>JAHRHZ010000039.1:25709565-25722034 GCA_024137785.1 Ginglymostoma cirratum
CTATCCGCCTCCCCCTCTCTCCCTATTTATTTCAGAACCCTCTTCCCCTCCCCCATTTCTGATGAAGGGTTTAGGCCCGAAACGTCAAGTTTTCCTGCTCCTATGATGTTGCTTGACCTGCTGTGTTCATCCAGCCCCATGCTTGTTATGGCAGTGATATGGAACCTCTGACCATGACCACCTGAAGCAGCTGATAGACAATTCCTCAGCCCTGGACAGAGATTGGATTCTGCCTTTGACTAAGTATGGTGGGATCTTCCTGACGAACAATCTTTGTCTCCATCAACCTGACCAAGATTACTCCCCTTTGACTTGAGACATAACCGTCTGGACATGCAGAGTCTTTGCCCGCTTTAGCTGTTGGCACATGCTGTAGGTGTGACATTGACAGCCTGGCACCCCTACCATAGCAACATGCCCCCTTGACTGATCACTACTGACAGCCAGCAACAGACTGCCTGGCTTTGTAAATGGCAAGGCGAGAGATCAGTTCAGTGAGCATTCTGTAAGTTCTGAATGAGGAAGCACAGTGCAAAAAAATGCAAGGCAAGGCAAGGCTCAGAAGCTGTAAAGATCCGAGTAAGTGCCAAGTGTGCAAGTGCTAAGAAAACAAGTGAGGAGTCCTGTGGAGAGCATTGTCTAGTCCATAAGCAGGATGTTTGTCCCTAAGTAATAGGGTCCTGGCAGCAACACTACAATGGGGCTACTCCAAACTGCAGCACTGAGGTGAAGAACAGTATTGTAAATGGGATGGAGACGTGCCATGCTGATTGGCGAGGCTGGTGCATGTCCAATACCAGACTCTGTAGATGGGAAGGGGTGGGAGCAGACTCTGTGCACAGATGTTGGTGACTACTGTACAAGATGGTGGTCTGGAGGAGCAATTGGAGAGCTGAAGTTGCCAGGTACCCAGCTTGACTTACACATTGGGAATTGTCACTGTCCAGTTTCTCATGGCTGACTGGAAGGATAGGGAATGACAAAAGAAACAAGGTGAGAATAAATTCTAATGACATGCGAATGGGATGTTAATGTGTGTAAATAAGCCCCTCACCAATTACTTGTGAGATTCTTGTCTCACTTGGGGAATTAGCTTTTCTCCTCTCAATGTCGAGAATCTGGAATTTTTAAAAAAAATCTAGATTTTAAGAAACACTGGCCTGATGGTCATAAAAACCCATCTGGTTCACCAATGTCCTTTAAGGAAGGAAATCTGCCTTCTTTAGCTGGTCTGGCCTACATGCAGATCCAGATGCACTGCAATGTGTTTGACTCTTAATGCCATCTTAAATGGTCCTAGCAAGTCACTCAGTTCACAGACAATTAAGACTGGGCCATTAATGCTCGCCCAACCCAGTGAAACCCATAGTCCATGGATCAATTTTTAAAAATCTCATTTTTCCAAATTCACTGGAGAAGCTAATGTTGTTTCCTTTGGAGTAGAGAAAGTTGAGGGATCCTGATGGAGTCGTATAAGATTATGAGATTATAAGATTGTTACAATTACACCTTTTAGAAGGCGTTTGGATGGGTATGTGAATATGAAAGTTTCAGAGTGAAATGCACCAAATGCTGGCAAATAGGACAAGATTAAATTAGAATACCTGGTCAGCATGGACAAATTGGACCGAAGGGTCTGTTTCCATGCTGTACATACCTGAGACTGACTCTATGAGGGGCATGGACAAACTACATAGAAAGCTCCAACAATACCCGAGAAGCTTGACACCATCCAGGACAAAGCAGCCCCCTTGATTGGCACCACATCTACAGGCATCCACACCCTCCACCACCCACACTCAGTAGCAGCAGTGTGTACTGTCTGCAAGACGCCCTGCAGAAATTCACCAAAGATCCTTAGACGGCACCTTCCAAACCCATGACCGCTTCCATCCAGAAGGACAAGGGCAGCAGGTACATGGGAACACCATCACCTGCAAGCCGCTCACCATCCTGACTTGGAAATATATTTCTGTTCTTTCACTGTCGTTGAGACAAAATACTGGAATTCCCTCCCTCATGGCATTGTGGGTCAACCCAGGGGCAGGTAAACTGCAGTGGTTCAAGAAGGCAGCTCACCATCACTTCTCAAGGGCAACCAGGGATGGGCAATAGATGGGCCCAGTTAGAGACACCCACATCCCACAAAAACAAATTTGAAAAAATAGATTCGTAGAGTCATAGGGATGTACAGCACGGAAACAACTTGTCCATGCCAACAAGATATCTTAAATAAATCTAATCCTATTTTCCAGTAGTTGGCCTATTTCCCTCTAAACCCTTCCTATTTATATAATCAGCCTGATGCCTTTTAAATGTTATAATTGTACCAGCCTCCACCACTTCGTTTGGCAGCTCATTCCGTATACGCACCACCTTCTGTGTGAAAAAGTTGCCCCTTAGTCCCTTTTAAATCTTTCTCCTCTCACCTTAAACCTATGCCCTCTAGTTTTGGACTCCTCCACCCCAGGAAAAGAACTTGCCTATTTACCCTATTCATGACTCTCATGATGTTATAAACCAATATAAGGTCATCCCTCAGCCTCCAATGCTCCAGGGAAAATAGCCCCAGTCTATTCAGCCTCTCCCTGTAGCTCAAACCCTCCAACCCTGGCAACGTCCTTTTAAATCTTCTGAACCTTCTCAAGTTTCACAACATCCTTCCCGATAGCAGAGAGACCAGAATTACACCAAGTATTCCAAAAGTGGCCTAACCAACGTCCTGTATAGCTGAAATTTGACCTCCCAACTCCTTTACTCCATGCACCATCCAATAAAGGCAAGCGTACCAAACCCATTCCTCACTACACTGTCTACCTGCAACTCTATTTTCATGGAGCTATGAACCTGCACTCCGAGGCCTCTTTGTTCAGCAACACTCCCCAGGAACTTACCATTAATTATGTAAGTCCTGTCTGATTTGCCTTTCCAAAACGTGATCCTTTGTAACAGTTCTCTCTGGCATCATTTTGAGATTGTTACCCATGAGATAACGGGTGTATGTGTTTGTTGAAATAGCCAGCTGCCCAGACGATGAAACTCCTTTACAATGATATATAAGAAAGTGTGATTTTTTTTTTAAAGAAGTTGTCAGATTTCACCTTCTCGGTAGCTGTTATCAAACAGTGAGCAAACCTTGCCGGTGGCCTTGTGCCTGGAGGCTATGATGTCATTTCACCAGCTGCTCCAATTTGCCTGTTCAGTTTTGTGTGAAGCAGTAATGAATATGGAAAAGGTTAATGTTGTTGTGTTCATTGCAGTTTTGTCAGTAAATGTTGAGCATGGAAACGTACAAATGCTAGCGGTAACGTCCTGGAGGACAGACTTTAATTATTTGCAGCATCAACTTCTCTAACTTACGATGAGTATCATGTTTTTCAATTAAATACCATTATCACACATAAAGCAGACGATAGTTAAATTGTCTGTACTGAGGAACAGATTTCAGTCACTTAACTTTTCCAGGACTGAATATTTATTTTCATTAATGAAAGTGTTGGAGAAAGACAGCAGGCCAGGCAGCATCTATAGAGAGAGAAACAGAGTTAATGTTTTGAGTCTGGTATGACTCTCCTTCGAAACTGACGGAGGCTGGGAAGTGATGGTAATTTTTCTGCTGTTAACAATGGGGGGAGAAGAGCAAGTGGAACTGATTGTAAGAGTGCCAAGATCTTCCTCAGAGATCTCCAATAAATTATTCAAACATAATTTCCCTCTTCACAAGACAACTTTGGCTTTGTATTATTACCTTGAACTTATTTAAGCATCCTGCTGTAGCTTCCTTAGGAGTAGATCCCAGCATTTCCAGTACAGTTACAACGCTGGCATAATGTGGAAAGTTGTCCTGGTATGTCCTGTACACAAAAAGCAGGACAAATCCAATCCGGCCAAATACTGCCTCATCTGTCTACTCACGATCATCAGTAAAGTGATAGAAGCTGTCATGAGCAGACTTATCAAGCAGCACCTGCTCAGCAATAATCTGCTCAGTGCTGCCCAGTTTGGGTTCTGCCAGGGCCACTCAGCTCCTGACCTCATTACAGCCTTGGTTCAAACATGGACAGAATGCTGAATTCCAGAGCTGAGGTGAGAATGACAGCCGTTGACATCAAGTCTGCATTTGACCAAGAGTGGCATTAAGGAGCCCTAACAAAACTGGAATAAATGGGTATCAGGGGGCAAACGCTCTGGTATTTGGAGTCATGATCTAACACATAGGTAGATGGTTGTGGTTGTTGGAGGTCAATCATCTCAGCTCCAGGACATCTCTGCAGGAGTTCCTCAGGGTAGTGTCCTTGGCCCAACCATCTTCAGCTGCTTCATCAATGACCTTCCTTCCTTCATAAGTTCAGAAGTGGGGATGCTCACCGATGATGGCACAATGTTCAGCACCATTCACAACACCTTGGATACTGAAGCAGTCCGTGTTCAAATGCAAAAATATCTGGACAACATTCAGGCTTGGGCTGACAAATAGCAAGTGACATTTGCACCAGGCAAACGCCAGAAAATGGCCATCTCCAATAGGACACAATCGAACCACTGCCCCTTGACATTCAATGGTGTTACCATCACTGAATCTCCCACTCTCAACATTCTGGCCGTTATCATTGACCAGACACACAACTGTACTAAATTGTCCCTCGTGTCCTGGGATGTACAGGCTGGGTGGTTTAGCCATGGGAAGTGCAGGGTTACACAGATAGGATAGAAGGTGGATCAGGTGGGATGCTCCTCAGAGGGTCAGTGTGGACCGGATAGGCAAAGCACAATTCATTAGAACACTATAATTAAAATACAAACAAAGAAAGAAGAATTTGGAATAAATAACTCTCTTGGAAAACTTAACAGAATAATAGATACAGTAACTATTACTAATTAACTGTTCCAATGTAGTAACATCCCATAAACATACCCTTGGCAAAAGGTGAATTCAGAAAACAGATTTTGTCTCATCTGCAATCCAGCGGCACAGGAGGAGAACACTATGTTTTTGGAAGTAACGGAGAGAGAGGGAAAATAGCTTCCACTTCCTCAAATCTCCAACAGCAACTGCTGCTGAAAACTAAAAACTGAAAGTCCCTGGTTCTGTGGGTGGGTGCTTCACCACGGTATTCATGCTGCTTATAGTCTTCTAGCTTTTTGAAAAAATACCCACTGCTTCACAAGTTCCCCTGAGCTCTCTTACTCCAAAAGAAACCAGGACAATACACACTTTTAAAAGTCACAGATTCGTCACCAACTAGTAACACAGGCTAATGCTCTGGCAACATGGGTTCAAATCCCAACATCACAGTTGGTTAATGGTTCTTGCATCAGTTCAATTATGTTTGCAGTCCCAATTCCAACCACCCTCATCCAGAATAAGCCAAAGGCAGGACCGTTGTCATCTTCATGAGAGAAATCCCCTAGTTAAGAGAGAGAAAGAAGAGAATACGAAGCAATGTGCTCAACAAGCATGATGTTGACCTACCAAACTAACCAATTAACAGCAATTTATATGAAGGAGCAGTTTCACTGATGTAGCCTAATAATTAAGCCGGTCAGGTCCAATTTAACTAAACTTCTTAAGTGCCACAGACCAGTAAAAAGCAATTATCATTGGAATAAAACCAATGGAAAATTGTTTCTCTGCCTAGTGGAGACGGAATTGCATCCAAGGGATATGGAATTATTAAACTACTTGACTATAAAACACTCAGAAGTAGTTACAACACAGCACAATAAATATTTCAAAAGCCACATTCCTAATCAGCCTTGTGGCTTAACTGGGGAAAGGTTAGCCCATTATTTGGGTCACAGTAGCAAATGGAATCATTAATAGGAGCCAGAGGAAAATATACCAATCTTTAAATTGGGGAGAAGTGGTTGGATTTCAAATCACAGCTCTGTTGCCAGGTTATGTATGGGAGTTAGTAACTAAGGCACATTTATGGTGGAATTAGATATTGAGTGTTTTCTTTTGAGCATATAAACAGCAATGCATGGATGAGGTTCATGCAGAACAACAGTTAGTGAGGCATAAATAATAAGTCAATACTCTTAAAAGGCTCTTTCCTGTGTCAAATTCACACAGTAATATTCATGGGATTCATCCCAAGGTTCACTTATCCTAATCCCATCAGAATGGGAGATGATACAAACTTCATTTTCAAAGTCCAAGTCATTTAAAACCTTTCCTCCAGCAAAGGTTTGGGGCTGGAAGGTTGAATGGATTTTAAAAAGTTCACTAAACAGCACAAACTTTAATTTAGTTTAAATTCTTTTAGAATTGAAAATCATTCCCAAGTACCTCACAGGGAGAAAAAACAAATTTGAATGGGCGCTGAGCCATAGGTAAGATTCCAAAAACAAGAAACAAGTGCGGGAATAGGCCGGGCAACCTGCTGAGCTATTCCTTTAGATCATAGCTAAATTTTTGCATCAATTTAACTTTCCCTCATTGTTAATTCCATCTATCAACATCAGTCTTGAATATATTCAATGAGTGAACATCCACAGTTCTCTTGGATCAATGATTTCAAAGGTTCACAACTCAATGAGTGGAAAAAGTTCTCCTTATCTCAGTAGAATACATCTTTACAAAGAATTATGAAATGGCTTCTTCAGGGTTTGCCACTGCTTCTCTACATCTTAGCTTTTAACCGATTTTTCCAATCCAATTTAGCTAATTCTGTCTCCACACCTTTGCATCGACCTTGATTTAATTCTAAGACACTAGTTTCATACCCATACTTCTCTCGTGTTAAACAGCTTATAACATTTTTATTGTGTTAATATCACTCTTGCATCAAGAATCCTCTAACCAAGCCAGGAGAAATACAGTTCTCAGCATTTACCTTGTTAAGCCCTCCAAGAGTTTTATACAAATCAATGAGATCCTGACACATTCTTCTAAACACTGGATTATCACAATGTGGGAAAGACTGTAAGGGTCAAGGAGCTTGCCAATTTAGAACAGTGTGAGGCTAATAAAAAACTTAAAGCTGAAGATAAGGATTGTTACCGCACTGAAATGGGGACGAGGAAGCTAATGTAAGAAAGGGACGACAACGATCTTGAATCAGTGGATTTTATTATGGGCAAGATATGAGTATCATAACTGAGCAATGAGAAGTTAGCGACGTAAGGGGGAGTGTGGAAGGATGGCAAATGGAAGTATTCACAGAATAAATGCAAAAGGTGATAAAACATGAAGTAGGATGAAGCTTGACAATTTTGTTGGAATGGAAACAAGATCTTCTGCCTGTAAGATACAGCCTAGAATGTCTACACATGCTTATTTAACTATTTTGTACATTAGAGAGGTCAGGTATCACAGCATGCTTTTCTTCTGGATCAAAAAAATGGAGATAGACTGCAGAAAGCTCTAGAACAGAGGGATTTGAGAATCTTTGAGCATGTATCAGAAAATGATAACATCCAAGTTCAATGAGTAATAGGCAAGGAAAATGGAATATTGGAGTTTATTTCAAAGGGAATGAAGTATAAAAGTAGGGAGGTTTTACTCAAGCGATACATGGCACTAGTCAAACCACAGCTGGAATAATTTCAGACTCCTTATCTAAGGAAAGATGATTTGGCATTGGCGGTAGTTCAGAGAAGATTCACTGGACTAATCGCAGAATGTAAATGTTTTAGAGGAGAGGTTGAGTAGGTTGGGCCTAAGTAGATTGGAGTTTAGAATGAGAGGCAATCTTATTGAAACATACAAATCTCTTAGGGGACTTGACTGATGTGGAAATGTTGTTTCCCTTTGTAGGAGAGTCTAAGACCAGAGGACATAATCTCAGAATAAAGTGTCACCCAATTAAGACAGTGATTAGGAGTAATTTCATCTCTCCGAGAGCTGTGAATCTATGGAATTCTTTACCACTGAGGGCTGTCGAAGCTGGGTCATTAAATACATTCAGGATTGAGATAGAGAGATTTTAATTGGAGAGGGAATCACGGGTTACTGGGAAAAGTCAAGAAAGTGGAGTTGAGGATTATCAGTTCAGCCATGATCTCATCATTTGGTGGAACAGACTCAATGGGCTGAATGGCCACCTTCTGCTGTTACGTCTTATGGTATTAAGCTCTGATGCAATGTTAGCAGCTAATGATATTCTCTTATAGCCAGATGAATGGGCTGTGAACAACAAGATGATGAGGAAGTCCTTAATTCGATCCAGCAAGCTATCAATCCTGCGTGTTAGCCACATTAACAGGAATGTCATTAACAATACAATGTTAATGCTGAGGTATAAATGACATGGTCAGCATATCAGTGGCTTTCCAAACAGAAACAGGTTTATTTTTTTAAAAAATGCCTGTTTTTCCTAATCAGCCTGTTCAGAAATGCTATTATTTTCCTGGAGCAAGTAGGGATTGAACCTGGGTCTCTTGTTCTAGGGAGTAGGACCACTAGCACTGTGCTACAAGAGGGCCCAGAATCAGTACTATCATATCTGTATTGACTGATTTCATTCGTTGAAGTAATAGGCTTTTCTTGAGTGTAAGATTCGTTCTGTGCTTTTAAGACAAGCTTGATAAATCTGTAACTGCTATACTTCATTTTTATTAATAGAACATACTAACTGCACATTATTTTGGATATCTTACAAACCTCACAACTCATCATTTTTGAGTTATGCGATCACATCCCTCTCGAAAGGTTTAAATTTTCATTCTTCCTAAACATTGACAGTCTTGAAACAAGTTTAACTTTTTCTTTGCCAGTGTCTGATCAGTCTATGCAAATATTTAACAAACCATTAATTAATTTTGTTATTCTAGCCCAGCATCACTCGGAACAGATTGGTCCCAGACTTCACCATTGAATTGCTGCAGGTCCTGTTTCAAAATGGTAGAGGTGAAAGGTCAGGCATCTCCCAGCTGGGTTAGCTTGAAGGAAGGCTGAGGAAAAAGTGCTGTGTCATTTCTGCAGTATGATGACATTCACATTCAAAGATAATTGTAAAGATTTGTAAGAAAGAAACGTGGCCACTTCAATTGAATTCCTTGTGTTTGGGGTGGGGGAAATTCTGTAAACAAGGATCTCTAGAGCAACGTAAGGTTTCCTTTAGCCTATTTTCCCCCAAATCAACCTGATCAGAGATCATCGATCACAGAATCCCTGAACACTGTGAGCAATTTAGCATAGCCAATCCACCTAACCTGCACATCTTCGGACTTTTTATTTCACATCTCTGGAGCAGGTAGGACTTAACCCTCAGCCTTATTGGTTTGGGTGGGTAGGGACCAGTGCACTACAAGTGTACCAAGGGTTCTGCTCAATACATTGATCTTTAATGATTTCCATTAAACTGATGTGATTCTGTATTGAGCTGATGTCAGCTGTAATCAGTCTAAAATTAGTTACTCACAAATGGATCCCATTTAAAAATGCACAGCAATGAAAGCTAATGAATTCAGGGGATTATTGGTAATTAGATAGCCTGCAAGAAAATGGTGGGTACAATTGTTAATCAAGTTTGCTCTTTATTGGAGACTAAATATAGGTGTGCGAGAGATGTGTTTTTTCAGGAGACTCTGGATTTTAAAACTCCGCTAATATCAAAAAGTGTGATTAAAATTGAAGGAACACAATAACTAATCTGCATCAGTGCATCTGAGCAAATTACTCATTGACTTTTGGGTCATTAGTTTAATCAACAATTTCCTCAGGATTGTAAGCAATTTCTTATTGTGAATACATTTTCATTTCCAACACAAATCAATAAAGATTAGAAGTCAAAGAAGATGATTAACTTGGAAAAGCTTCACAATGTAGAGAATTAATAACAATAGAAGTAATCATCAAAGGAAAGACATTCATTTTGCTAGCACATTTCGCGACCCCAGGACTTCCTGACGTTCTCTATCGCTATTGAAGTACACTTGCTGTGGTAATGTATAAGATCATTTGTGCACAGCAATCCTCCATAAACAGCAATGAGATAATTTGGAGATAATCATTCACAGAAACACAAAAGAGTTACAGCACAGAACGAGGCTATTTGGCCCATTGTGTATGTAGCCCCTATCCAAATGAGCAATTCACAGATATCCCCAGTAGCAATTCCTGGACTTCCCTAGACTGGAATAAGAGCGTAAGAAAAAGGAAAAAGAGTAGGCCGTTCTGCCCTTCAAGCCCTGCTCTGCCATCCAACATGATCATGGCTGATCCAACTCATATCCACTTTCTTCCATTGCCCCTGTAACCCTTAATTCCCCGACTGATCAAGAAGCTATCTATCTCAGCCTTAAATATGCACAAGAACTCTGCCCCAACAGCTCTCTGTGGCATGAAGCTCCAAAGACTCACAACCCTCAGAGAGAAGAAATTCCTCTTCATCTCAGCTGTAAATTGACACCCCTTAATTCTGAGACAATGCCCTCTGGTCCTAAACTTCCCCATGAAGCGAAACATCCTCTCAACATTTACCCTATCAGACCCCTTAAAAATCATATCTGTTTCAATAAGATCACCTCTTGTTCTTCTAAATGCCTAGAGTCCTAATCTGCTTAATCTTTGCTCAATTGACAATCCCTCCAACCCGGGGAACATCCCAGTGAACCTTCTCTGAACCACCTCCAATAAAATATTTCCTGCTCACGTCTTCCAGATGTGGTCTCCTCAGCACCTTGTATGGTAGGTGGCCAGATTTCTCTACTCTTATACTCCAAACCCCCTTGAAATAAGGACCAACATTCCATTAGCCTTCCTGATCACCTGCTACATCTGTGCGCTAGCTTTCTGTATTTTGTGCACAAGTGCCCAAGTCCCTTTTTGTTTCAGCTTTCTGCAGTTTTTCTCCATTTAGATAATATTCTGTCCTTTTGTTCTCCCTTCTAAAATGCACAACTTCATATTTTCCCACATTATACTCCATTTGCCAACTTACTGGCCACTTACTTAACCTCTCAAAATCTCTCTGTAAACTGTTTGTACCCCTCTCACAACCTGTCTTTCCACTAACTTTTGTGTCATCTGCGAATTTGGCAACAGGACATTCGCTTCCTTTCTCCAAGTCATTAATATCTATTGTAAACAGTTGCAGTCCCGGCATCGATCCTGTGGAACCTCATTGATAACAGGTTGCCAACCTGAAAAAGAACTCCTGACCCCTACTCACGGTTTTCTGTCCATGAGCCAATTCTTTACCCATGCTGAGATATTAACTCCAACACCATCGGCTCTACATTCTTCCTTTTCAGACATTCTCACTAATGTCACTCAGGGAAGAAAATCTGCCATCCTTACCCTGGTCTGGCCGACATGTAACTCCAGACCCACATCAACTGCCCTCTGAAATAACCTATCATGCCACACAATTGTATCAATTGCTATGAAGTCTCAAAAAGAAATGAAACTGGTCAGGCCACCTGGCATCGACCTAGGCACCAGAAAAGACAATGGCAGAAACAGCCCCATTGACCTTGCAAAGTCTTCGATACAAATACCCAGGGGCTAGAGCCAAAGTTGGGAGAGCTGTCTCACAGCCTAGTCAAGCAACTGCCTAATAGATTTATTTATATTCACAAAACTTTACCAACATCCCAGACGCCACTATCACCATCTCTGGATATGTCCTGTCCCACCAGCAGGGCAGCCCCAGCAGAGGTGATGGCACAGTGGTATACAGTCTAGAGGGAGATGTCATGGGGATCCTCAAGGTCAGAAATCACATGACACCAGATTATATTCCAACAGCTCTTCTTCAGGCTCTGAAAGCTTGTGTTTTCAATTAAAACCTGTTGGATTATAACCTGGTGTCATGTGATTTCAGACCTTGTCCAATCCAGTCCAACGCCAGCACCTCCACACCATGGGAGTCTTCAACACTGTCACTGGGCTCCATGAAGTCTCATGGCTTTAGGTTAAACACAGACAAGAAACCTCCTGCTGATTACCACATTCAGTCCTCCCTCAGCTGATAAATCAGTACTCCTCCATGTTGAACAACACTTAGAGGAAGCACAGAGGGTGGAAAGAGTGCAAAATGTACTCTGGGTGGGGGAAATCAAGAGTGGCTTGGCAGCAGCACTACTGATCGAGCTGGTCAGACCCTAAAAGACACAGGAACCAACAAGAGGGAAAAACATACTTGACCTCATCCTTACCAATCTGCCGGCTGAAGATACATCTGTCCATGATAGTATCAGTAAGAGTGATCACCGCACAGTCCTTGTGAAGACAAAGTCCCACCTTCACATTGTGAACAACCTCCATCGTGTTGTGTGGCACTGTCACTGTGCTAAATGGGACAGACTTCACACAGATCTAACATCTCAAGCCTGGGCATCCATGAGGCACCATGGGTCATCAACAGCAGCAGAATTGTACTCCAGCACAACCTATAACCTCATGAGATAACAAAGTGTGGGGTTGGATGAACACAGCAGGCCAAGCAGCATCATAGGAGCAGGAAAGCTTGACGTTTCGGGCCTAGACCCTTCATCAGAAAATGATTTTCTGATGAAG
>JAHRHZ010000039.1:25722434-25762317 GCA_024137785.1 Ginglymostoma cirratum
CCCTTCATCAGAAAATGATTTTCTGATGAAGGGTCTAGGCCCGAAACGTCAAGCTTTCCTGCTCCTATGATGCTGCTTGGTCTGCTGTGTTCATCCAACCCCACACCTTGTTATCTCGGATTCTCCAGCATCTGCAGTACCTTTTATCTCTATAACCTCATGACCTGGCGTATCCCCCACTCAACAGTCGCCATCAAGCCAGGGGATCAACCCTGGTTCAATGGACAGTGCGGGACGGCATGCCAGGAGCTGTATCAGTCAAACCTAAAAATGAGGTGTCAACCTGGTGAAGCTACCAAACAGGACTACTGGCATGCCAGACAACATAAACAGTAAGTGATAGACAGAGCTGAGTGGTTCCACAACCAATGGATCAGATCTAAGCTCTGCAGTCCTGCCACATCCAGTTGTGAATGGTGGTGGGCAATTAAACAACTCAGCCAGCGACCCCAGGCTCACAGTACTGCTGTCCTACCGTGCTGTTTAACACAGACACTGAGCCAGGAAGCTTCTTGTGGTTGTCACCCATTCTCGGGCAGGTCAAGGGGGATCATCTCAGTCAGGGGTGAGGAGGGTTCCCAGCACAACAATCCACGGGCAGCCCGTGGTACCAGTCCAGGGGCTTGGACACAATTAGCTGCTCGGGGCAGTCAGAGGCAGGAGCCCCTCCTTATAAAGAGGGAAAAAGCCGAGTGTTGGGCAGCCCAGCATCCTCCTGAGTCTTTCTGCCCCTTTTGTGGGCGGTTTTTATCCAGGAATGAGACAGAAGCAGGTCTGAAGGGAGATGAAAGTGGGTGGCACAGCTATTACTGTTGGTGCAGGTGGGGAGGTGCCCCGAGCGCGTGAGTAGGCAGCACAGAGGGCAGGCAGGGTTAGTGACAGGGTAGGTTAGGGTGCGTGATGCTGCAGGTAACAGTGAGAGTGGTGGGGGCATGGGCCTTGGTGGGAGATTGGTACAGTGTCAGAGAGTGAGTAGGTGTGAGGTATCAGAGAGACTATCATGGTACTTACATTGGCGGATTGGCGAAGGTCATTGACCTTTTGGTAATGAATAAAGTTGATTATTTTTTATTCATTCACAGGATTTGGGCATCACTGACTAGGCCAGTATTTATTGCCCATCCTAGAGGGCAGTTAAGAGTCAACCACATTGCTGCGGGTCTGGAATCACATGTAGGCCAGTCCAGGTGAGGGGGCTAGTTTCCTTCCCTGAAGGACATTAGTGAACCAAATGGGACTTTTTCCTGACAATCAGCAATTGTCATCATTTAGACTCCTAATTCCAGATTTTTATTGAATTCAGATTCTTCTATTTGCCATGGGAGGATTCAAACCTGGGTCCCCAGAACATTACCTGAGTCTCTGGATTAGCAGTCCAGTGATAATATCACTAGACCATTGACTATCATCAATAAGAGACAATCTAACCACCATACACTGGCATTCAATGGCATTACCATCACTAAACCCTCCACTATCAATATCCTGGGAGTTACTATTGACCAAAAACTGAACTGGACTAGCCATAGAAACACTGAGGCTACTATGGAGTAGGACATGACCAAATAGCATTATTGTTAGTTATATTGTTAGTTATAATCCAGAAATCCAGGTCATATCCTGGAGACCTGGGTTTGAATCACACCATAGCAGGTGGTAGAGTTTGAATTCAATAGTAATCTGGAAATAAGATTTTAATGATGAACATGAAGCCATTGCCAATTGTCAGGGGAAAAACCCATCAGGTTCACTAGTCTTCATTAGGGAAGGAATTCTACTATCCTTACCTGGCCTAGGCTACATGTGACTTCAGACCCACAGCATTGCAGATGACTCTTAACTACCCTCTGGGTAAATAGGGATGACCAATTAATGCTGGCCATGCTAGTGACACCTACATCCTATGAATGAAGAAAAGAAAAGCAGGTCAGAGGTTAGGAATATTGTGACGAGTGATTCACCTCCTGACTCCCCAAAGCCTGTCCACTAGCCATAAGGTACAAGTCTGGAGTGTAATGGAATTCCCCCCTTTTGCCTGAATGGGTGCAGCTCCAACAACACTCAAGAATCTCGACACCATCCAGGACAAAGCAGCACATACATAAATATTCATTCTCGCCACCACCAACACTCAGTAGCAGCAGCATGTACCATTTACAAGATGCACTACAGAAATTCACCAAGTCTCCTTTGACCGCACCTTCCAAATCCATGACCACTACAGTCAACAAGGGCAAGGGCAGCAGATATATAGGAACACTGCCACCTGCACCATGCGCCAGCCTGACTTGGAAACATGTTGCCATTTGTCAAAGTCCTGGAACAAGGACACAAGAGAAGCCATGGAAGAAAGGGGTGATAATGAAACGGGTTTGGTCATATACGGTGAAGGAATTCAATAGCTCTCATGAGTGTCAACCCAACTTGGACATGACCAAGAAACTGCGAAAGATTCAGCATGACATTTCTGTTACCTGTGAGAGGGGTAACAATTTTTCAAGAAACACTTAAGACAGTCATGGAGAAGCAGAGAGTGAAAAAGACATGCTGTGAGACACTGGGAGACGGAGAGGGTCTTTCTGTCTGGGAAGCACCAGGGAGCAAGAGACAGATGTTATACCTAAGGAGGTAAAGAAAACCCAGACAGAAGCAGAGGCAGAGAAAAAGAGAAAGGCGGGGGCATTGAATTGAAAAAAAAAATGAGTAGAAAGACAATTCCACCAACAGGACCCTCTTCATAAGCAATAGGTTGCAGGAGCAAATTTGTAGGACTAGGGTCACAATGAGCCATTGGCCTTGACTTGGCCATAACAATCCTATAGTTCTGATTTTTGTGACAGACTCCAGTGCCTGAAGATACATCAGCCGTGCCTACCTACAATGGTCCTTGAGAAGGCAGATTGGCTCCCAGCTCTGTGATTAGCCTTCAGGTGTCTTCAGCAGTAACTATAAATGCTGGCCCAAGTGGCAATGCCGTACCCCACAAGTGAATTTTTAAAAAAAACATCAGTTTGAGAAAGAGACAGGATTCTTTCAGATTAAGGTTGGATTGCTTGTCGCTGTCTAGCTGTGAAAAGGTTTGCAATCTTTTGAAAGGTCCCAGCAGAATTTGTGCCTGTTCATAATGTTACAGCTCATGCAAATGATATTTTTGAGGCTTTGGTATGTTAAACAATGACTTGTAGCAATGTTTATACTTCCAAGATTTGGTTGGCTGAGGACTTAATTAAGGAATGGATATAAAGCATCATCTCCATTATTAATAACACAGTGGGAGCTTCTTCACCTACAGGGATGCAGTTCTTCAAGAAGTAGGCAGAATGGTAACAGGGAATGGCTAATAAGTGCCATACGTTAGGGAAATGTGAGACATTCAAGAAGATGATGGTTTGTTAACTAGATGTGGAAGTCTCTGTGCTGTTGCACATTCTTTTGAGGATGGAGGCCAATGAAATATTGAACAATGTGACCCTTACTAACACAAGCCAGTCCTTCTTAGGTTATGCCTGTCTGAGCTAAACATAGTGTTCAGCTACAAGTGTGTTGGCACTGGCACAATTAATTGGATTGGTCCTGGAGGAACTAATTGCTAATTGCTTTGGGACAAGCTGTGAAGTTCCTGTGTGGGAAAGCTGTTCCTCAGTCAGGGCAACAAGGGAACGTTGGGGAAGTAATGCTTTTCAGTGACAAAAATCAAAATTAAGTTGCATTTGCTTTGGGTTAGCAGCCAACTGCAGGAAAGACTCATGCTTAGGACAGAATAGGAGCCTCTTGCAGCATAGTGGTAGCGACTGTACCTCTGAGCAAGGATGCACAGGTCCTAATCCCACCTGCTCCAGACGTGTGTAATAACATCTCTGAACAAGTTAATTAGGAGAAAATTAGAACAGGACTAAGGATGAGAGTCTCCAAAATACATTTTGTGTATCAGATCAGGAAATGTGTTCCAAAGCGTGTTTTTGTTCTTTCATGGGGAGTAGGGCAAGTGGTGGGCTGCCTTCTTGAACTTGTACAATCCATACAACTTAAGTATTCCCACAATGCTGATGCAGAGGGAACACCAGATGTTTGACCCTGTGACAGTGAAAGAATGGCCTTATAGTTCCAACTCACACTGATTTTTGGCCCTGAGGGGATCTTGGAGATGGTGATGTTCCCATAATCCTGTTTCACCTTGTCCTCCTAGATGGTGGAGCTCACAGGTTTGCAAAGTTCGGTCAAAGAATCCTTGGTTTATTGCTGCAGTAATACATCTGTACTTGTAGATGGTACAGACTGTGTGACAGTAGTACAGGGCATGAAAGTTTAGGTCAGTGATTGAGACGTTGCTGAAAAGGTTGCTTTGACCTCAATGATAGCTACCTTTTTAAGTGTTGATGGAGCCACATCCATCCAGTCAAAAGGAAAATATTGCATCCAACCTCTGACTTGTACCTTGTGGATGATGGACAAACCCTAGAAAGACAGGAGGTGAGTTACTTGCAACGGAATTCCTAATTTCTCATCTACAGTTGTAGCCATGGTATTTATCTGGGTGCTCCAGTTAAGATTCTTCTCAATGGTAATCCCCAAGTGTTGATAGTGAAGGATTCAGCAATGGTGATGCCATTGAAAATCCAGGTAAGATGATTAGAATCTCTTTGATCAGAGATGGTATTTGACTGCACTTGTGAGACATGAATGTTTCTTGCCAGTTATCAGCAGAAGTCTGAATATTGTCCAGGGCTTGCTGCATGTGAACATGGACTGATTCAATATTGAGAAGTCATGAATGACGCTGAACATTGTGCAATCATCAGCGAACATCCTTTCTTCTGACCTTATGATGGAGGAAAAGTCAATGATGAAGCAGCTGAAAATGGTTGGACCTAGGACACTACCCTGAGGAACTGCTGTGAGGTGTAGAGCTGAGATGACTGAACTCCAACAATCACAACCATCATCCTTATGATTCCAGCCAGTGCGGAGTTTGCAACCTGTTTGCCATTGATTTTGGTTTTGACTGGATTCCTCGATGCCGTGCTCAATCAAATGTTGCCTTGATGTCAAGGGTATTCGCTCTCACCTCACCTCTTGAGTTTCATCCTTTGTGTCCACATTCAGATCAAGGCTGTAGTGATGTCAGGAGCTGAGGGGCTTTCGCGGAACCTTGATGAGTAAGTCAGCATTCAAGTTCAGGGGGTAATGGGAAAGGCAAAAGGGATGATTATCTTTATTTTAATGGAATGGAGTATAAAAATTAAGGTGTCCTGCTAAAACTATTTAAGGCATTTGTTAGACAACCCCTAGAATATTATGAACAGTTTTAGTTCCTTCATCCAAGATAAACTATGTTGGCATTAGAGGCTATCCAGAGAAGGTTTAGTCAATTAGTCCCAGGTATGGAGAGATTTTCCTATGAGTACAGGTTGAGTCAGTTGCACCTGTACTCATTGGAACTTAGAGGAGTGAGAGGTGATTGAAACATACTGTACAACATTTTTAGGGAGCAGGACAGGGTAGCTGTGGAGAGGTTATTTCATTTGTGGGAGAGTCTAGGACCAGAGGATGTAATCTCGGAATAAGGAGCTGCCTATTTAAGGCAGAGATGAGAAGGAATTTCTTCTTTCAGAATGTAGTGAGTCTGTGCAATTCTTTGCTGCAGAAGCCTGTAGAGGCTGAGTCATTAAGTATATTCAAAACTGGCATAGACAGGTTTTTACTCAGTAAGGGAATTGAGGATGTGGAGAAAAGGCAAGAAAGTGAAGTTGAGGATTATCAGAGCAGCCACAATCTCATTGAATGGCAGAGCAAACTTGATGGGTTGAATGTACTTCTTCTGCTCCTCACTCTTATGGTTTTAGGGTCTTATGGTGATGGGAAGTGCTGCTTTAAAGGATTAACGATGGCTAGTTCAATTGCTTTGCTTTGATCGAGACCGATAGGGCAGTAATCGGCTGTGTTGGATTTGCCCTACCTTTTGAGTACAGGACATACCGGAGCAATTTTCCATATTCCCTGGAAGTTGCCAGTACTAGAACAGCTCGGCTGGGGGCACAGCTAGTTCTGGAGCACAAGTCTTCAGTACTGTGCTCGGAATGTTGTCTGGGCCGATATCCTTTGCAGGGTCCACTGGCCTTCAAATGTTTCTTGATATCACAGTGTAGGGAATTGAATTGCGCTCAAACCTAGCATCAGTGATGTGGAGCCTCTGGAGGAGGCCAAGATGGATCACCCACTTGGCCATTTGGCTGAGTATGGTTGCCACAGTTTCAGACTTGCCTTTTTGTCTTATTTTCTGTGCTGACTTGCTAGGATTCCCTAACATTGAGGATGGGGATATTTGTGGAGCCCCCTGCTCCTCCAGCGAGTCATTTAATTGTCAGCCACCAGTCACAGTCGGGACTGCAGAGCTGGAGGGAATGTCCCTGGGAGCCTTCAGTTTTAACCGGGGTCTCCTAGTCCCACAGCATCAGGTGAAACGTGGGTAAGGGAACTTGCTGGTAACTACTTACCACCTGCCCTTATGTAATAAACCAGAAGCCCTTCAATGTTGAATGCCACTAGGAAGAGAGTTGACACCAGCAGGAGCACAGAATGTACAGTGGGCGCTAACTTCGATGTCTAGGCTCAGTAGTAAGGCAACTAACTGAGCTAGATAACAGCTGTCAGACCGAGCCTGCAGTGAATGGTGAGGGAAACAACATGAGAGGAAGACCTATTTAATATTGCCCTCACCACTCCACCTATTTTTCAGAAACATCAGGCTATGTATCGGAAACAGTGACCACAATCATCATTGTTTCTTGTTTATAGAACATAGAACGGGCCTTTCAGCCCACCATGTTGCGCCGAACATGATGTCAAATTAAACTGATCCCTTCTGCCTGCCCATGGCCCATATCCCTCCATTCCTTTCTGATGAAGGGTTTAGGCCCGAAACGTCAAGTTTTCCTGCTCCTATGATGCTGCTTGACCTGCTGTGCTCATCCAGCCCCGTGCTTGTTATCTCGGATTCTCCAGCATCTGCAGTACCTTTTATCCCTCCATTCCTTGCTTATTCATGTGCTTATCTAAAAGCCCCTCAAACACCCCAACAATTTTCAAAATACTTGTGTTGGTAAAGAATTGTGCTTAAGGGAACAAGTCAAAACACTTTACTCATAAACTCCCTGCAAACATGCATCCTGGAATGCCCTCTTTTTCTCCTGTGACTCCACTTCAAAGTGAAAGTGTTTCAGAGAGAGCAGGAACTGCAGATGCTGGAGAATCCGAGATAAGAAGGTGCAGAGCTGGATGAACACAGCAGGCCAAGCAGCATCAGAGGAGCGGGAAGGCTGACGTTTCCGCCCTAGACCCTTCTTCAGAGGTCTAGGCCCGAAACGTCGGCCTTACTGCTCCTCTGGTGCTGCTCAGCCTGCTGTGTTCATCCAGCTCTACACCTTGTAATTTCAAAGTAGAAGTACTGGATTTGATTGCAAAGCCTTTATGGATAAAAGTAACATAAATAATGGTCTTTCTTTCATTTACCCTTTGAATCCTAATTTCTAACACCCTCCAACTTTGCTGAAACAATATCAACCTGTTTTGCTCTGGCCCACAGCTCTCTAACCTCCTGAGAGTTATCCAGCATTTTGTATTTTGATTTTGGATTTCCCGCATCAGCAGTACGTGGGTTTTGTTTTATAATGTTATTGGTCTTTGAGAATTTACCACTGCGACTATGCTTTCACTGTTTGTCTTGAATTCTCTCTCAAACATGCATAAATAAAAGTATTGCGTTTGGTGTAATCCTTCCGAGTAACAGCATATCCAGTAAAGATGAAGATGAACAATGGCAATCAGTCGAATAGCAAATTTCATTCATCACGCGTGTAACCTGCAGCAATTATTAAATAAATTTACCAATGGCGATATTCCCAGGTCATCATGTTTATGACACACCAACAACTGAAACTAAACCAAGCTTATATCCATGTTGTACTGCAGACGTGTTGTACTGTAGATCACATCAAGGGATCACACTACTGTGCCTGTAGTCCTGCCACATCGAATTGTGTTAATATTGGACAAACAGACAACTAATTGGAGAAACCAAATCAGAAATTGTTGAAGGAATCAGCAGGTCTGGCATCATCTGCGGAGAGACAAGTAGCATTCTGAGTCCAGTGATGAACATTCGGGTTCTGTCTTCACAAAGCATCCCATTTGATTGGCACTTCATCCACTACCTTAAGTGTTCACTCCTTTCTCCACTGAAGCACACTGGGTACCATCTAAGAGATGCACTGCAGAAATTCGCCCAGATTTCATTGACAAACTCAGGACCTCTATCACCTGGAAGGGAAAGGGCAGCAAGTACTTAAGGAAAACACCACCTACATGTTTCCCTCCAAAACCACACACCATTGTGACTTGGAAATGTATTGCCATTCCCTCACTATGGTTGGGACAAAATCCTGACAAAATCCCTTACAGCACTGTGGGTCTACCGACACTGCATGAACTTGACTGATTCAAGAAGGTAGCTCAACACCTCCAGGAATATTATGGATGGACAAAATCCTGGAACACCCTCTCAAATAGCACCATGCACATATCTATAAAAAAACATAAGAACCAGGAGCAGGAGTGGGCCACCTGGCCCTTCGAGCCTGCTCCGCCACTCAATAAGACCATGGCTGATCTTTTCATGGACTCAGCTGCACTTACCCGCCCACTCACCGTAACACTTATTTCCTTTACTATTCAAAGAATTACCTATCTTAGCTTTAAAAACATTCAATGAGGAAACCTCAACTACTTCACTAGGCAGGGTATTCCCCAGATTCACAATCCTTTGGGTGAAGAATTTCCTCCTCAATTTAGTCTTAAATCTGCTCCTCCTAATTTTGAGGCTATGCCCTCTTGTTCTAGTTTCACCCACCAGTAGAAACAACCTCTCTGCTTCTTTCTTATCTATTCCCTTCATGATTCTATAAAATCCCCCCTCATTCTTCTCAATTCCAATGAATATAATCACAGTCTACTCAGTATCTCCTCATAAGCCATCCCTCTCAACTCTGGAATCAACCAAGTGAATCACCTCTGCACCCCCTCCAGTGCCAGTACATTCTTTCTCAAGTAAGGAGACCAAAACTACCCACGGTACTCCAGGTGTGGCCTCACCAGCACCCAATAAAGCTGTAACGTAACCTCCCTGCTCTTAAACTCAATCCCTCTAGCAATGAAGGACGAAATCTACATTAAATGGAATGCAACAGTTCAAGAAGGCAGCTCACCACCACCTTTTCAAGGCCAACTAGGAAATGGCAATGAATGCTAGCCTAGGCAGTGACACCCACATCCCATGAATGAATAAAGGAGAGAAAATACTGGCCTCATCTACAAACTCAACTTGCCCATGGGCCAACAGAAAGATGCAAATGTAACCTATGCCTGGTATAAAGGGTTCAAGGCTGAGTAAAGTTGGTTGCAACACCAAAGACCGAACAAAGGCTACCATCTAAAATCCCACTCGCATCAGTGCTTGGAAACATGATCCTCGGTCAGCAGGGAGTTCGGCAGGGGTTAAATATCATTCCTGAGAAATAATCAATTCAAGTTAGGCTTGGGTTGGCAACAAAACAGATACAATGAAATATCCTTTATAATTCCATCAAGGTAACCAAAAGGAAGCCTGCCATTGATAACTGAAATCTCCAGTCATACAAGGATGGACGTGTGAAATGCTAGCTGCATGAAAGCCTTCGCCTGGTTGGGCAGTAATTCCTTACCATCCTTAATCTCCCACGATACTGTCGATCTGTCTCTGGTCTGATCAATTCTACACCATGTTGTTAGTTCGAAGAGTGTGCAGACTTGCTGTGAGAGGTGCTGTCTGCTCCCTTAACACCAAGAGAACATCCCTTCTGAGAATTCCTCCTAAGCTAATTTGTAGCTTCCAGGGCAGAGTGACTTTGAGCCTTGGATAAGTATATTTAAACGGACAGCAGCTACATAATATCTCCTGGAAAGGATTCCATCCCCTCCCAATGGATTAAGTTCCTAATTCATTGAAACGTTGGTTTAAGCTTGTTACTTTCCTACACTTACCCCTGAACTTTCCACTGCGACTTGTATTTGTTCTCAGCAACTTTACAGCCAAGGTAAAAACCAACAGGTTAATGACAAATGCAGCAGATGACTTTTCAGCAGTGTCCTATCTTCATTTACATTTGTTTTCTATTCATTTGTGGGATGTGGGTGTCACTGATTGGGCCAGCATTTCTTGCCCATCCCTAGTTGCCCCTTGAGAAGGTGGTGGTGAGCTGCCTTCTTGAACCGCTGCAGCCCTCCTGCTGTGGGTTGACCCACAATGCCATTAGGGAGGGAATTCCAGGATTTTGACCCAGCGACAGTGAAGGAAAGGCAATATATTTCCAAGTCAGGATGATGATTGGCTTGGAGGGGAACTTGAAGGTGCTGGTGTTCCCATATGTCTGCTGCCCTTGTCCTTCTAGATGGAAGTGGTCGTGGGTTTGGAAGGTGCTGTCTGAGGATCTTTGGTGAATTTCTGCAGTGCATCTAGTAGATAGTGTACACTGCTGTTACTAAGCAGTGGTGGTGGAGGGGTGGATGTTAGTGGATGTAGTGCCAATCAAGTGGGCTGCTTTGTCCTGGATGGTGTTAAGCTTCTTGAGTGTTGTTGGGGCTGCACTCATCCAGGCAAGTGGGGAGTATTCCATCACACTCCTGACTTGTGCCTTGTAGATGGAGGACAGGCTTTGGGGAGTCAGGAGGTGAGTTACTTGCTGCAGTATGAAAAGTCCAGTTTGGAAGAATAAAAAGGATTGTGTTATCTAGATGTTGAGAGGTTGCAGACTTCTGATGTCATAGTGCTTGAACCACAACATCTTAGTATACGGGTATAGCAGGTTACTAGCCAAGCTAATAGAATGGTAAATTTATTATGAGTGGAATTGAATCCGAAAATACAGAGGTAATGCTTCAGTTATTCGAGTTTATATTGGTGAGACTGCATTTGAAGTATTATGTATGGCACTGGTCACTGTCATTGGAGAAGTATGTTTATACATTAGAAGAGGAGAATGTAAGGACAAAGGTTTTTACACAGTGAGTGGTAATGACCTGGAAATTGTTGCCAATGAGAGTGCTGGAGGCAGACGTGATAAAATGATTTTTGACAGAAATTGAATAGGTGTGGAAGAAAATAAAGTTCTAGAATGTGGAGTAAAGGATTAGTAACAGAGGAAGTTGTGTAATTGACAATGCCGTGACCACTCGATAATGGCTTCATGACCTGATGCGGCAAAGTCACAGGTGAAAATGTTCACCTCTCAGATGTTAATGTGGATCACTTTCTCTGCACCTCCTCTCTGACTGTAACTCTGCATTCTGCACTCCGTTCTGCTACTCCGATGCACTTTGTATGGCACGATCTGGCTAGTTAGCACACAAAACAACACTGCTCACTTTTCCAGCAACTTCTGTTTTTGAACACTATTCACTGTGTCTCTGTACACATGACAGCAATCAATCAATTGAAGAAGCATGAGTTTAGGCCCCATGCAGAGTGTAACCTTTGTGGATACGGGACATCATGGGTCAATTCACTGCCACCAATCTTTGCTGGCGTTAATCTTGGTTACTGATACCATGTTGCGAAAGATACCCACTCAATATCTCAGGCAGAAATAAGCTCAATCTTGAATAATAGTAAATTTATTTATTATATATTGCTTAATAACTTACAGCTAAGATAAGTAGAGTCATAGAGCTGTGCAGCACAGAAACAGACCCTTTGGTCCAACTTGTCCATGCCGAGCAGATTTGCTAAACTAATCTAGTCCCATTTGCCAGCATTTGGCCCATATCCCTCTAATCCCTTCCTACTCATATACCCATCCAGATGCCTTTTAAATGTTGTAATTGTACCAGTGTCCACCACTTCCTCTGGTAGCTCATTCCACGCACGCACCACCCTCTGCATGCAAAAGATGCCCTTTAGATCCCTTTCAAATCTTTCCCCTCTCACCTTAGACCTATGCCCTCTAGTTTTTGACTCCCCTACCCTGGGAAAAAGGCTTTGGTTATTCACCCTATCCATGCCCCTCATGATTTTATAAACCTCTATAAGATCACCCCTCAGCCTCCGACGCTCCATTTTCTCTTATGAAATATCAGGCTCGACTTAAGAGTAAGTTCACATTGCAGCTCTGAAAACTCCCTCACTTAGTGTTGTTAACTGATGCAGAACCAGTTAATACACACTACCAGATCCTGGTTAGCTCCTCCCAGGCATTGTCCTTTATATCCTAATGGGCATAGCTTATCTGGTGATGTAAGTTAACCTTGTCAGGTACTAATTGCTTTATACAATGGCCTGTATTGATTTTGCATATGTTGAAGTACATTGGGGGACAGAGGAACAATGAGACTGATTAGATTGCTGAACAGAAAACTAGCATGTACTCAATGGGCTCAATGGCCATTAGCAATCTTTGACTCTGTGGTGCTAACATATGGTTAAAGGGTACCATTGTCAAGCCTCTTTGTTTAGCCCTTCCTACAGACCATAACAACACTGGACTCAAAGAATACAACTGCAACCCTTGTGTCCAATATTGATCCAGTCATGATGATGGAAAATACAACATATGACACACTCCGCCAAAATATTATCCACCCAAATGTAAATGAACACGTTGAAAAGTTATCATCCCATCCAGTGGAAAATGGCAAAGGGAAATAAGATTGGCAGTCAACTGATGGAATGGGTCCCAGGCTAAAATTATTTCATCCTGCCCCAGTCCATATCTAGTGAAAATTTAGTGAATTGACGAATGGGAAATTTGAACTAAACTGTGGATGAGGAAAATGCTATCAGGGCTGATCTTCTCTGAGCAGCTCATATTGCCATGGCTCACGAGAAACTAAATCTTCCTGAGGGAAGCAATTGGACTAAGCCTGAGCTGTGTGCTTTTTCCAAATAATTTTGAAATGTCTGAAGGAGGTATTGCTGTAACTATTTAATCATCCGTGCCTTGGTTTATTCCTGGAGCCTTCAATCCTCCTTTCCTAAAATATTTCACTGCTTTAGTCGGACCTAATTTTAACTGAAGTCTGTTCCCCCCAGTTACATGTCTGGATTAATGGCCTGACAGAAATTTCAGACTTTATCTTGGCTACTACCTGTGGATTTATCCCTCATCAGAGATTAATAAATTTGGGAAGGCCAATGTTGTTAAAGTTCTGTACAGTCTGTTATGTATCCATGAAAATACAAGTTACATTTTTTTGCTTGGGGTTTCAGCGATAGCACAAGTTGCATCCAGTGATCTTAACACTGTGAGTGCACCAGCGATCCCCACTTGTTAACAAACAGAGATCACTACGCTAACTTCTGGCTTTACCCTTGGATGTCCTTTGGGCATATGCCAATGCATCTCCTTTCAATGCTGGTCAGAGGCTGGGAGCCTTGCGGTGAGTAAAATGGGCTACGGGGGGATTTGTGGCAGAATCAAATGGTAAGTCCAGCAGGGCTTATCTTTAAGTTGGGAGAAACTCCTGCATCTTTTACGCAGTTACTGAGCGACAAGGCGAATTTCTGGCTAGGTTTTTTTTTATCCATTCATTCACGGGATGTGGGCACCACTCTCAAGGCCAGCATTTCTTAGCCATCCCTAATTGCCCAGAGTCCAGTCAGGTGTCAACCACATTGCCGCGGGTCTGGAGTCACATGTAGGCCAGACCAGGTAAGGATGGCAGTTTCCTTCCCTGAAGGACATGATTGAGCCACATGGATTTTTCCAACAATCAACAGTAGCTTCATAGTCAACATTAAACTCCTAATTCCAGGTATCTATTGAATTAAAATTCCACCATCTACCATGGTAAGATTCGAACCTGGGTCCCAATAACGTTACCTGGATCTCTGGATTAATACCACTGGGCCATCATCTCCCGTAGGTAGCAGTGAGTTACCTGTTAAGGGGCATTATACCATGTTAAATGCTTTATTAAAGCTGCAACTCACTTGATTAACATTCAGCTCCTTATCTGACTAGATGTGCTGAAGAATCTGGACGCTGAGAATTCTTGACAGGGAGGTCAGAGCTTCCGTTTAATTTCAGGAAATCTTGGTGATTTCAGCTTGCCTCTGGCTGTGAGGAGCTTCCATGTGGTTCAATACCTCTCAGGGCACGATCCCGACAGGCACCAGCCGCACACATCCCTTTGGTATCTGAAATTGTCACTCACTCATGATCTTGATCGGACATCTTCATACCAGGGTGCAGAATGTGCGTTAGGACAAGGAGACTTGCATCACAGGATACGTTGGTAAGATATATTCATTGGCTGCTGTAAGGACACTTTGTACAGAAGGCCAGGCACAGATCAGACCAGGCTGAATCTCAGGGTTACTCACTTAAATACTTAGACCTTGTTGACTTGGCAACAATCTGCATCCACACTGTATCCGTGCCTTCCCTTGCTGTGCCATGTCTGTTAGAGAGTTGGTGCTGCAGCCAGAGTCTGTGGCTATCCGCAATGCCCTGTTGAGCTGCTCTTTAATACCAACACACAGATAGGCTTCAGGTCAGGTTTGCTGATAGGGATCAGTCAGGGGGTGGGGGTGGAACATCTTGCTGGTTGACACACTGGTCAACCTAACATCTCCAGCGGCAAACCTTCTGCACGTTTCCACAACCCGATGGCCATGACCAACAGTAGGTTGGGGCTAGTCCTCAGTTCAGTCAATGCTGTCTGCCAGGGGCTCTGTCAGTCACAGGCTCAGGGCCAGGGGCTCGATCAAGGCCAGTCACTGCTTGGTCTGCTTATGGTCCGTGGACCTGTCCAGCTACAGTCGCAGGAGTGGGCAGCAGTCGGCTCTGTTGGGCCTTCACAAACAAGCAGGGGATTTGTGTATCATCAGTTGGTCAGCTGCATTGACATTGATGGCAGGGGGAGGGTGCAGTCTAGTACATCAACTGTAGGGGTCGATTGTGGTCAGAGCTTTGGCGTGATTACAATCCTGGGGTCCATCCATCGATCAGTGGGTGGTGTGTGGTAGGGGTAGCTGGGAGATTGTTGGGTGGGTGTGTCGAGGTTTGAGATGGTGGGGAAATGAGGGCATATGTAAAGGTTGGGGGGGAGGGCGTCAAAGATGGTGATGTGTAGAAACTCACAGGGTATGAAGTTAGCACTAAAGGGCGAGGCAGGTTACAAGAGTGGGGTCTTTGACAGTAACCTCCACCATGGCCTCAACAGAGGGACTATGGTTCACTAGGCTGGGCCTCATTAAGGTGCAATATCATGTTGGGGAGGACAGTGGAGGCATAATGTGGTAGGCCTTTCGTGGTTGAATGGGGGGTGAAATGACAGGGTGGGGTAGCATGTGGTAAAGGGATCCAAAAAGGCTCAGCGGAGGAATCTGACGACAGGGTGTCCATCGGGAGTTCTGTGCCCTGCCATCACCTGCCATTCCCGAAAGACCTAAAGTGGCTCAAACAATGCCCAGACAGGGCAGAGTCAGTGTCACTTTATCAAAGTATAGACCTGTGTCTGCTGGATACAGAAACATTAAAGGCAATGTACATGAAGGGTGAGTTTATAAACTGCAGCTTCCATTTGTAAGTGAGTGAAGTGCTTTGAAAGATGCTCAAAGGTGGATTGTACCATGCCATTGGTGCTTGTAAACCTAACATTGCCATCTCAGTGATGCAGATGGCTTAAAAGAAGACAACTGCCGGCCAAAATCAACCCATCACGTGTGAATCTCCCAAATGTGCTACAGGAGGAGGGGACCATCACTTCATCATCTCTGATGTAAGTACAATGACGGATCCTACAAGGAAACATTGAATGATTTATCGGGGTCTGGAATGGGAAGAGAGTCTGTTCATTTTCTTTTTCTCTGCTTTTTTAACATCCTACATTTTATTTGTTTATTTCCCATCCACAAACCCCTACCCCGCCAACCTCACTTATCTGACATTGTTACTTTGATAAGCTGCTAAAATTGAGAGAAGGCTATTTGAATTCTGAAACCCTCCTTTCTACATCTCCTTCTAATCTTGTCGAACTTGATCAGTATCTGGCACCACATGTTACTTTGCAATGATTGCTTTCATAGTCTTCCACAAGAGTTTAAAAGCTACGTCTTTAAACTCTCCTTCCACGATCTCCAACTTGCTTTCTTGTCTGTCATCAGCATTAATTCAATCCATGCTGGGGAAGTGACATATAACTGTACAGAATGCAGCAAACATTGTCAACAGCCCTCAAAAGAGATGAACAGTGGTGATGTTGACGCTTTCCTGGGATCAAGTATTATACATGAATAAATCATTAAAATCAGAGCAACGAAACAATTTAAAATGTCAACAGAGCACTGGGATTTACTTCTTGGTGTTTAGAATTCAAAAGCAGTGAAGTTATTTGCAACTTTAATATGTCTTGATAAGATTGCACTTGAGAGAACTGCACCCAGTTTTTTGGTCTCTATGAGATAGAAAGGACATGGAGGCTGTGGAGAACATACATAGATAGTAGCAGAACTGAGAGATTGCAGCAATTGAAAACCATTGAATGGGTTGGTGTATCTTTTCTTGAGAGAGGGGTGCATTAGAGAAACACTAGTCTTTAAAATTATGAATGTGTTGGACCAGGCTGGTCAATGACTCCATTTGTAAATCTTGAGCCCATAAAACACAAATTCAATCTCCAGTAGCAATAATAATTCACAGTTTCTGTGATGCACCACTACCTGCAGGCTCCCCTCCACGTTGCTCACCATCCTGATCTGGAAATATACTGCCACTCCTTCTCTGTTGCTGGGTCAAAGCTGTGGAATCATCTGTATGAACAGAATTGTGGGCCTATCCACACTAAATGGGTTGCATTGGTTCAAGAACACAGTTCGTTATCATCTTCTCAAGGACCGTTAGGATAGGCAATAAATGCTAGCCCAGGCAGTGACACCCACATTCCATGAATGATTTAAAAGTTCTGACGCTAAGAAAGTACCTTCCTGAAGATTTGGCTCTGTAGCACAAACCTCCTTCTTGCTAACCTACTTTCCCAGTTCATGTTAACCAGCTCTGCCATTGTAGCTTTATTGAGGTTTATGACTAGTCTTAGGCTGACATTCTCAACCTCAAACTGAAAATGGAGCTCTGTTGTGTTGTGGTCACTATTACCCAGAGACTCCTTTAACATGAAGTAATTGCTTAACCTCGTTTCCCTAATCAACACGAGACCTGGAACAGCCTGGTCCCTGTTTGGATCCAGAAAGTAATATTCTGAGAAGTTGTCCTGTGAAAACTCAATGAACTCACATTCCCGAATGCTTTTTCCAACTGCTTCACCGACGCAAATGTAGATTAAATCATGCATAATATTCTTCTGAAGAAGAGTATGTTGACCTCAAAACTTTTACTCTGTTTCTCTGTATGCAAACGCTGTCAGATTGCCCTAAGTTTCAGCACTTTCTGTTTTTATTGCAGAGATCCAGCATCTGTAGTATTTTGCTTTTCTGCGATAATTGTGGTATCTTTCTCAAACATCCAATTATTTCATCCTGGATACTCTGCCCTGCTATTGGAATCACACAAGCACTAAACTATTCAATGCAGAAGAAGTCTATTCAGCCCATTGTTTATGTACTAGCTCATTTTGCCTCATTGCCAATCTCCTACCTTTCCCTGTAATCCTCGCACATTATTTTTATTTAAATAATTACCTAATACATTTCCGAATGCTTCAATTGAAACTGCCTCCACCACATTCCAGCAGTGCATTCCAGATCCAAACTATTCATCATACATTTGTTTCTATGGTAAAACACTTGAAACCTATGATCTCTGGTTCTTGATCTTTTTAGGAGCAGGAACAGTTTCTCTCTGCTGAAAAATGAAAATACTGGACATCACGGCGGGTCAGGCAGCATCTGTGAAAAGGGAGGAAGCTAATGTTTCAAGTCAAGATGTCTCTTCATCTGCAGTGATTTTCTCCTGCAGTTTCTCTCTATCCTCTCTGTCCCATCTCAACGTGATTTTAAAGACTTCTATCAAATCTCCCCCTTTCCTCTCCAAAGAAAACAGATCCAAATTCTCCAATCTATCCTCATCCCTGGAACCATTCTTTTACACTCTCTCCAATGCATTGATATTCTTTCTACATTGTAGCACCCAGAATTGTACATAATACTCTGTTTGGTGTCTATCATAAGGTCAGCATAACTTCTTTGCTCTTATAGATTATGCCTTTATTTATGAAACTTAAAATATCATATACTTTATTAACAACTCTCTCTACCTCCCCTGCCACTTTTAACTACTTATGTACCTATACACCCAGGCCCCTCTGCGCTTGCACTCTCTTTAGAATAGTGCCCTCATTGTATACTTTCTCTTCATGTTCTTTGTACCAAAATGTATTACCTCACACTTCTCTGCATTGAACTTCATCTGCCACATGTCTGCCCACTCCACAACTTTAGAGTTCTACACTGTTCTCCTCATAATATACAACATTCCCAAGTTTTGTGCATCTGCAAACCTGCAAATTATCCTCTGCACACCAAGAAATAGTCATTTATATACATATATATCAGGAAAAGTAAGAATCCCAATACCAAATCCTAGGGAGTCCCATTATCAACCATCCTTCAGCCCACAAAATACCTATTAACCATTACTTTCTGTTTCCTATCCCTCAGCCAATGTTGCGTCTGACCATGTTAGTCCATGATCTATAACCTTTCTCACAAAGCTGTTGGGTGGCACTGTATTAAATGCCTTCGAGAAGCACATGTACACCACATCGATAGTCTTCCCCTTGTCAACCTTTTCTGGTATCTCATCAAAAAACCTCAGTAAGTTCGCAAGTTAGTCATACAGAACTGTCCATAACAAATTCATCTTCTGAAGTAACTCACATTTTACCCTGCGAATATTCATTTTATCCTGAATAATTGTTACAAACAGATTCCCATCACCAAAGCTGAACTAACAGGCCTGGAACTGCTGGGCTTATCTTTAGAATAACTTTTGTTGTAAAGTTTACACTTCTCCACTCCCCTGACACCACCCTCTAATCCAGGGAATATAGAAAGATTGTTGCCAGTACCTCTACAATTTCCTTTCTCACTTCTCACCATGTCTTTGGTGGCATCTCATCTGACTCGGTGCCACTACCAACATCCTGGAGTTACCATTGATCAGAAACTGAACTGAACTCGCCATATAAATACAATGGTTACAGCAGCAGGTCAGAGACCAGGAGCCCTGAATGTGTGCAGCTCCAACAACACTAAAGAAAGCTTGACACCATCCAGCAGCCCACTTGATTGACACCACATCCACAAATGTCCACTCCTTCCACCATCAATGCTTAGCAGCAGCAGTGTGTACTATCTACAAGATGCATTGCAGAAATTCACCAAAGATCCTTTAGGCAGCACTTTGCAAACCTACGAACACTTCCATCAAGAAGGACAAGGGGAGCAGGTACGTTGAACCATCACTGTCTACAAATTCCCCTCCAAGCCACTCGCTATCTGGACTGAGGAAAATATCGCTGCTCCTTCGCCGTCACTGGATCAAAATCCTGGAATTCCCACCCTAATGGCATTTTGAGTCAACGTACTGTGAATAGACTGCAGCAGTTCAAGAAGGCAGCTCACCATCACCTTCTCAAGGACAACTATGGACAGGTAATAAATGCTGGCCCAACCAATGGCACACATAGCCATAAGTGAATAAGAAAAAAAACACGTTAAGCACTAACAGCTTCTATAATATATCCTTCTTATCAATTTAAAATCCTTTTAGTGACTAGCTTTCCTTTTGTTCTACCATGGTCATCTGCCTCACAGTTAAGACAAATGGAAACTAATCACTTAACATCTCAACCATGGCTTGTGGATTACATGTCTAAGTCCCATTTTTGTTTTGGTCTTTAACTGGCCCTGCTCCTTGTCTTGCCACCCATTTCCTCTTGTGTGCTTGTGGATAGATTTCCATTCATGGTAGCTGCCAGTCTTTACTCATGCTCTCTCTTTGCTTCTCTTATTTGCTTTTTTCCACTCCCTTCTCAACCCACTATATTATTTTGGCTTTAAAAGTTATTTACTACCTAACATAAGGCACGCAGGGGGCATGGTGATTCAGTAGTTCGTACTGCTGCTTCACCACATCAGGTATCTGTGTTTGATTGCTGTCTTGGGTGACTGTGTGGAGTTTTGCACATCCTTGCTGTGTCTGCGTGGGTTTCTTTCGGGCACTCTGGTTTCCTCCCACAGTCCAAAAATATACAGGTTAGGTGGATTGGCTGTGCTAAATTGTCCATAGTGTCCAGGAATGTGCAGGGTGGGTGGGTTAGCCATGAGGAATGCAAGGTGATAGAGTTAGGGTAGGGTGGTGGATCTGGGTGGGATGCTCTCTGGGGGGTTGGTGTGGACTCAATGGGCCGATTGGCCTCCTTCCACAGTGTAGGGATTCTATGATTCACAAATGCACTTTTCCTTCCTTAATCTGTTCTCCATCCTTTTTGTCATTTTGGATTTGTTTTAGCTACCCTTGACCCAAATCACGTTCTGTTTAAAGGTAGCCCTTTGTTTGGTTACAGATTTCTGCACCAACCTTTCCAGCTCAATGCCATTCTTGCTGCATTGAACTCTGGTCTCTGCTGGTTAGCCGTTCTTATTTTGGATTGACCCTGGTCTTTTACCGATCATCCCAAACCTTGTGATGCAATTATCACTGTCCCCTAAAGATTTCCCCACTGATATTTGGTGTACTCAGCCCTCTTAATTCCCATGAACCAGGTCTCGCAGTGTTCCTTTCTTGTTTAGACCAGGCAGATACAGCTGTCAGAAATTTTCCAGAACACAATTGCAGAACTCTTGCCCCTTTCCACCCTTAAAACTAACTGTATCTCATTATAATTTCCCTGCAGCTTTGTTCGTCTCCCTCCCTCTGCCCGGTTTGTAGATCATATGAAGCAATGAGACTGAACCCTTTTTATTTCTTAGCTGTAGCCAAATTAGTTCTGTTTTTGAACCTCCAGGATCACCCTCTTTCTCCAGTGTTACAACGGTCTCATTAATCAGCACCATCACCCCTCCCCATTTTATCCTTCCTTATCTTTCCTGAATACCTTGTAGCCAGGAATATTTAAGATCCACCACTCTCAAAAGTGACTCCTTACCTTTCCAAGTAATTGGAATCCTTAATTGACAAAGCTACCCCACTGCTTCTTCCTTGCTTCATGTCCTTTCAAAATGTCAAATTACTTTCACTATTTTTGGTCCCTGCCTTGGTCAACTAGCAACCAAATCACTGTTGTGACACTCAGGTTTATATAAATGCTGAATGAGTTAATTGGGAGAGGAGAAGGCATGTGTGATATATAAATACCAGGGTAGACCAGTTGAATCAAAAGGTCTGTCTCTATTCTATTGTTATATTCTATGCAATCTGTTGAAATCCTTGACAGTGTTTTTGTCACCTCAAGTAGTCCAATGCTTCCCAGGCATCACGGAGAATTCTTGGTCCTGACCCGAAACATCAGCTTTCCTGCTCCTCTGATGCTGCCTGGCCTGCTGTGTTCTTCCAGCTCCACGCTGTGTTATCTCTGACTCCAGCATCGGCTGCTCTTACTATCACAGAGAATTCTTCTGTCTTGTTTGATGGCCTCAGAAGTCAATGCTGCAAAGTAGTCATTAAGATGATTACATTGTGCACTAATGGACAATTAATCACACATCGACTGAGTCACCATCAGCCCTCAAGGTCCTGCCAGGGTTCAACTCAATTTATAACAAGACCAAAGCCATTCTGTAAGCTAATTCATTGATCAATTAATACTCTGCATTGCCCATAGACAATATGCCTTCTGTCCTTCATTTTGAACTTCCCTGAAGAAGAAAGAGGCTCCTCTATTTTTTAAGAAATAAATTGTTTGAAAGAATGGCAGAAACGTCCTTGTTTATCACAACAGTCTCTGCATCTGTCAGTCGAACTTTTGTAAACTATGAATACTATTGTTAGCTTAATGTCTTACAAAAGAGAGACCTATCTACACATCAGCTCCTATGCCACATTCAGAACTTACTTGCATTTTCCAGTTCTTTTTGCCACTGGTTAGGTGCTGAATAGGTATCAGGAACTATGCTCAAAGCCCGCTGAAGTACGTCTCAGGTTGAATTAGAAAATTGGAATATATCTACTGACAAATCCCAAATCGCACAGAAAATGGGAACAGAATGGGCCACTTGTCCCATTGAGCCTGCCCCACCATTCAATTTGATCATGGCTAGTCCTCTATCTTAACATCATATCTCCATTGACTCCCCATGCCCCTTGACATAGCAACATAGAAATCAGGAGTAGAAGTAGGCCATTCGGCCGCTCACACCTGCCCCACCATACAGGAAGACCATCAAATGTAGTCATTCGGCCTATCTAATCTGTTCTGCCATTCTATGAGGATATGGCCGATCTGATGATACTTAACTCCACTTCCCTGCCTTTTTCCCATAACCTTCGATTCCTTTACTATGTCTATCTGTAATATCTGTAATATGTCTATCTCAGTCTTAAATATACTTAATGATCCAGCCTTGACAGTCCTCTGAAGTAAAGAATTCCACAGATCCACCAATCTCTGAGAGAAGAAATTCCTCCTTACCTCTGCCTTAAATGAGAGCTCTTTTTTGCTTCTGGTCCTAGACTCTCTCACAAGGGAAACCAACCTTTCTGCGTCTGCCCTGTCAAACCTCCTAAGAATCTTAAATATTTCTTCAATATTTCTCTCTTCCGTAACCTTAAATATCTTGAATGAAATCATCTCTTATTCTTCTGAGCTCCAATGAGAACAGGTCCAACTTACTCAGCCTCTCCTCATAAGACAATCCCTCCACACCCAGGGTCAAAGTGGTGAACTTTCTCTGGGCTGCCTCCAATTCTAGTATACCCCTCCTTCGACAAAGGATCCTAAACTATACATAATATTCCAGGGCTGGTTTGGCCAGTGCCTCGATTATTTTTTAGCAAGATCTCCCCAGTTTTATTCAAAAACAGAAATTGCTCGAGAAACTCAGCGGGTCTCGCAGCATCTGTGGAGAGAAAGCAGAGTTAATGTTTGAGTCCAGAGACCCTTCTTTAGAACTGATATTAGCTCAGTATAGGTTCCATTTATGCCAATGATAGGGGGTGGGATGGAAAGGAGTAAGCAGATAGGTGGAGACTGAGTCCAGAAAGAGAGAAACAATAGTTAGGGATACAAAGGAATGGATGATGGTAAACCAGGGAAGGAGAAATGCTGACATTGGGGACCATAAGTAGATGAAAATGGATTGTCTGTGCTGAAAGTAGGCTAGGGGGTAACAGGGTCTGAAGTGTAGGAATGGGTAAAGAACGTGGAAGAAGTTGGTCAGGCCCCAAAAATTATTGAACTCAACGTCAATAGGTGTGAGGCTGGAAAAGCACAGCAGGTCAGACAGCATCTGAGGAGCAGGTAAGTCGACGTTTTGGCTCAAAATGCTCACACTCTTGATCCTTGGATGCTACCTGACCTGCTGTGCTTTTCCAGCCTCACACCTATAGGATCTGGCTTCCAGCATCTGCAATCTTTATTGTCTCCTGAAGGCTGCAGGGTCCCCAGGCATAAAATAAAATGTTTTCTTCAGCTTGTGGTAGTTAAGTCAATAGGTTCAATTGCCTTTGTTTGAAGTTGGTCTTTTAAAATTCTATCTATTATTTAAACGGTGATAGATTAGGAATTGTGAATGTACAAGGGGATCCTTGACCGCCTGTCAATGAAAATATACAGGCCATTGCAACAAGCAATTTGGAAGGTAAATGACGTATTGGCCTTCATTGCAAGAGGTTTTGTGTTCTGAGGTAGGGTGTCATACTGCAGTTACACAGGGCCTTGGTGAGATCACAGTGTATTATGTGCAGTTTTCCCTACCTAAGAAAGGATATACTTGCCACAGAGGAGGTGCAGCAGAGGTTCACTAGGCTGATACCAGGGACTGTAGGACTGTCTTGACGAGGAGAAATTCATTCAACTGGGTGTGTACTCTCTAGAGTTTAGAACAGTCAGAAAGGAGGTCTGATTGAAACAGATGAATTCTAACAGTCCTGGGCAGACTAGGTGGAGGGAGGATGTTTTCTCTGCTTGAGCAGTCTACGGAATACAGTCTCAAGGCACAGGACAGACCATTTACAACTGAGAAGGGGAAAAATTTCTTCTCTCAGAGACTGGTTGCCGGTGAAATTTGTTGCTACAGAGAGCTGTGGAGGTCGGGCCATTGCGTATATTCAAGAAAGATATTAAATACATTTTTATTTATTGAAAGCATCACAGCATATGGAGAGAAAGTGGGAATATGGCATTGAGGGAGAAGATCAGCCATACTGAGTGGTGGAGCAGGCTTGAAAGGACGAATGGTCTACTCCTGTACCTAGTTTCTATGTTTCTGTGTCTCATCCAATGAACTTCTATCAAAGCCATCTTTAGAACTGAAGTGTTAGCCCAGGATAAATGCTCAAGGAGTGGTGTGGTGGAGTGATGTTGTTGGAGTGATGGGGGTGGAGTGAAGTGGATAGAGTTCTGGTGATGGAGTGATGGGGATGAGTGATGTGTATGGAGTGTTAGTGGTGGAGTGACGTGGACGGAGTGATGGTGATGGAGTGATGAGGATGGAGTGATGGTGATGGAGTGATGTGGATGGAGTGATGAGGATGGAATGATGTGGATGGAGTCATGGGGATGGAGTGATGAGGATGGAGTGATGTGGATGCAGTGATGTGGACGGAGTGATGGTGATGGGGTGATGTGGATGGAGTGATGTGTATGGAGTGATGAGGATGGAGCGATGGTGATGGAGCGATGTGGACGGAGTGACGTGGATGGAGTGATGTGGATGGAGTGATGGTGGTGGAGTGATGGTGTTGGAGTGATGAGGATGGAGTGATGTGGATGGAGTGATGTGGATGGAGTGTTGAGGACAGAATGATGTGGATGAGTGGTGGGGATGGAGTGATGAGAACAGAGTGATGTGGATGGAGTGGTGGGGATGGAGTGATGGTGGTGGAGTGATGTGGATGCAGTGATGGGGATGGAACTCATGCCTTGTTGATTCAGGATGCTGCCATCTGAACCAAGCTGAACTGTGAACCCACGATGGTATAGTTCAGCTGCTTATTGATAGGCTGCTGTAAAACAAGCAACAAGAGCCGTAGTGTCTCATCCTTTGCACTAAGTCTCCCTGCAATATATTGCACGGTGAATCTATCAGCATTTTATACCTGGATCAAAAATGCACATTAAAACTTAAGTGGCACAGTTGCAAAGGTTGCCAATATCGAATGCCTGATATGTTAATGTCTGCAAAATGAATCCTCCCTGTTATCTGTGAGAATATTAATCAGAGATCGCTGATCTTTTGCATAATAATGACCCAAATTGTAAAATAGGAGCTGTGTTTACTGTTGAAGATATACTCAAGCAAGGCTAATTACTCATTTTCCATATTATAAATTTTTGACAGGATTAAAGCTAACAATATTACATTTCAAGTGAAGAGCACATGAGGAAGTTTTGAAACTTTTGGCCAATGAGCTTATGACACTTGGCCTTTAAACAGAAGAATGTTTAGGAACCAGGAAAGGATAAGAATCCCAAAAAAACCTAAATGTTTTCATGAGTTAACCCCATAGTAGGTACTAGACTCTCGGACTGCTCTCCCATTAGGGAGAGATGATTAGTGGTTTAACCAGAGGATCACATACCTTGGACGTTGTGGACATTGAGAAAGGAGAGACATTTAGGGTAACCTCACCCAGTGCAGGAATTAAACCCATATTATTGGTATCACTCTGCATTTGCAAACTAGCCATCCAAGCCAACTGAGCTAACCGCCCCCTTATCTCACGTGCATCAGCAAAGTTACTTAGTTAACTTACAAACTTAAAAAAAAAGTTCCAAAGCTCTTCCAAGGAGCATTATCAACTAAAATCTTTCTTACAGTCCCAAATTCTGCAGGAATGGTTGGACGGAACACATGTTAATGGGCATTAGTTCTTAATGTGCATTATAAAGACCATTGATCTGCGATTTTCACCAGAAATACAACAAGTCAGCTAGCTGAGTATCTAAAACACCAGCATAAGATCCCACGTGAATGGTTGCAGTGAATGGCCTTAATTAGCAACAAAGGATCTCACAGAATACATTCTCCAAATGATTGTGTGTGCTGTGGAACCAGCTACAAGCAGTCAATAGTTGAGATACTGCTGCCGATAATCCTGTTTGCTACACTTCTTAAAATCCACCTTAAGCAAGTTAGTCCGTTCCTGATGAGGCCTCTTCTCTGTCCTGGATCAAAGGGAAAGTTTGGTTAATGGTGGTCAGAAGGTGAGCTACTAGTGAGTCCGAGCAAGAAGTAATATTTGCCTTTAGCAATAAGTACAAGTAACTAGCTGTGGCTAGATGTACATAGTGAATAAAGTTGTCAATAAACACTGCTGACACATCTGTCTCCATTAGAAGCTTGGAGCTACGTACCTCTGGTCTCTCCCTATCGCTGCATTATATCATCTGATTGGGTGGAGGTTAATGTAGTCTCTCATGTTAATGCGTTCAGCTTGTTCTGTGCTGATACCGAGCCACGCTTGATGATAAACTTTGAAATCCCCACCCAGAGTACATTTTGTACTCTTGCCATCCTCAATATTTCATCTAAGTAAAAACCGAAAGAACTGCGGACACTGGAAATCAGAAAAAAGAACAGAAATGAGTAGTGAAGAAAGGTCACTGGACCGGAAATGATAACTCTGATTTCTTTCCACAAATGCTGCTGGACCTGCTGAGCTTTACCAGCAACTTCCATTTTTGCTTCCTCTAAGTGTTGTTCGACATGGAGGAGTAGATTCACCTGCTGAGGGAGGACAGTATGTGGTAATCATCAGGAGGTTTCCGTGCCTCTGTTTAACCTGAAGCTATGACACTTCATGAGGTCCGGAGTCAATGTTGAGGAGTCCCAGAGCAACTCCCTCCCAACCGTTTACCACTGTGCCACCCCTTCTGCTGGGTCTGTCCTGCCAGTGGGACAGGGCATATCCAGGGATGGTGATGGTGGTGTCTGTGACATTGTCTTAGGTATGATTCTGTGAGGATGACTATGTCAGGCTGTTGCTTGACTAGCCTGTGAAACAGCTCTCCCAATTTTGGCACTAGCCCCCAGATGTTAGTGAGGAGGACTTTGCAGGGTCAACAGGGCTGTTTCTGTCATTGTCTTTTCTGGTGCTTAGGTCGAGGCCAAATGCTCAGTCTGGTTTCGTTCCTTTGTTGAGACTTTGTAGCAATTGATACAACTGAGTGGCTTGCGAGGCCTTTTCAGACAGCAATTGAGAGTCAACCACATTGTTATGGGTCTGGACCAGACCAGGTGTGGATAGCAGATTTCTTTCCCTGAAGGGGATTAGTGAGCCAGATGGGTTGTTCCAACAATTGACAATGGTTTCATAGTCATCATTAAACTTTTCATTCCAGATTTGTTTTATTGAATTCAGATTCCACCATCTGTCGTGGTGAGATTCGAACCCAAGTCCCCAAACATTAGCTGAAACTCTGGATTAACAACCTAGCAATAAAACCACTAGGCCATCACCTCACCCCTCTCTCTGTCATTAAGGACACATATCAATCAACTCCAGTTTTATGAGATAAATAACATATGCTGGTCGCACTCCAACAACTTGGGCAGCTTCTGTATCAAGGTCTCAATGAGGTGGGGGGGCACTACTTTTCTTGATGTTGAGTCCTTCATTCAGGCACTGAGCGCCTTTGATAGAAGGACTTCCATTTGATCAAAGCCACAGTTGACAGGTCCATCTAGGTTAATCCTAACAGCACTGGGATCAGACCCTTTAACTGGTCATTGGCTGGCCACTTAAAGGTCTTTAAATAGTAATGGGCCCTTCCTAACAGATCAAAATTCTGGTTTAAGGAGGGTTCCAGTAATGTGCCAACATTTACTCAATTAAATGCCCTCCCACTGTTGTCTAGTTCCTCCTTAAACAAGTTAGACAACTCCAACCATAACGTTATGAATCAATTTGTTCCTGAGTCTCTTGTAGATTTATGCAGTCAGTCTCTTTCTGGATCTGTCCCTGAGTCTGCAAAGTTGCTTTCTCTCTTTGTCTCTCTATGGACAGTTCGCTCTCCTCAGAAGATCCAAGAGAGACTGGTCTGAAGGTAAACACTTTATACATTTTTGGATGTTTTTTTGGAACTTTCTATAGTTCTGGCCAATCAGGGAGACACACTTAATAGTTTGAAACATTGTCAACCATTTAGGTGGGTTGTCAGTGTTAGTTTCTTCATGTAGCAGGACCCAGTGCCTTTCTGTTTGGGCCCTCCTTTCTTTGGTGGATAAGTTGTTGGGGGTATGTCTGTCCAGGATAACTGTTGCTTTTTGCATTTTGCTAATGTCATTAGCACCTGGGTTTTGTGACTTCAGAGTTTTACTTGGGCAGTGTACCCAGCATCCTCTGCTGTTTGGCCAAGTTAGCGATCTATCTGTTTTAGCAGCCAGGATGCTGCTACACCACATTCCAAGAATGGCACAAGAAATTGGAAAAATGCTCTATTCATTGCCTCAGCAACTGCACTTTGTCTTGAAACAGAGAATGCCTTGGCCAGAGACCAGGAAGAAAAAAGATTTGTGAAAAATGTAGACTTCAGAGCAAGTAGCGGAAGAGATTAAAAGCTCAAAGAAATGACCTTTTTTCCCCATGAATCCACCAGGTTTGTAAAGTTTTGGGAAACCTGCAGTGTAGCCAAGGCAGATAAAGTAAGTTGAAATTGCTTCAAGCAGAGATAAGAAAGATGAATGGGTTCAGATTAAAATGTTGATATTTCACCACGTAAGAATAAAGACATTCTGTGTTTGTTTTTCTTTAACTGTCTGAGAAAGTTATAAGTGTTTATGAAGCAGTAAAAAAATCCATTTAAAAAAACACTTTGTGGTGAGCAGAAACTCAATTTTTGGAACAGCTAAATTCATTCAAATGCCAAGAAATGGAATAAGTAGATAGGTAGTTTCATAACAAGTTTGCAGCACTGGGTCAAACACAGTGCCTGCTGTACTCTGCACAGTTGGATGTTTCATAGCAATGGGAGTGCACAAGCATAGGTACTCTAAAAGATTACTGCTGGATGCTGACTACTCAAATCTCTTCACTGGCCTCTTCCTTCCCAACCTCTGTTACAAAATCATCTTGTACAGCATTGCAAAATCTCTGTGCTTCTCCAAACGTGACTGGAAATCACCCCCCCACAACAACTTTTCTACCCTTACCTACTCCTTTAAATACTCCTTCAAAAACTACCTTTTTGAATAGACTTCTGCTCATCTGACCTAATATTAACTTAATGACAAAGTTTGTCCGATAAAGTTTGTGCGAAGAGTTTCAGGGTGTTTGGCTGTGTTAGAAAAGTTATTAAGAGCAAACAGTTGCTGTTGAGTTGAATCATGACTTTCATCTTTGCTACACAGAGGGTTTGATTAGTTCCCAGTTGCAGTGTTAGCATGTAGGTAACTGCCTTATTGTTTTCTGGGAAGGTGAACACAGGGCTGGAGTGGGATGGCATCTTCTTCATAGCCAAGAAGATCTATGAAGCTTTCACAAAAATTATTAATGCATCACTGTCAATAAAGAAGAAGGTTTCTGGACCCCGATGAGAAGTCCTGATAATGTGTTTTTGTCTGCCAGCCGGATGGAAAACCTATGTATTTTATCATGCATTGCTGAGCTTTTCCTGAAAAAGATTCTCCTCATCCTGTAGTTTTTTTTTTAACCATTCACATGGGGTTGCATCTCTATGATAGTCTTCTGTGTATTTAAACAAACATTCTCTCTCCTGAGTTTATTTGTGAAACAGAGGATCATCGCTCATTAAGTGCAGCAGAAAATTTTCCTCAGCCAGTGTTTCTCAGCGATCTTGGAGCTCCGAGCATTTCTGTGAAAGAGCGACTTCTTCTTCCATCAATGCAGCTCTTTGTTGTGTCAGGCACCATCAGAGGAGCAGGAAAGTTGATATTTCGGTCCCTTGGTTCCTGACCTGAAACGTCAGCTTTCTTGCTCCTCTGATGCTGCCTGTCCTGCTGTGTTCTTCCAGCTCCACACTGTGTTATCTCTGACTCCAGCATCTGCAGTTCTTACCATCTTTATTGTCTCAATTGTGTGAGAACATTCTCAGGACAGGATTTGTGGAAATCTTCTATATTCTGTTTCTTTTCCATCTTCAAGACTTTATTGCGTTGTTTCTCTAATATAGAACATAGAACATAGAACAATACAGCGCAGAACAGGCCCTTCAGCCCTCGATGTTGCGCCAATCTGTGAACTAATCTAAGCCCATCCCCCTACACTATCCCGTCATCATCCATATGCTTATCCAAGGACTGTTTAAATGCCCCTAATGTGGCTGAGTTAACTACATTGGCAGGCAGGGCATTCCGCACCCTTACCACTCTCTGTGTAAAGAACCTGCCTCTGACATCTGTCTTAAATCTATCACCCCTCAATTTGCAGCTATGCCCCCTCGTACTAGCCGAAGTCATCATCCTAGGAAAAAGACTCTCACTATCCACCCTATCTAATCCCCTGATCATCTTGTAATAGTCGCTGGACTTTTAGGTCAATGGTCCCTTTGAGGTAGTTAGACTGCTCCAATTCCTTTTTAACTTTGGTCTGTGTAGCTCCTTTTATGCTTGACTTCAACCTTCACCTAAGCATTTAAGACTGTCTCGATGCTCGCTCCTTTGGTCTGCTTTCTCACTGTTGAAAGCAATCACGAATGCTTCCAAAGATTGTTGACCAGATACAATTTCAGAAAAATTGACGTAATTCAATTTGGACCCTAGATAGCTTTTTATTAGCTCCTTGCCATTTCTGAAGTGCCTGTTTTTGTAAGAAGACTGCTGCTTTAGCACACTGTCTGAAAATGGTCCAATATATAGAACTCAGAGAATGGAGCCTTGTGTCTGGGCAAGGAGAAGCAATGTCTTCACAAAACATTAGTAGCTTTCGGAATATTTTTCAAATACTATGATGGAATGTGGGTACTGCCAGCTGGACCAGCATCATTGCCCATCCCAAATTGCCCAGAGGGCATTTAAGACACTCCATTTGTATAGGTCTGGTGTCACATGTTGACCAGAACTGTAAGATTTCCTTCCCTAAAGGCATTAGTGAAGCAGATGTTTTACTTCCTCTGACTGTTGACAGTGGTTTCATGGTCATCACTGGACTCTTAATTCCAGATTTGCATTTATTTCTGCCATGGTGGGATTCGAACTCAGATCCCTAGAACACTACCTTGGGTTCCTAGATTAATGATTGATAAAGTGGATTGAGTTAGAATCATTGGGCTGACCCAAAAACTTTCTATCCCCTTGAATTAGAAACTTGTTCCACATGTGATGTCTAGCCTATCGGGCAGACTACACATCTTGTGTTAATGTCAGGTTTTCTTTAGGCTGTAAGAATTCTGATCATGCTTCATCCTACACTCCCATTATGATATAATATATGAGTCCTTAATTCAAGGTTCCACATTGGCAATTATGCATGAGGCTGTATTAAAAATTTATAAAAGAATCAATGGTTTTTCCTAGCTCCTGGTTGCACCAATTAGACTTTGCCCAGTCTAGAATGGGGGTTTGCCTTAAACTGAAATTGGAGTTGGAGGCTTTAAAACACCTCTTTGTGCTATACTTCAGGTTCTTCTGCTACGTCTTATCTGGCACTGCATCCAATCTCAATGGTATACAGACTTGGTCTTTGTTTGACTTTTTATCGAGGTCTGAAGAAATATAGTATTTGTTATATCATTAGTTCCATTGTACCCATTGGTACGATTGCTATTATTATCATTATTCCGTTAATCATGGCCCTCCATATAATCTAGACCTTTTGGTAAAGACAAGTCTTTTTTTAAAATCTGACCCCACTACTAAAGACATTTTTCCCTCCCCACCCTTATCTGCTTTCCGGTGGGACCACTCTCTCCGTGACTTCCTTGTCCGCTCCACACTCCCCTCCAGCCCTACCACCCCTGGCACTTTTCCCTGCAACCGAAGCAAATGCTACACCTGCCCCTACACCTCCCACCTTACCCCCATCCCAGGCCCCAAGAAAACCCTCCACATCAAACAGATGTTCACCTGCACATCTGCTAATGTGGTATACCGTATCCGCTGTTCCAGTGGTGGCCTCCTCTACATCGGGGAAACCAAGCAGAGGCTTGGGGACCGTTTTGCGGAACACCTAAGCTCAGTTCGCAACAAACAACTACATGTCCCAGTCGCAAACCATTTCAACTCGCTACCCCCCACCCTCCACCACCCCCCCCCCACTCCTCGGACGACATGTCCATCCTGGGCCTCCTGCATGACCACAATGATGCCACCCGAAAGCTGCAGGAACAGCATCCCATATTTCGCTTGGGAATCCTGCAACCCAAGGGTATCAATGTGGACTTCACAAGCTTCAAAATCTCCCCTCCCCCAACAACATCCCAAAATCAGCCCAGCTAGTCCCTACCTCCCTAACCATTCCTCCCACCTCAAGCCCCACCCCCATCTCCTACACACGAACCTCATCCCACCTCCTTGACCTGTCCGTCCTCCCTGGACTGACCTATCCCCCACCTAAATCCCCACCTACATTCACCTTCACTGGTTCTAACCTTGCCTCTTTGACCTGTCTGTCTCCTCTCAACCTATCTTCTCCTTTATCTATCCGCCTCCCCCTCTCTTCCTATTTATTTCAGAATCCCCTTCTCCTCCCCCATTTCTGAAGAAGGGTCTAGGCCCAAAACGTCAAGCTTTCCTGCTCCTATGATGCTGCTTGGCCTGCCGTGTTCATCCAGCTCCACAACATTTTATCTCAGATTCTCCAGCATCGGCAGTTCCTACTATCTCTTTTTTTAAAAGTTGGAGTATTTTCTCTGTGGGCTATAACAATCAAGATACCTCTTTTTCCCACTTTTTTAACTTAGGATAGTTTCCTCCCTTATGCGGCTTTCACTTTTTATGAAACTTTCTGTTCTGGAGGATTGTAATACTCCCTGAGGCTGATTAATGTGCCCTTGTAATTCTCCATATTTTCTGTTGTGAAACTTCTTCTGTGGTTTTTCAGCTTATTTCACCTCTGCTTGGTTCAATGTTTAGATTGTCTGTAATGGTAGTATTCTTTCATAGAATCTCTACAGTGTGGAAACAGGCCATTTGGCCCATCAAGTCCACACCAACCCTCCGAAGGAGTAGGCCAGTTAGTTCTTCAAACATACTCTGCCATTCAATATGATTATGGCTGAGCATCCAACTCAGTATTCTGTTTTCACATTCTCCCAGCACATACTGATGCCCTTTAATGCATCAAACCCCTTGGGAACATTCAACGTTTTGGCCTCAATTGCTTTCTGCTGCCTAGGATTCCACAGGCTCAGCACTCTCTGGGGGAAGAAATCTTTCCTGCTCCATTCCCCTTAGACTGTGACCCTGGACTCCCCGGTCATTGGGAACATTTACCCTGCCTACACCTCTTCAGAGTCTTCTCGGCTCCTCAGAGATACTTCCCTCTCACTAGATCCTGGATTCCCCAACATTTTTGGGATGCTATTTGTGTCTTCAGTTGTGAAGACAGAACCAGAGTATGTGCTTAATTGATCTGCCATCTCTTTGCTCCCTATATAACATGCCAAGTTTCTGATTGCAAGAAGTCTACATTTGTCTTCACTCGTCTTTTTCTTTTCACACACCTATAGAAGCTTTTGTAATCAGTTTGTATGCACCATGCAAGTTGTCTCTATTTTCCTCCTCTTCATCGATCTGTTTGTTCCCCTTTGCTGAATTCTAAAGTGCTCCCAATCCTCAGGTTTGCTGCTTTCTTTGGCAAATTTATATGCTCCTTCCTTGAATCTAATACAATCTCTAATTTCTCTTGTTAACAACAGTTGGGTCACATTTCCTATTTTAGTTTTGTGCCGGGCAGGAATGAATAATTTTTGAAATTCATCCACATGTTCTTTAAATCTTTGCCATTGCTTATTTTGATGAAACCTTGGCTTTTGTCTTGGAAATCTTTGTGAAGAGAGATTGAAAAAGGTCAAGCAGTCTGTTCCAAGTCAATGAAGTAAACAGCTTGTGAGACCTTGTGGTTCTTTTTAAGTTGGAACAATTGAAGCAGCCTGAAGAGGTGGGGTCAAGCTCCCACAGAACCAGGATTTTAGTTTAACTTTCAGTAGCTGTTGAGGTTTGGAAGCTGTGATACATCTCTCCATGCTACAGCAACACCTTAGTGTTCTCTCTCTCTCTCTCAGAGTTTTCCTTGATGTTCTTTCCTCCTGGACTAGAGAATTGCATGTGAGACAAACTATTTTACTGAGTTTGCCTCTGCCAAGGGTGTGTTTATGGAATGTTACTATCTTGGAACAACTAATCAGTGATAGTGAACATATATAGTATCTTATTAAGAATTTTGATAGCATTGCAGTGAAGCAAATTTGTTAAATTCTTATTTTGTCTGTAATGTAAGTGCAGTGTAAGAACAAAGTGTGTTGTGCTTCAAGCCTGGTAGTTTGACCAATTGAGTTGTATCCAGCATATAATGCCTTACATTTGACATTAAAAATAAGAAAAAGGCAGGGTCTGGGCTATCTTCTTAGTATATTTTGTGGGGATTTGGTCCGTTCCATACACTATCTACCATCAACCCTTTAAGTAACATCTGCCAATTTATTATCCCTTTGTAGATTCTTTTATTTAGATTCAGGATCCTCGTCTCAAAATGAACTATGTCACTCTCCAACTTAACAAAGAATTCATTGAATCATAGAGTCCCTACAGTGTGGAAACAGGCCGTTCTGCCCAACAAGCCCACACCAACCCTCTGAACTGCATCACACACAGACCCATTCTCCACCCAATATTTCCCATGTCTAACGCATCTAACATCCACAGCCCTGGCCACTATGGGGCAATTTAGCATGGCCAATCCACCTAGCATGCACATCTTGGGACTGTGGGAGGAAACCGGATCACCTGGATGAAACCCACACAGACACGGGGAGAATGTGCAAACTCCACACAGTCACCCATGGGTGGAATCTATCATATTATGGTCACGCTTCCCCTGGTGGCCTTGTACAGCTAGATTGCCAATTATTCCTTTTCAATATGCAATACCCAGTCCAGGATGGGCTGTCCTCTATTTGGTATTGATCCTGAAAACCATTCTGTACACACTCCAGGAACTCATCCTCTATATGAGGTTGGATTAGGTACATTTATTGTCAAGTGTATTACAAATACAGCAAAAAGTGTTGTTTAGTGTCGCCTCTGTCCGGCCCCACTTGAAGCACAGAAAATAAAGCAAGACGCAGAATATAAAGGCAAAATATAAAGCAAAAGAGTTTATCATCACACTTCCTTCTTGTTATGGCTCACAACAATTATTGCCTGCCTTGCTGTCACCAGTGCTCCATAGGCTCCTCCAACCTGGCACGGACCTGGGGCTAACCACCGTCGCCATGCTGTGGCAACTCACTGTTGCCACCATGAGTCCAGCGCCAGGCCCCTATCACCACCACCACCACCAACACTGCCAAAGCCACCTTCCTCCGCTGTTCCTGGCTGATGCCATCTTGGAATTTATATTTGTTTGCTTTCTGCGTGCCCACTGTGTGAGCAGGGTATCAAGACCAAATAAATCACACCACAGTTATATCCACAAGATTAGATAAGCCTGAATTCAATAACGCTCCCATCAAAGGATCAACAGAAGCGGTTCATGTGAGTCTTTGACTGAACAAAAGGAAAGCGAATTTCCCAATATCCTTAGCTATACTTAGTTCCCATAATTGGAACCCTGTGCGCTTTGTTTTGAATGTTGCAGTATGTTAGCTCTCAATCATAGGCCACACTCTGACTTCCTTTGTGTTGAGTCACTTAATGATTTCAAACTGCCCATCCTCCTCTCAAATCGGACTTATCAGAAGACTTTTTCCACCTTGCTGCCTGTGCGTTTCCGCGACCTCTCGCTGGTGAGGCTGCGAATGCAGCGCATTAATGGGCACAAAAGAGGCCCATTTTGTGTTTCCATCAGGAATTGACAGCTCTATTTCCTTCAGCTAAAAGAGTACGGTGAGGCTTGGCAAAACTGCTTTCAACTGACATCTCTTTGTCGAGGATTTTGGTTTCTTTACCAGCAAAATGAATTCTTGATAGGGTCCCAGGAGAAATGTAAAAGTATCCATGGGAACAATTTAGCTTGGGACTCAGTGGGAAGGTGATAGAGGGTAAATTGATTTGTTTGCCTTAATTGCTACCTCCTACCAAGTACTAGTGGAGTCTAAGGCTTGGTTAAAGTTGGCATCAATGATGCAAAAAGCATTAAGGTATTCCTATTCCTACACACTTCCTGTGTTCCTATGTCTTTGTAGCATTCTATGTATTTGCTATGTTTATGATCCATTTACACGTTCCACTTTGCACCAGCCTGCAGAAAAGAAATTGCATTCAGATTAGCCCAATCAAATTTCCAAAGGTCAATCTATACTCACTACGATAACCCTTCTTGAATTGCACGGCAAAAAAAAATGACTGAAGAAGTCGTGAAGATAGAGCTAACTGGATAAATCACATCTTTATTTACACAACAACTCCTGTGCTAGTGCGCGTCTCTAACCTAGCTGACCAGCAACAAAATAATACTGTTAGTACTCGGTTGTGAAACAATTCCTCACTGCTTCACAATGAGATACTCTGAAGGGAAAAGGCTTATTCAAGGACACGACCACAACAGGATGACATTTGGGTTTAACCCAACATCAACAGGAGAACTTTGATGAGCAAACAGCTCCCATTTTGCTCTGATCAAGAGTCATCTAGAATGTTAGCTCGTTCTCTCACCATGGATGCTGCCTGACCTGCTGTGATCGCCAGCATTTGTTGTTTTCTGTACAGATTCCAGCATCTGCAGTAAAGTGTAGGAGTCTCCTGTGGCTATCCCCACCTCAAATAAGTATGTTTGTTTCAGAAAATGTAGGGGGTGATGAGGTCTCATGGGAATGTAGCACCGACTGCCAACTTTCTGGTGCTGAGACTGGCTCTACTGTAATGAGGGATACATCAGGTTGCAAGCAATCAATTGTCATAGGGGACTCTCTAGTCAGAGGCACAGACAGACGTTTCTGCACCCAACAATGAGACATCAGAATGGTGTGTTGCCTCCCTGGTGCCAGGATCAAGGATATCTCAGAGAAGGTGCAGAATATTCTCAAAGGAGGGAGGGACCAGCAGGAAGTCATTGTACATATTGGAGCTAATGACATAGGAAGAGAAAAGGATGAGATTCTGAGGACAGAATATAGGAAGTTAGGCAGGAATTTGAAAAGGAGGTCCTCAAGAGTAGTAACATCTGGATTACTCACGGTGCCACGAGCAATTGAGAGTAGGAATAAAAGGGTAAAACCGATGAATGCGTGGTTGAGGAGCTGGTGTAGGGGAGAAGTATTCACGTTTTTGGATCATTGGAACGTCTTCTGGGGAGATTTGCCAGAGCTGCTGGTGGGGTGGGGGTTGGGGGGGTTAAACTAGTTCGGTGTGGGGGCATCCCAGGGACACACTGAGAACAGAGATCAGTCTGAGACTGGTACAGTCAGGAAAAGGAATTAGTTTAATAATCAGGGCAAGCAGAAACAAAGCAGAGAATGATACGGTACTCATAAATTAAACTGCATTTATTTCAATGCAAGAGGCCTGACAGGTAAGGTAGATGAACTCAGTGCATGGTTGGGAACATGGGACTGGGATGTCATAGCAATGACAGAAACGTGCCCAGGGATAGACAGGGACTGGCAGCTTAATATTGCAGAATATAGATGCTATAAGAAAGATAGAAAGGGGAGGGGGGCAAGAGAGGAGGGGGAATGGCATTTTTGATTAGGGATAATATTACGGTTGTACTTAGGAAGGATATTCGTGAAAATACGTCCAAGGAAGTTATCTGGGGTGAAACCGAGAAATAAAAAAGGGATGATCACCTGATTAGGATTATATACAGTCATAGCCCCCCCACCACACCCCCAAATAGTCAGCGGGAAATTGAGAAGCAAATTTATAAGGAATCTCACTTATGTGTAAACATAATAAGGTGGTAATAGTAGGGGATTTTAACTTTCCAAATGTAGATTGGGACTGCATAGTGTTAAGGGCTTGGATGGAGAGGAATTTGTTAAGTGCGCACAAGAAAATTTTCTGATCCAGTATGTGGGTGTACCTACTTGAGAAGGTGTAAAATGTGACCTACTCTTGGGAAATAAGGCAGGGCAGGTGACTGAGGTGTCAGTGGGGGAGAACTTTGGGGCCAGTGACCATAATTGTGTTAGTTTGAAGATAGTGATGGAAAAGGATAGACCGGATCTAAAAGTTAAAGTTCTAAATTGGAGGAAGGCCAATTTTGACAGTATTAGGTAAGAACTTTCAAAAGTTGATTGCAGGTGGACGGTTAAAGGATGGCTGGAAAATGGGAAGCTTTCAAAAATGAGATAACGAGAGTCGAGAGACAGCACGTTCCTGTTAGGGTGAATGGCAAGACTGGTAGGTTCAGGGAATGCTGGGTGACTGGAAAAATTGAGGTTATAGTTGAGAAAAAGCAGGAAGCACACATCAGGTATAGACAGCAGAGATCGAGTGAATCCCTAGAAGAGTATAAAGGCAGTAGAAGTATGCTTGAGGCAAATCAGGAGGGCAAGACCAGGGCATGAGATAGCTTTGGCAAATGAGGTTAAGGAGAATCCAAAGGGATTTTACAAACGCATTACAGACAAAAGGGTATCTAAGGAGAGAATAAGGCTCCTTAAAGTTCAGCAAGACCACCGATGTATGGAACCACAGGAAATGGGAGAGATACTAAATGAGTATTTTACATCAGTGTTTACAGTGGAGAAGGATATGGAAGATAAAGAACATGGGGAAATAAATAGCAACATCTTGAAAAATATCCATATTAGAGAGGAGGAGATGCTGAACTTCTTAAAATGCATAAGGGTGGATAAATCCCCAGGACCTGATCATGTGTACCCTAGAATTCTGTGGGAAGCTAGGGAAGTGATTTCTGGGCTTCTTGCTGAGCTAAAAACTGAAAAAACTGTGCAAATGCTGTAAATCAGGAACAAAAGCAGAAGTTGCTAGAAAAGCTCAGCTGGTCTGGCAGCATCTGTGAAGAAAATATCAGAGTTAGCATTTCGGATCTGGTTCTGAGGAAGGGTCATGAGACCCGAAATGTTAACTCTGATTTTTTTCTTCACAGATGTTGCCAGACCTGCTGAGCTTTTCCAGAAACTTCTGTTTTGGCCCTTCCTGAGATATTTGTATCATTGATAGCCACAGGTGAGGTGCTAGAAGACCAGAGGTTGGCTAATGTGGTTCTACTACATAAGAAAAGTTGTAAGGAAATGCCAGGGCACTGCAGACCTGGTGTGCCTGATATCAGTGGTGGGCAAGTTATTGGAGGGAATCCTGAGGGACATGATTTACATGTATTTAGGAAGGCAAGGACTGATTAGGGATAGTCAACATGGTTTTGTGCGTGGGAAATAGTGTCACACCAACTTGATTGAGTTTTTTGAAGAAGTAATGAAGAGGATCTATCGTTTCTTGAAAGTGGAGTCATAGATAAACAGAGTAATGAAGAAGGGAGGTAGGGAGGAGATAGGTCAGTCCCGGGAGGACGGACAGGTCAAGGGGGCAGGATGAGGTTAGTAGGTAGGAAATGGGGGTGGGACTTGAGGTGAAAGGAGGGGATAGGTGAGA
>JAHRHZ010000039.1:25762717-25787255 GCA_024137785.1 Ginglymostoma cirratum
TGGCCTGCTGTGTTCATCCAGCTCCACACCTCGTTATCTCGGATTCTCCAGCATCTGTAGTACCTTTTATCTTTGTTCCTAAAGGTGTCAGGTGCCACTACACTTATAGCACCTTCTATAGTGGAGAAATGGAAGAATACCTTTAAAACACATTGCAAGGCTTTTTGGGACATTGTCAAGACATTGCCAACACTCAAGCAACACTTATTCTGGAAACTCCAAGAATTTCACCTTAAAAGAACAAATTTATTTTGTTGGATGTCCTGCAGAAGTTGCAGATGAAAGGGAGAACTTGGCATTCTGTGAGGCTTCCCGTCTCCTTTCCCAGAAAATTGTTTCCAATCACCTTTTACTAAACCTGCAGATGTTTGTCTTAGTTCAACTTTAAATTATGATCAATTGTCCTCAATACTCTAAAGCCAGAATTTCAAAGCGGCATTTTATTTGCACAGCACTCACCTGGCAGCTCTTTTTGAAAAAAATATCTCCACAAACTACACAATCATAGAATAGTCACAGAACGGAAGGAGACCATTCATCCCACTGTACCTGTGCTGGCTCACTCCAGGACTAATTTGCAATTCCCCACTTATCTGGCACTACCCCTATAGAGGAGGAGATTTGCACGAGTATAACCACTGCTCCTAACAGTTCAGTGATAGTGCTCCCTACCTCTAGACCAGAAGGTCCAAATTCCAGTCCCAAAAGCCCTAGAGGTGTGCTTTAACATGTCTGAACAGGTTGATTAAAAATGCTTTTTTTAATTTACTCATAGGATGTGGACATCCCTGGTTGCACCAGCATTTATTGTCCATCCCTAATTGCTCAGAGAGTAGCTAAGTGTCAAACACATTGCTGTGTGTCTGGAGTCACATGTAGGCCAGGTAAGGATGGTAGTTTCCTTCCCAAAAGGACATCAGTGAACCAGATGGGTTTATCCCCCTGAAATTGACAGTAAACTCATGGTCATCATTTGACTCTTGATTCCATATTTTTATCTGCCATGGTGGGATTTGAACCCAGGTCCCCAACAATAATACCACTAGGCCATCACCTCTCCCATGGCTTATAGCCATGCTCGTGCCTTCACAATTTCGCACCTTATTTAGCTCAGTATTCTCGGATGTAAGCTGGCCTATCCAGGGAACCTATCAACTTTAAACACACTTAGACTACCAAAATCTTCCAGTCATAGGAAGCAGCAGTAGGCCATTCAGCCCTTCAAACCTGCTCTGCCTTTCCCCATGTTCATGACTGGCCATCCAACTCAATACCGTGTTTATGATTTCTGGCCATACCAATTGGTCACAGAAAGCGGGTGAGGCCAAAACATTGAATGTTTTCAAGGAATTAGATCTTATTCTTATGGATAAAGGGATAAAAGGGCATGGAGAGAAAGCAGGAACAGGAAACTGAGTCGGATGATCAGCCATGATCATAGTGAATGGTGGAGGAGGTCGGAAGGGCTGACTCCTTCTGTTATTTGCTGTTTCTATGTTCTTATCTTTCTATTGATGTTGGTTAATGACCTCCTTCTATCCTCTTCCCAACACAATTTCCTGCCTTGGAGATAGTAGGAACTGCAGATGCTGGAATCTGAGATAACAAGGTGTAGAGCTGGATGAACACAGCAGGCCCAGCAACATCAGAGGAACAGGAAAGCTGATGTTTCAGGTCGGGATCCTTCTTCAGAAATGAGGGGGAAGGAAGGGAGCTCTGAAATAAATAGAGAAAGGAGGGGTGGGGCTGGGGAAGGTAGGTGGGATGGTGATAGGTGAGTGCAGGTAGGGACTGGTGGGGATTGGTCAGTGAGGTGGGAGGAGCAGATAGGTGGGAGAGATAGGTGGGACAGGTTGTGTCAGATCAAGGAGGCAGGGATGAGATGGAGGGTTGGATATGGGATGAGGCCGGGGGTGGGGAGATTTTAGAACTGTTGAATTCCATGTTTAGGCCATGGGGCTATAGGCTCCCGAGGCGGAATATGAGGTGCTGCTCCTCCAATTTGCAGGTGGTATCATTGTGACACTGGAGGAGGCCCAGGATGGGCATGTGGGAGGGGGTGCCATCTGTAAATTTAGCTGCCATGTCTTTGCAGAGAATTCCACAGACTCATCACTGTCTGGGCGAAGAAATTTCTCCTCATCTCAGCCCTAAATGTCCTTTCAGTCCTATCCCATGTCTTTAGTCTGTGACCCCTGGTTCTGGACACCACATTGAGAATATCCTGCCTACATATACCCTGTCCAATCCTGTTAGAATTTTATAGGCTTCAGTGACATATATTCTCATTCTTCTAAATACCAGTGAATATAGTCCTATCCAATTCAGAATCCTTTCATATGTTAATACTGCTATCCCAGGAATCACTTTAGCAAACCTTCTCCACCTATCACTTATTCCTTCCCCCACCCCCATCTTTGTATAATAGGTGTAAAAGGTATAATACCAACCTTTTCCTGGCTATCATCAATTCTGAAGAAGGGTCACCGGACCTGAGATGTTGACTCGCTCCATCGACACTGCCAGATTGGTTGAATTTTTCCTGCAACTTCTGTTTTAGATAGCAAACCTTTACTGCACTCCCTCCACAGCCAGAACGTCCTTCCTCAGCTAAGGAGACCAAACCTCCTCACAATACTCCAGGTGTGGTCTCACAAAGGCCTTGTACCATTGCAGCAAGACATCCCTGCTCCTGTACTTAATCCTCTCGCTGTGAAGACCTATTTGCCTTCTTTACCTCCTGCATACATGTTGCGCGTTCCCCTCTCTCAATTAATAGCCAATCTGATAATAATCTGTGCTCCTGTTTTTGCTGCCAAAATAAATAACCTCACATTTATCCACGTTACATTGCAGCTGCCATGAACCTTCACACTCACTGAACTTGTCCAAATCAAACTCATTAACTTTTATCCCTTCGAGTGTCTCGTGCATCACAAAATCACAAAGTGCTGGAGGAACAGAAGGTCTGACACCATCTGTAGAGAGAGAGAAAAACAGAGTTAGTGCTTCGAGTGCAGTGACCTTTCAACAGAACAGTTCTGTCACTGCAATTCCTCCTCCTCAGCTTCTGGTCAATCGATATCCATTGGTTACCAACTCTTCTGTGAGTTACCAATTGTGGGAGAATCTTACACTGTTTGGTTCAGTTTCATTTGCATTGAGGGTTTTTAGGGAGGGTTTTCCATCACGAGGCCTAGCGGGTTGTCTCACTGTACCTCACCAAACTTGCCTCATAAACTACCTACCTGCTTCAATTGCATCCCTCTCACTCAATTCCAGCCCCATCCAATGAAGTGCCATTCCTGGAACCACACGCTATTGTCAGGATATCCCAGAATTGACCAGTATCCCCAGTGCCAGTTCATGTTTAAAAAGCTGTCATGCACCTAGAGGAGCACAGTTAGTCCAAAGCTGCCCTGCAAGGCTCCTGATGTTTGCCCCAGACATGGAAACTGCAGAGAAATTGACATCCCGCAATGTGGGTTGTGACCTGGTGGTCCAGCTAAAGGTGTTTTGTGCATTGGCAGGACATTGTCTTGCTTCAGACGCAACAGAGAAGGCCATGACATCAGGCGATGCCAGCCTGGTCCCAGATTGTGTGCCTCCCATCCACATCAGTGCAGACACTGCCATCTGGAGGAACGCCCAGCACCATAGAAAGACTGTCAATGTCCTTCGGCATTCCACTAACCTAAGTGCCAGCACCTTCACTCCGAGACCTCACACTCACTCTACCTCTGCCTCCCACCTCCCAACTCATACTGTGCTGCTCTCACCATTGCCTGCAATGTTTTCCCCACTCGCCCTCACCTACCCTGTCACTAACCCTGCCTGCCCTCTGTGCTGCGTCCTCACTCGCTCGGGGCACCTCCCCACCTGCACCAACAGTAATAGCTGTGCCACCCACTTTCATCTCCCTTCAGACCTGCTTCTGTCTCGTTCCTGGATGAAAACAGCCCGCAAAAGGGGCAGATAGACTCAGGTGAATGGTGGGCTGCCTGACACTCAGCTTTTTCCTTCTCACGTGCAGGGTCCAGAATTCTGTGAGCATCCAGATAGGATTAATAATGACAGTTAGCCCTCTGAGCACCAGAAACTGGAGTAATTTCATCCTCAGTCAGCTGCTGTGGTAGAGAAGTGTTCTCCAGAATGTGCTTCAGAATCTCATCAAGATAGAGAGCCCACCGAGGTGAAAATCTCTAATTTGTGGCCTGGCCAGTGCATCTTCTGAGGGAACTGTGGCCTCGTTCTCAGATACACAGGGGGAAGTGGATTGGAGATATGCACTGAAGGTTCTTCAGCATTGGCACATGTCAGATGCCAATGTCTGTGGATGTGGGCCAGTGCTTGGCCGGTGCCCGTGGAGCATTTCCTGAGCTCCAGCCCGGATGCCCTTTGGAACAAGCACTGAGCTGAAGCTGCTGGGTACCTGCTCTCATTCCCATGATCAGAAATCTCAGCTCCTAGTTTGTTTGGCATGTCCAGTACGGGTGGAAAGCTGCTTATTAATGAGGTGAGGTGAGGTGTGTCGCTTAAAAAGCAGTTAACAAGCAATTATCCCTTTAATCGGAAACACATATCGCCCAGAAAGAAACTCGCCTTGACATCAGTCAGATGCATCAAAGATGTAGCAACATGTTCCTGACATCGAGATAGACCTCTCCGGATTTCTCACATGATTCCGCCACATTTCTCTCTGTAGCCCGCATTATTCAGACCCCTAAAAGAATCCATCCTACAAATTCTATCAAAGCCTCTCAATATTTTAGGCACTTTGATTAAATTGGTCCTTAAGCTTGTCTGCTCCAAAGAGAATAAATGAATTTTCTCCACTCTTGCAATCTAATAAATCTCTTCTCCACCTATTTCAAGGTCTTGGCATTGTTCCTAAAGTGTAATGCCCAGAATTGAACATTATATTTCAGGAGTAGCATAAGTGCTTTGTCAAAAGTTTAGCATAATTTCTTCACTTATGTTCTCCCTATCTCTGTTTATAAAACCAATAAACCCTAAGATTTCTCTCAACAGCCTTATCAACTTGTTCGGCAATCTTCAAGTTCTCACATATGTAAACTCCCAGATCTTTTGGTCCCTTTGAAATTATGCCTCTTAATTTCTCTTGCCCCTTCTCACTCTGATTTATTTAATCTGCTGTCTGTCTGCCCATTTTGTCATCACAATACCGATAGGTTTTTTTTGTGCGCGCGCGTGTGCGTGCGCGCGCGTGTGCGTGTGTATGTACATGTGTGTGTGTATATACATACGTGTGTGCATGTGTGTGCGTACATATGTGTGTGTATGTACATATGTGTGCATGTGTGCGTATGCACATATGGGTGTGTGTGTGCCCGCGCGCGTGCGTGTATGTACATATGTGTGTGTGTATGTACATTATGTGTGTGAGTACATATGTGTGTGTGTGCGTGTGCGCGCACATGTCAGTGTGTGTGTGCATACGTGTGTGCATGTGTGTGTGTACATATGTGTACGTGTGTGTGTATGTACATATGTGTGCGTGTGTGTGTATGTGCATATGTGTGTGTGTATGTACATTGTGCGTGTATACATATGTGTGTATGTGTGTGTGCACGCACGCACATGTCAGTATGTGTGTGTGTTTGCTTGTGTGTGTATGTACATATGTGTGTGTGTGTGTGTGTGTGTGTGTGCGTGCCTCTGTGTGTTGGTGGGGTGTGGGGACAATATTTGAAGACTTGCTAATGGCCAAATACATTAATGAGGCTAATTGTGGTTGGAAATGTTCACTAAGCCATTTAATAACTCTCCGAATACCCCCTTTCATTGTTTTCTCACAAGGTACGAGTTGGAAGATCTAAAATAGATTTCAGATTCCCTAACAACCACTTTACAGAACCACTCAAAGTCAAAATGAGACATTGGGCTGTGTCTTATGGTTTTCTGACTAAATCCAAGTTGAGTCGAGTCTTTTTGACGGCTTTTTGCCATGAGATCCAACATATTTTCTCACTGTATCTTTAACAAGCATGCTGCATAATGACCTACCCCACCCCAATAGCGTCTCATGATTGACTCCAGCTCCACCTTACCCAGAACAACTCGACACTGCTAGGATATCTCAGAATTCACCGGTGTCCGTCATGGCTCGTACCACATTTAAAATCCCATCATGCACCTGGACATGCATTGTCAGTCTGAAGATATCCTACCCGATCGCTTGGGACAACTCTTTAACTACCATTCAGAGCTTCAGAACCCAGCTTCATCTCCATTGCTATCTGCCTTGTTTCTCATTTCATGAGGAAAGCAACAGGGCAGAAAGTGTCCAGACAGGTGGTGGGCTGCCCATCCTTTTACTCTCCATTCCTTGTGAGGAGTGGACCCTGACTCTGACCAGCCCGAGAACGGCCTGGTATCAGAGGCTGCCCTTGTTTCACCAGCAAACTCTGACTGAGGTGACCCTCCACTCTCTTGACTGAGGATGGCCGACAGCTGCAACAAGCTTCCCGGCTCTGTACCTGTGTTAAACAGCAAGGAAAGACAGTGGTAATACTAGCCTGAATTTTTCTGAAGAAGGGTCTAGGCCTGAAACGTCAGCCTTCCTGCTCCTCTGATGCTGCTTGACCTGCTGTGTTCATCCAGCTGTACACCTTGCTATCCCAGTAATACTAGCCTTGTATCTCTGGTGCAAAAAGGCAAGGTAGAGGGATGTTGGCAGCATCTAGATAGGCCCAGAGTGAGTGGGTGCTATGACAGCGAGAGGCAAGTTCAGGGATGCAGCCCGGTCTAAAGCGTGAGCTGGGTGTGTGTCCCTGAGCGAACAATGTCCTCACTGCAGCATTACAATGGTAGCTGCCCTGACTTCAACCCCCACTGCACAGCTAACGGCCTCCTTCCCCATATGCAGGCACTAGCATTAAACACACAACTTCTGTTCAAAGGAACCAGTCTATCAGCTCCTCCTGTGTATCTGAGAACGAGGCCACAGTTCCCTCAGAAGATGCACTGGCCAGGCCACAGGTTAGAGATTTTCACCTTGGTGGGCTCTCTATCTTGATGAAATTCTGAAGCACATTCTGGAGAACACTTCTCTACCACAGCAGCTGACTGAGGATGAAATTACTCCAGTCTCTGGTGCTCAGCGGGCTAACAGAAACCAGGCAGCTGCTCAGCCCCTAGGCAGGAGGTGACCCCATGGTCTCAGCCATTAGTAACTTTATCCAAAAGCACGGAGGGTCACAGGAGCAGCAGGATGGTCTGTCAGAGACACTCAGGAAACTGCACAGGATGGTGCTAGTCCCATGTTGGCTCCAGTGTGCATGTGCCTGACTGTCTCTATGGACAGCTTAATGTAGGAATGTGCGAGTAGGCCATTCGGCCCCTTCAGCCTGCTCCACCATTCTGTATGATCATGATTGACCATCCAACTCAGTGGTTGTTCCCATACCCTTCGATCCCTTTAGCCCAAAGAACTGTATCCAACTCCTACTTGAAAGCATTCATTTTTTGTGGCAGACAATTCCACCAGCTCTCCACTCTCTGGGTGAAGAAATTTGTCCTCATCTCAGTCCTAAAAGGCCTATCTGTACCTTTACACTTAGAATTGGAATATACTTCCTGAATTCATCCTGCCTAGTCCTGTTAGAATTTTAAAAGTTTCTACGAAACCTCCCCTCATTCTTCAAAGCTTCACTGAACGTAATCCTAACTAATCCAGTCTCTCTTCATACGTCAGTCCTGCCATCCCAGGAATCAATGTGGTAAATCCTCACTGCACTCCCTCCATAGCCAGAACATCCTTCCTCTGATGAGGAGACCGAAACTGCACACAATACTCCAGTCATGTTCTCACCAAGGCAGCACCATGAAGAGCCAAATTGAGCAAGACACTGTTTCAGAGATAGTAGGAACTGCAGATGCTGGAGAATCTGAGATAACAAGGTGTAGAGCTGGATGAACACAGCAGGCCAATCAGCATCAGAGGAGCAGGAAGGCTGTCGTTTCGGGCCTAGATTTCTGAAGAAGGGTCTAGGCCTGAAACATCAGCCTTTCTGCTCCTCCGATGCTACTTGGCCTGCTGTGTTCATCCAGCTCTACATCTTGTTATTTCTGCAAGATACTGATTGGTTGTCCATAGGCCTGCGCTCCATTGCTCTCAATGTTGGTATTCAGCACTGGTGGCACAGCAAGAGATGGGCAAGGGACCTTGACATCAATCCATATGCCCTTTCCTCTCAAGGAGACGTGGCAATGCCAGGGGTACCCAGCCCTTGGAGGAACCACACACTGCCTTCCACAAAGTCCCTAGTTGGGTTACTCCAAGGGTGCCAGGCTCCTCTCCCTCGCTCCAACCGTCTGCAGACCTTTTAGCTGAGGAGGGTGAGCCTGGCTCTGGACTGAACGCACTCAGCACACATGGGCCCTCTCACTACTAGTGCCCCAGGGTCATCTCCCCCCGCCACACAATCTTCCAGGCCAACAGGGGGCACTGCGGTAAAATAAAACAAAGGACTGCAGAAGCTGGAGATCTGAACAAAGACAGAAATTGCTGGAGAAACTCCACAGGTCTGGTAACACCTGCGAGGCAAAGTAGAGTTAATGTTTTTTTGAGTCCAGTGACCCTTCTTCAGAAGAATTCACTGCAGAGCAGGCTGCAGCCTACTGTGGGTCCCATGGCTACACTTTGCTGTTATACAAGGGTGAGGAAAAATAAAATGCACTCAGGACACAAAGGTAGCATAGGTGACACATCGTATAAGGACCCTTTGACATCTGGTAATACATATGCACTTTTAGCCATCGCGTGTCTGATCAACTTTTGTCTTAACTATATGACTCGGTTAAGAAGTCATCGTGCCAGAGTTTAGTGTACTCATTCTTCATGCATATGGCCATACGATATAGGAACAGAATTAGGCCAGTCAGCCCATTGACTCTGCTGCACTATTTAATTATGGCTGCTATGTTTATCAACCCCAATCTCCTGGCCTCCACAGCCCTCTGCAGCAATGAGTTCCCCAGATTCACCACACTCTGGCTGAAAAAATTCCTCCACATCTCAGTTCTAAAAGGTCGTCCCTCCACTGTGAGGCTGTGCCCTTGAGCCCTCGTCTCTCCTGCTCGTAGAAGCATTTTCCCCATGTCCACTTTATCCAGGACCCTCAGTATTCTGTAAGTTTCAATCAGATTCCCCCCCCCCCCATCCCACCCCATCCTTCAAAACTCCATTCAGTACAAACCTAGAGCCCTCAACCACTCCACATACGACAAGCCTTTTTTACCTGGGATCATTCTTGCAAATATCCTCTGGACCACCCTTTATTGCCAGGACATCCTTCCTTAGACAGAGGGCCCAAACTGCTCACAATATTCCAAATGTGGTCTGACCAGAGCCTTATAACAGCCTCAGCAATATATCCCTGCTCTTGCATTCTAGCCTCTTGAAATGAATGCTAACATTGCATTTGCCTTCCTAACTGTCAAATGAACCTGCAAGTTAACCTTAAGAGAATCCTGAATTAGGATTCCTATGTCCCTTTGTGCTTCAGATTTCTGAAGCTCTTCGCTAGTTAGAAAATAGTCTATGCCTCTATTCTTCCTACCAAAGTGCACAATCCCACATTTCCCCACATTGTATTCCACCTGCAACCTCTTCACCCCCTCCCCTAGTCTATCCAAGTCATTCTGCAGCGTCCCTGCCTCCTCAACATTATCTGTCCTTGTGTCACCTGCAAACTTAGCAACGATGCCCTCAGTTCCTTTGTCCAGATCATTCATGATGTAATATGAATAGTAGTAGTCCCAATACTGAGGCCTGTGGAGCTCCGCTAGTCACCGGCTGCCATCCTGAAATAAAACCCTTTATCCCTACTCTCTACCTTCTGACAGTCAGCCAATCCTCTCTTCATGTCAGTATCTTGCCTCTAACACCATGGCCTCTTATTTAGCAGTCTCCTGTGCAGTGCATTATCAATGGCCTTCTGGAGATCTAAATAGATTTTATCCTCTGGCTCTCCTTTGCCTAACTTGCTACATCCTAGAGATAGTAAAAGTTATACAGGTGAGGCATTGCTTATCTCCGAAAAGCACTGACAGCAGCAAGTAGCAGGGATCCTACAAGCTTTTTAATTCATAAGCGCAGCCAAGACTTTACTTTTTAATGAGGAGAGCCCTGAGGTGAATGCTAATGCCTTGGGACGGGGAATTGCCAACACTCATGTTCTATAGTCATAGCTGCCTTGCATGTGTCAGTACGTGATCATTCATGAGTGCACTCTTCACTGGAGGCAAAGGTTCATTCTATCACAGTGTTTCACAAGAGAGCGCACACCCATGCAAAGATGGGTGATGTCCAATGCTTAATGAGCAACCCAACCCTGCCTGACTGCACATTGTTCCGGTGGAAAACAGGGCTGAAAGCACAGCCTGTGGCTGTGTAAATGTTCTGGGGTCAAAGTCTACTGAAGCATTGTATGCCCATTCAGCAGTGTCTGCGAACTTACAAATGCTGAAAGCAGAATGATACTCGGAGGCTCAGAAGGATGTACTTACAGTCTGCCTCTCAAACCGATAATGGTCAGAGGAGAACTCTGTGTGCAGCTCTTGGATACAGGCTCATTTATGAAGCTTCAAGAGCTGACTTTCTTTCATGCTATTGGATGCTATGACCCTCTCCGAATGACTGTTAGTCTTTGCCTAACACTCATCCAAACACACAATGTCATCGTTCTTAAATGGGCAGATGATACAAGATTGTACAGCAGGAAAGGTGAAGAAAAACCAGAGGCAAACAGGCAGTAAATAGCGGCCATTTGGCTTCACAGCAACAAAAATTAATAACAGTGAGTGATGTCTTCAATCAACTCATATACTTTGGAAGCTGATGTCAGTTACGTTCTGTCTGGCCTCTTGAACTGGATGACGAGGTGCTGCATTTTGGGAAAGCAAATCAGGGCAGGAAGCATACACTTAGTGGTAAGGTTCTGGGGAGTGTTGCCAAACAAAGAGACCTTGGACCAGGTTCATAGTTCATTGAAAGTGCAGTTACAGGTAGAGAGGATAGTGAAAGAGGTGTTTGGTACACTTGCCTTTATTGGTAGGTGCACTGAGTATAGGAGGTCGGAGGCCATGTTGCAGCTGTACTGGACATTGGTTTGGCCACTTTTGGCACATTGCATTCAATTCAGGTCTCCCTGCTATAGGAAAGATGTTGTGAAACTTGAAAGTGTGCAGAAAAGATTTACAAGAACGTTGCCAGGTCTGGAGGGTTTGAGCTGTCGGGAGAGGCTGAATAAGCAGAGGCTATTTTTCCCTGGAGCATTGGAGGCTGAGGGGTGACCTTATAGAGGTTTCTAAAGTCATGAGGGGTATGGATAGGGTGAATAGACAAGGTCTCTTCCATAGGGTAGGGGAGTCCAAAACTAGAGGGCACAGGTTTAAGATGAGAGTGGAAAGATTTAAAAGGAACCTAAGGAGCGACTTTTTCACACAGAGGGTGGTGCGTGTATGGAACGAGCTGCCAGAGGAAGTGGTGGAGGCTGGTTCTTGTGTGACTTCACGCTATAGAAAATTGCATTATAGGGAGATTGCTATAGAAAATCGCTAAACTGTACAGTAGAAAGTTTGCATTATCCAGATAGCGTCCACTATTCATCAAAAGCGTTATAGCCAATTCACGTTAATGAAACATGCATTATAGTAGAAATACCTGCGCCTGGAGGGGTATATGAAGAGGAATGGTTCAGAGGGATATGGGCCAAATGCTGGCAAATGGGAGCAGATTAATTTAGATATCTGGTCAGTATGGACGAGTTGGACCAAAGGGTCTGTTTCCGTGCTGTACAGCTCTATCACACTATTGACCCTATGGATCACTGTATCACAATCGAAAAGATGGTCTTCCAGTCACCTCACTTCATCCTTGGGAGAGTGTTCTACTGATGGGGTAAAAGATGACCACTTTTCACACACCTCCAAAAGAATCATTCCTGGCGAGACTTGGTCAATACATTTGCCTCTATTTAAATGACTTTGGAATACACAAGGTGCAGCAATATGTATGTCCAGCCATCTTTGAGCTTGGGGTTTCAAGTCACTAGAATCCAATCAGTGACATCCAGCCAGTAATTTCATCAAGTTATTTCTTTATAAAGCACAGCTTTGCAACAGTGCCCTAAGTAAAATATTCACACACTTTTCATGCTTGTTAAATCGTAATATTTATAGGGAACATCAGCGAATCAAAGGATTTGATAGCACAGAAAGATACCTTTCAGCCCATTCAACAAGGGATTTTGTTGTTACTGTTATAACACATTATATTGGGTTCCAGTGTGGAAACAAATGGGTTTGGTTTCTCACTTCCATGAAGATTTGAACAATCTCTTTAACATTGCATCATCGTTTTTAACATTTACAGGAGCTCATGTAGTTTCAGCGAAATAACCAGCAAACCGTCTGGGGCTAAAGTGTTTGCTGATTTGAGTTGGCCTTTCCCCAGACAGAGAGAAAATGTGATAGAGAGAGGTTTGTTTGAAAAGGGGCCCTGTACAGCAGAAGTGATGTTATTAGACATCTCCAAGAACTCAGGTCTGGGGAGAGGTCCTATGCTCCCATGACATCAGTGAGAAGAAATCTACAGAAGCAGGGAGCTGTGGCAGTTTCAGGGATGAAGATGTTGAAGGCTGTCGAAGTGATGGCATTAGGAAACCCATGGTAAGTAATAGTGAGTTGAGTTAGCAGTTTGTCATAAGGATCTTAGGGAGAAAAAAACATTGACTGAAGAATGTGGCATCCAGTGAATGCACAACATTTTGCCAAAATGAAACAAATTATATCAGGGCCAGCTGGGTAAGAAGATTTAATGTGCAGATCAGGATATTGCTAGGATAAAAGCGATATCTTTTTCTTTCTGGTGCTTACAATATACTCTTTCGATTTTTTTTGTCCAATGTAAAATTGTTCGTGTTTTTCTTTTGTCATAAACTTTGATGTTCTTTTATTGAAATTACATCGGCAGCCTGCTGTGAATCTGTTCATTGACTGAACACCATGGCAACCAAATTGCAGTGATAAAACCTATGGCCTGTCTCTCAAAGTGAGTGTTAGAGCACGAGTCTTTGTTGGAGCCAGGTACAGCAGCAGAGATCGAGTGAGAGTTGATCCTATGGCTGGAAAGATGGCGCACAAGGGAAGGATTTAGATTCCTGGGAGATTGGGACTGGCTATGGAAAAGGTGGCACCTCTACAAGCCAGACAGGTTACACCTGAACAGAGCTGAGACTGAGTTCCTTGCCGGTCATTTTACTCGTGCTACTGGAAAGGCTTTAAAGTAACTTGGCAGGGGTGTAGGAACTAAGGGGGGAGTAGGAAAGGAGAAGATCAGGGCTCACAAAACACTGAGAGATGCAACCTCCAGTAAGACACAGTAGCAAGGTAGAGTCAGAGTAAGAAAGAGAAAATGAAGTCTAAATCAGAGTTAATGTGTGTCCATCCGGATGCACTGAGAATAGTAAATGAGATTGAGGAGTTGAAAGAGCAGATTGTCATGTGGAACTTTGATGCTGTGGTAATATCAGAGGCCTGGTTCAAGGAAGAGCTAGACTGCGTGTTAGGTATTCCTGGGTACAAGGTAGTCAGGAAATACAGACAAGGAAAGAAAGGAAGGAGGGTAGCAGGATTGCTTAAGGAGTTGGTCTCAGAGGGTCCAAGAACAGAATCAATTTGGCTAGAACTACAGAACAACAAGGGTCCAATTACATCGCTCAGTGTAGTCTATAGACCACCGACTGGTGGAAAGGATGTGGAGAAACAACTCTGCAGGAAAATTATGGAGAGATGTCGATATTATAAAGCGGTAATAATGGAAAAGTTCAATTAAACATAGACTGGGATAGTTAGAGTGTGTGGGACATTGAGGGGCCAGTGTTCCTGGAATACATGCAGGAAATCTTTCTGCAGTAGTACATGTCTAATCCAACAGAAAAGATTGTACTAATGGACGGGGTTCTTGGAAATGAGGTGAGCCACGTGAACAAAGTGTCAGTGGGGCTGCACTTAGGAGACAGTGATCATTATATTTGAAGTTCAGGATGGTGGTGGAGGGCGATGAGCAACGATCCACAGAGAGAGAGAACTTAATTGGTGGAGAGTGAACTTCAATGGGGCAAGAACAGAACTGAACAGGATTCACTGAAAGGAGAGGCTTGCAGGAAAAAACATTGACTGAACAATGAGCTATCTTCAAACAGCAGAGTGTACGGGTTCATTTGGGGTATATTACTTCAAATTGGAAAGGTAGGCAAACAAATCCAGAGCTCCCTGTATGACAGCAAAGATAGAAATTAAAATAAAGAAGAAAAAAATGTGCTTATAATATGTATTGGGTAGAAAATCAAACTGAGATCCAAGAGAAATATCAAATGTTCAGAGATGAAAAGGTGAACAAGAGAAGCGAAGAGGAATTATGAGAAAAGACTGAAGTGGTGTACTAAAGTCTACTTTGACCATTTAAATAATAAAAGGATGGTACAAAGAGGAGTAGGGCCAATTAGAAACCAAAGAGGGGATTTTTACCTGGAGGCAAGGTTTGTTGTTGAGGTGTTAGATAGTATTTTCTTTTGTCTTTATCAAAGAGAGAGATGTTCTCCAGTTCACAGGAACAGAGGAGGGAATTTAGTCACTAGAAGAGTTCAAAGTTGATTGGGCAGGAATGTTAGATAGTTTGTTGGTACTTAAAGTGGTCAAGGAACCAGGATCAATGAGATGCATCCAAAGATTTTGAATGGAGTGAGAGCGGAAATTGTAGGAACGTTGGTCATAATCTTTCAGCATTCCCTAGAGGTAAGGGGAGGTTCCAGAAGATTAGAAAATTGTCAATATCACAGCATTGTTTAAGAGAGATTGTAAGGATAAGCCCAGCAATTACAGACCAGTTAGTTCAATGTAAGTAGTGGGGAAGCTGCTAGAGACAATTATTTGGGGTAGGATTAGTAGCTGTATGGAAAACGGGGAGCTCTGGATTTGCTTATACCATCTTTCCCATTTGAAGTAATATACCCCAAACAAGGAAAATGTTGGAAGAACTCAGCTTCTGGATGACTGAATTCACTACACTTTCAGGCTTAGAACAAACTGTAGCTAACCAACCCAAAGGCCATTGTTATGCAGTTCTCCTTAACTCAAAGACCTCTAGTGACATAGCTTGGTGTAGAAAAAGAGTAAGTCACACAATCTAAACGGAAAGAACTGCAGATGCTGTAAATCAGGAACAAAAACAGAAGCTGCTGGAAAAGGTCAGCAAGTCTGGCAGCATCTGTAAAGGAAAAAACAGATTTAATGTTTCAGGTCTGGTGACGCTTCCTCGGAACATCACACAATCTACTTGATTCAAGCATTTTAAGAAACATGTCTCCCCTGGAATATTTTAACTATAAAGCCCTGTACAGCTTCCATTTTCCAGCTAGTAATCTAAATGGAAATTATGTCGTTCCCTACAATATCTCATCCTCTTTCCAATTTAGGATTTTTACTCACACCATACAGTAATATGCTACAACTAAAAATGTGAGACACGTCATGGCAACTATAATGTTAACTTGTTTTTTCCGTAACCTGCTAAATATTTGATGGTTGAGCTCCTGCTCTAAGTGCGATCAGTGATCCAAGAGCAAATTATGCTTATCCTCTGTTCTCACTATCAAAGTGCATAGACACACAGTTTCCCACTTTATATTCCATCTGTCAAATTTTTGCCCACTCTGCATTTTTAAAATGCCCTCATTTCCTCATTTGTTTCCTGTCCTACATTATTATTAACATTAGGAGGCCGATGGACTACTCGTAGCTGTGTCTTCCTCCCATTGTTATTTCTTACTTTCCTATAGTTACATAAAGGTGGTCAAGTACAATGTTGGCCCACTAAAGACTAAAAGTGGGGATATTGTTTTGATTCAATTTATTGCAGTCATGTGTACCCAATTGCAGTGAAAAGCTTTGTTTATGAGCTGTACAGGCAGATCATAGTAAGCACGGGTATTCAGATCATAGGGCATACAGGATACACTGCACAGGAGGTGCACAAAGCAAGATCAACGTTAACAAGATCAACATTATTTGAAGTTAGTGACCCCATTCATCAGTCTAATAGTGGCAGGGAAGAAGTTGTTCTTGAACCCATTGGTGCGTGTTCAATTCTGTATCAGTATCTTCTGCCTGACAGAAGAAGTTGGAAGAGAACATTACTGTGGTGTGAGGGGTCTCTGATGATGTCGGTAGCCTTTCTGCGGCAATGAGATGTGTAGATGAAGTCCATGATGGGACGTTGGCTTCCGTGATGGTCTGGGCTGTGTAAACATCCGATGTAGTTTCTTATGGCCCTGGCAGAGCAGTTGCACGAGGAGTGAAAATGGAGTAAATGGATGGAAGGCTCGTCTCCACGATGGTCTGAGCTGCGCGCACACCACCTTCTGTGGTTTCTTAATGTCCTGGGCAGAGCAGTTGCCGTACCAGGCCATTATGTAGCCAGACAATAGGCTTTCTATGGTACACCTGTAGAAGCTGGTGAGGGTCCTCGTGAACATGCCGAATTTCCTAAGCCGCCTGAGAAAGAAGAGGTGTTCTTGTGCTTTCTTGACTGTCTTGTTAATGACCTTCGGAAGATAACGGACATGTTGAGTAATTACTTTGCCTCAATATTTACATTAGAAAAGGAGGAAAGCTTGCCAAAGGTCCCCAGGAAATTATTAATGGATTGGGAACGGGGACTGAATAAAATTAATGTAAGTAAAACATTGATAATGACAAAATTAATGAAATTAAAGAATGGGAAATCCCTGGAACCTGGTTGTCTCAATCTGGAGGTGTTGAAGGAAGTAGGGGTGTAGACTGTAGATGCCCTAACTATAATCTTTCAGAGTTCACTAGATACAGGAGTCATCTCTCTGGATTGGAAAACTGCACGTCACTCCACTTTTTAAGAAATGCAAAAGAGGAATACCAGGGAATTACAGAGCAGTCAGCCTGAAATCTGTGGTGGGGAAATTGTTGTAGTCTATAAGTCAAGGATGTAGCAACTGAAGATCTTGAAAATTTTCGGCTAATCAGGGTTTCCTGACAGGTAGGTCATGCCTGAGAAACCTCACTGAATTTTTTGAAGAAATGACTAAGGTAATGGACAGGGCGAATATCTATGGATGTTACTTATATGGATTTCCAGAAGGTGTTTGATAAAGTAAGTAGTGGGGAAGCTGCTAGAGACAATTATTTGTCTATTTAACAGACTGTTAACTAAGGTGGAAGCTGACAGAATTGAGGGAAAATTACTGACAAGGCTGCAAAATTATTTGAATGGTAGGCGACAGAAAGTAGAGATAATGGGTAAATGCTCAAATAGTCAGGATAAGGCCAATGGTGTCCCATAGGAATCTGTGTTCAGGCCTCAATCATTCACATTATTTATCAGTAATTTGCATAATGGCAGAGAAAGGAATATATCCAAATTTGCTGATGACATAACATGAGGCGGCATTGTAGACAATGCAGATGACAGCATAAAATTACAAAATGATATTGATAGATTAAGTGAAGGGCAAAACTGTGGACGTTGGAGTTCAATGTAAAGAAGTATAAGGTTATCCATTTTGGACATAAAAGGGATAGATCAGAGTACTTTCTAGAAGGTATGAAGTTAAATACAGTGAATGGCCAAAGAGACTTGGGGGGTTCAGGTGCATAGATCTTTAAAATGTCATGAACAGGTACGGAAAATTAGTGAGGTACAAATGGAATGCTGGCCTTTATATCAAGAGGATTGAAATATAAGAGCATGGAAGTTATGTTGCAGCCACACAAAACCATGATTAGACCCCACTTGGATACTATGAGCATATCTAGGCACCACACCTTCAGAAGGATATGTTGGCCTTGGAAGGAGTACAACATAAGTTTACAAGAATGATACCAGGAGTTCTGGTGTAAATTATGAGGAGAAATTTCACAAATTTTGCCTGTTTTCTCTAGAATTGGGAAGGTTAAGGAGCAGTTTGATTCAAGTCTTCAAGATATTAACAGGAAAAGACATGATAGATAGAAATAAGCCATTTCCGCTGTTTGAGGATTGTAGAACCAGAGGACATAGTCCGAGAATTGGGGCCAGACTGTTCAGGGGAGATGTTAGGAAACACTTGTACTCATAAAGAGTGGTAGAAGTTTGGAACTCTCTTCCACAAACAGCTGTGGACGCTGGATCAGTTGTTAATTTTAAATCTGAGATAGATTTGTTTTGTTAGGCAAAGGCGTTAAGGGATATGGGCCAAAGGCAGGGATATGGAATTAGACCACAGTTCAACCATGATCTCATTGAATGATGGCACACGCTGGAGGGACTGACTGAACTATTCCCTCTCTTATGGTCCTATTTTCCTCCATCCTTATGGATTCTATATCTTCTGATCCAAGATCATCTCATGCTATTGTACTTATTCCATTTAATATTAACAAAACTACCCCCTCTCCTGTTCCTTTATGCCTCTCCATTTGAAAAGTCACACAACCTGTGAATACCTAGTTCCAGCTTTTATCTCCCTAAAATCCTGTCTCTGTAGTGACTATAAAATCTTATCCATTAACTTCTGTTGGTACTACTGATTATTTTGTTCTGATTACTATCTGCATTTAGGGAAAGAGCCATTAATCTTGCCTTTTTACCATTTTGTCTCCTTTTTATCCCTATTTCCTGTGGGTTTTGTGTGAGCACTCTATCCTTTCTTGCCCCGTTCTGGGTATTATTATTGAAATAGCTGGCTTGCAATGCTGTTGCATACCTCTGCTTCATCAACTTTCAAATCCCGCATCCCAGATTGTCTCTAATCTCCCACCCCACCCACACAAATTTTTGAGCTACATAGTTAACTCCTTGACTTTATCTACCTAATGCCAGTTAACCTGTGGCTCAGGTAGTAATCCTGAGATTATTACCTTGGAGGTAATTCTGCTTTCTAATTTACCTCTTAGCTGTTCAAGTTCAGTCAGTAGCATCTCCTTTCTAGTCCCATGAATACTGGTGTGGACAATGACAAGTGGATCCCTCCCCTCCCTCTCCAAGTTCCTCTCTGGCCTTGAAGAATATCCTTAACCCTGGCACCAGGTGGAAAACACAGACTTTGTGACTCATGGCTACAGAGACTAGTATCTATCCCCTAAGTATTCTGTCTCCTACCATGAAGGATCTTATTTCCTTCCTCTGGCACCACGGGAATGGTTCCCTGTAACAAGGTGCTATTTTGTCAGTTTGCTCATCCATCCTGTAGTCCCCATTCTTAACACCATGGCTTGCAAGAATGGGTGTAGTAGATAGACAATTGCGGGCCTGTCGGCTTGTCAAATGCTCAACCCTGGGTCCTAACACCTGCCTCTCCTGCCAAATCACACCCCAAATTGGAATGACTGAATCTGAGTGTTGTGACTGCCTCCTGGATCAAAGTGTTCAGGTAATTTCCCCCTTTCCTGATGTGGTGTAATGTCTGGAGGCAGGTACTCCAGCTCCTTAACTCACATTCTCAATCTGCAAACACTTGTTTGCACTGGATCGCCTCGGGTGCCCTAGGAGGACAGATAAATTGGTGAAGCTGCTCTCCTCGGAGACAAGCAGACTGGGAGGAGATTTAATACAAGCATTGAATCCCTGCAATGCAGAAAGAGGCCATTAGGCCCGCCAACTCCATACCAACTCTCTGAAGAGCGTCCCACCTTATCCCACAACTCCACATTTACTGTTGCTAACCCACCCATATCAATGGACTGCACAGGGCAATTTAGTATGGCCAATACACCTAACAATCCACCTAATCCACATCTTTAGACCGTGGGAGGAAACCGGAGCACTCAGAGGAAACCCACGCAGACACAGGAAGAATTTCCAAACTCCACACAGACAGTCGCCCAAGGCTGGAATCAAACCTGAGTCCTTGGCACTGTGAGGCAGCGGTGCTAACCACTGAGTCACCATGCAGCCCCAAGTCTGGACAAAGTAGATAATGAGAAACTGATTGATTGAAGAGTTGAGCACAAGGGAACACTGATTTAAGGTGGTAGGCAAAAGAACCAATAGCTCTTGGGGCTAATGCTGAGTTAATCAGAAGTTAAAACCTTACAAAGTGACATGAGGAGGTACCTGCTCAGGCAACAAGTAATCACAATCTGAAATGCAATGCCTGTGGAGCTGAAATCAATAATGGTTTTAAGACCTGAATTAGACAAACAGCTGACGGGAAAATAGTTCAGGTTTATGGGGAAAGGGACTGGTTCAATTGCAATGACATGGAACAGGCATGTGAAGCAAATTGCCTCCTTCTGTATTGTAACTCTTCTCTTCTTGCGTGAAAAATACTGCCTGATACTTTTAAGAGTGATAAATTGGTGCTGTTTGATGTAGACAGCTGAAAATGGATCTATCATACGAAAAAGCATTTTTTGAGCTCATTGTTTGTAAGAAACCTTATTTTAAATCACTGAAAATAACTTTTAAGAAATAGATGGAATCCTTTCCTGGTTATATTGGGGTAGATTGGCCAGTTTTATTAATAATTTTCTACTTCACCCATATAAAAGCTTTTAAAGAATGGTTATTATTGCACTCGCACTCAAAGAAGTCTCTTTAAATTTTAGATTTTCCTCAACAGCCCATCAATAATGACAATTAGCACAAACTTTCAACTGTGATTAATTTGATTGGGGCCTTAAATCTGATCAATGGATTCAGGAGCAGTATTTTTAAAAACTAACACAAAAGATCGCGGAAACTCGATTTGTGCTGAATGTAGTTTGCGTTAAAATTTAATGATCTTTTGCAGCAATTTGAGCAGTTTTAGGTGCAGGGTAACCCCATTAAACTTAGCGGAGTAGAAAGTCTACTTCTACTGAAATCTTACCTTCCATAACAGGGACAGAAGATTGAAACTAGAAAAGCTAACTGTCCACACCAGCTTTGTTTGTGTATATTGTATAAACTTGCACAGGTCTTTTAAAACTTTTTAAAGCAGTTTTTTGTTTACAGTAATCAACGGTGTATCTAATGTCCAGCTTGTCAGGGCACATGCATTCGTCAAAGCTGGTGCAGTGCACAGAACACTGTACAGAGAATCACTTTGATATTTTTAGGGCTGTCACTTCTGTCGACACCATCTGTTCACAGTTGGCTTGTCTTTCACTTTGATCCTGAAGCAGTTCTGTGCCCTAGCTCTGGCTCCTGTGATCCCGAGATAATCAGAGACTGCAGCTTTCTTTGAGGGGATGGATTCTTTTGATTCATATTATTGTCTGGGCTGCTCCAGAATCCATGCTGAAGTTGACATTGATAGGATAAAAGAGCTGAAGTGGGCACTCTCTATAAAACCGGAGGGCTGTGCAGTCCCTCCACACCATTCAGCACTTTTTTTTTGGAGTTAGATCTCTTTCAAATGCACTGCACATCAGGCAGCAACAGTGGCTAGTCATTCCTTTGCATCTCATGCAGATGCCTATTGATTAATTTGCTGTAATTTTCTGCATTCATGTTCACCCAGAACTCGGTTGCAGTGTGCCCACTGACAAAGGTGAAGCAGACCTTACCTGGAAAATAAGGATGTGTGAACAAAATGCATCATTATCAATGTGAAAATCAGACCACAAATTCAAGGGATTACAAAGTATGTGATGCATTGGGAGTGTCCAGAATTATATGGCCTATTTGCATCATTCTGCTACTTACTTGATCTGAGCAACAGCTCGGTCTCCTTGGTGTTTTCAGAAACTGCTGAATTTGCAAATCAGTCAGTATTAAAACTTACTGCGAAAGGTTACAGCTGAAACTTAATAGCATGTGTATCTTTTCGATTACAGAAGAGAACCCCATGGCAGCAGTCAACTAAGGTAGAATCTACGGGTCACTTCTGCAGGAACAGGCTGCTCCTTGGGAGAATGGGTCTACCTGTAAGACATAAAGGCAGAAGACATCATGACTACTGGTCAGTAGCAGTATTTGACACCTGGTTGATGTGTCCAATGTGGTGGGGTGAGCTGTGTTACTTACTCAGGTGTTAGGACACTGATGTCTCTGCATCACCTTTGGAGCGGTTTCTGCCTTTTCCTTTAAGGACAAATATCTTCTCAAGGTGGCGTGTCCACAAAGCATGCTGGTCTTAGGGAGGCACTCCACTGAGCGGCATATTGCTCCAGGAACACTGTGTTATGAGATGGGGCATAAATCAGACATAATTCATGCCATGAGTCTTCAAACAACAACTAATGTGGTGCTTTTGGCACTCACGTGACCTTGCAGCAAGAATTACTCCATAGAACTCAACACGACGTGTGCTTTGCCAAAATATCCGTAAGATTCAGCACAGCATCTTTGAGTATTTTAAGATTGAGATAGGCCGGTCCTTGATAAGCAAGCAGGTCTGAAGTTATCAGGGAAGGCAAAAATTTCAGATAGCCATGATCTTATCAAATAGTACATACAGTAAGCTTAAGGGGCAAAATGACCTACTCTTGCTCCTAATTCATATGCTCATATGTTTGTAAAGAAACAGGAATTCTTTCTTCATATGACAATTAGCAGGATTCATCCAGCAAAGTCATGACAAAGGTGGGAATAATCTATTTTACTAACAAAAGGCAGGGATTCTCTGTTTTTCCTTCCAAATTGAGGGTAATGCTTCCAATACAGCTCTACACATGGCCCATTGCCATGCTGCAAAATTAAAAGCCTTTAAAGCAAAAAAGGTAAATGAACATATTAGGAAGGCATGGCAGTGGAAATAATATTGCCAAGGAGATTTAATTTCAGAGGTCAGCCCAAGTAGAGTACAGCTGATAATGTGATATCTCCCAAACTATAAAAGAAGCATCTGGTGCTTTGAAAATACTGCAAGCCTTGGGCAATTGCTTTACCCACAGGAAAATATAAAATTCTGGAAAGAGCAAAATTTAACAGAAGAGTTCAGCATGCAGGGAAATCCATAGATAATTTGGTTAATGATATCTGCATATTAGTGGGAAAACATGTTTATGGAGATTTAACCTTAGAATTTACAAGTATCAGAATTGAGTATAGGAGACCGAGGGGTGACTTATAGAGGTTTATAAAGTCATGAGGGGTATAGATAAAATGAAGAGCAGAGGTCTTTTCTCTTGGATGGGGGAGTTGAGAGAAGAAACATCTAAAAGGGACCTGAGGGGCAACTTTTTCACAGAGAGGGTGGTTCACATGTGGAATGAGCTGTCAGAGCAAGTGGTAGATGCAGGTATAGTTATTACATTTCAAAGACATTTGGACAGTAAATGAACATGAAAAGTTTAGAGGGATATGGGTCAAACGCAGGCAAATGGTACTAGTTTAGTTTGGCAAACCTAGTCAGTGTGGACAAGCTGGACTGAAGAGTCTATTTCCATGCTATATCGTTCTACGTCTCTATAGCTCTAATTGCTGACTATGTCTCTATAGCTCTAATTGCTGATGGCTTTTTTTTTGTCGGATTTATTACAGTCAAAAGAAGACTGTATAAAGCAGAAAATCATTCACATGATCAGAAGTCACACAACACCAGGTTATAGTCCAACTGGTATATTTGAAATCACAAGCTTTTGGAGCGCTGCTCCTTCATCAGGTAAAGTGGAAGGAACGCACACAGGCACAGAATTTACAAGCAGAGAGATCAAAGGTCATACAAATGGTGTGAGTGGAGCGTTGACAGGCTGAATAACAAGTCTCTGCAGGAGATCAAAAGTGTCAGACGGTGTGAGTAAAGTGTCAACAGCTGAATAGCAAGTGAAGGGATGACCTATGATCCAATTAATTGAGGTAGAGAGATAATTACAAAAAATTACAAATAAGGTTGTGCTGGAGACAAACCCAATGGCTGGAAAAACATGATAGGTATAAGAGTCATATGCCGAGGGTCTAACCAAAGTGACATGTAATCCAAAACAGTACAAACTAATTAAGGTAGAGAGTTAATAACACGTTACCAATGTGATGGTGTCAAAACAGGACAGGAAGGAAGATTTGACAGGTACAGAACAGTGCGGTGAGTTTACATGTAGCACAACATAAACCCAAGATCATGGTTGAGGCCTTTGTCATGTGTATGGAACTTGGCTGTCAGTTTCTGCTCAGCGTTTCTGCGTTGTTGTGTATCTCGGAGGCTGCCTTGTAGGACGCTTAGCCAAAGATTAGAGGCCGAATGTCCTTGACCACTAAAGTGTTCCCCCACTGGGAGGGAACATTCCTGTCTGATGATTGTTGTGCAGTGTCCATTCATCTGCCATAGCATCTGCATGGTTTTGCAAATGTGCCATGCCTCAGGGCATCCCTGCCTGCAGCGTATGAGAGAGACATCATTGGCTGAGTCACATGAATACCTGCCATGTAAGTGGTGGGTGGTGTTCCCCCTGTGTGTGATGGTAGTGTCCATGTCGGTGGGTGGTGTTCCCCTGTGTGTGATGGTAGTGTCCATGTCGGTGGGTGGTGATCCCCTGTGTGATGGTAGTGTCCATGTCGGTGGGTGGTGTTCCCGTG
>JAHRHZ010000039.1:25793256-25832510 GCA_024137785.1 Ginglymostoma cirratum
GCTGGGGATGCTGCTTGACCTGCTGTGTTCATCCAGCCCCATGCTTGTTATCTCGGATTCTCCAGCATCTGCAGTACCTTTTATCTCTGCCACTTTCTTTCCCTTCTGCTACTCATCTAAAATCTGTACCCACTGGTTACCAACCCCTCTGCCACTGAAATGGGTTTCCCTTTATTTCTCCTTTCATCTGAGCAAACAAAACTGGATGAAGGATTCAAAATGCAGTTGATCAGAGCAATATTCAGGGTGTACACTACTGCCGCTGTGTACTGATCACAACTGCTGTTGGGGAGTGACATACTTGCTTAGACTTATACTGATATGTCTAACCTAAATCACTTCTGAAACCAACAAAGACCAAGATTCATCTGATCACTTTCTCAGTGTTGACAGGTTTTTGGGAACTTAAGAGTGTTAGCAGCTATGGCAACAGAGGAAAGAATCAGCATGGCTTCATGAAAGAGAAATTAAATTAATTACATATTACTTGTAAATCTATGAAATCTTCTGACTCTCTATCAGCTGCTTCAACTGATACATAGTGGTAGCAGTGTACAAAGAGCGCAGTAGGAACTTATCAAGAGATAGTAGGAACTGCGGATACTGGATTCTGAGATAACAAGGTGTGGAGCTGGATGAACACAGGCAGCATCAGAGGAGCAGGAAAGCTGACATTTCGGGTCTGGACTCTTCAGAAACTAGGCAGCACCTTCCAAACCTACGACCCCTTCCATCTAGAAGGGCAAAAGGACTGCAGATTCATGGGAACACCACCACATACAAGTCCCTCTCCAAGCCCCTCATAATCCTGACTTGGAAATATATCCCCATACCTTCTATGGCTTTGGGTCAAAATCACAAAATTCTTTCCCTAACTGCATTGTGGATGTATCTACATGAAAAGGATGCAGCATTTCGAGTAGACAGCTTCTCACTCCCTTCTTAAGGGCAACTTGGGATGGACAATGCATGCTGGCCTAGCTAGCGATATCCATATCCTGTGAAAATATATTGAGAACCATACATGCAATATACGTATTGTGCGCATTTTCTTTTGCCTGCATTAAATTTCAATTGCCCATTGATCTGCCCACTTACTTATAATTTCCTATTGATGCAGCAATTTCTGTGTAACCTCCCTCACTCTATTATTCTTTCTATTTTAACGTCAACTGCAAACCTGGCCACTTTTGTACTTAGGAAGTGGGAAATTCCAGGCAGCTACTTTCTTTGCGGTAGTGATTTCCCTGTTGAAGATTTCGCGTCGAGAAAGATTATGGAGGTAAGAGGTAAGGTTAAGAACTAAAATGTTTAAAAGATGTGCAAGCATTGTGAGGGCCACTAGAGTGGAAACAAGGAGGAATTTAGATTCTGTTACTCTTTCACCTCTCTGGGATAGTGTGCTGGAAATCAAGCCCTGAATCTTCACACAGTCATCACAAAAGTTAAAGATTTTTAGAAATATGTACAATTCTCCAATTCGCCTTTTAGATCCAGGAAGACACTGAACAGGAATGATTATTTATGACAAATAAATAGATTCTAGCTGCAGATAAACAATTATAAACCATCAACATATAATTCTGTGAACTGAAGTTTTCCAAACTCCTTATAAATTACCCCTCTACATGCATACAGTCAGACACAGACAGGGAAAACAAAACACAGGCGTTATGGGCAGGGGGAAAGATGGGGAAGGCAATTCAGTGATCCCTTTTCCACTAGGATTGCTGAGATGACTCTTGTTCCATTCAGAGCTCTACTTCTCAATCTTCCTTCTTCAGATGCTTTGATCTGTTTGCAGAACATAGAATTCCTACAGTGTGAAAGCAGGCCATTCAGCCCATCGAGTTCACACTGACCTTCTGAAGGGCATCCCATTCCATCCCTGTAACCCTGCATTTCCCGTGACTAATCCACCTAGCCTGCACATCCCTGTGGGAGGAAACCAGAGCACCCAGAGGAAACCTACGGAGACACAGGGAGAATGTGCAAAATCCACACAGAAAGCCACCTGAGGCTGGAATTGAACCTGGGTCCCTGGTGCTGTGAGATAGCAGTGTTAATCGCTGACCTACCAGATGACTGCCTCCCACGTATAAAAGTCTTAGATTTATTAATTAGTAGTCAGAGGTTAGAGCAACTGGAAAAGGGAAATGAACTCAGGCTTGAGATTTTTTTTATTGCAGAGCATAAACAGCCCCTTCTCCTCCAGGGGTCCAATTGTTTCTAACAACACATTCACAAAGCTGTTTGTCTTCCTGGGAGACAATGATGTAATTTTTTTGCAGGCAGAAGGCATTTGTCATTAATAATTGGTCAGAAGGCATCAGGCCAATCAACTACTTGTGACCAGCCAAAGCTCCATTTGTACAATCCTCTCGGATCCAGCTCGTCTGCAAACCAGACTTCCATTGCTACATGAACAAGCAGCTGTGTAAACAATATTTACAATGAGTGTCAGGTTCCTTTATTTCAAAATGTACGGCAATACTAATCAAACATGCAGAAAAATACGAAAGAAACAGTCCTTGCACAGTAAGGATAGTTGAGATCAATGTTGAACTGACTGCATGGTTTTAAAGTTAACTATTAAAGGCAACCATTTTGTTGTGTTTAACATGGGTTCGAGTGGTTTTTTGGTTCACAGGTGTTTAAAATAATCACACCTAAACCAGAGGAATAAGCCAGCCAAGAAGAAAAAAAAACATTTGGAAATGTGAGATTTGTTGCTTGATCCTATTAGGTGAAAGGCATATCAGGTAATAAAAATGGAAATCTCCCTTTATGTGACAGTGAGTGGGAGATTCCATCTTTTTCCTTGGTGCAGGGGTGAGTGTGTTAGGTGGCGACTTTAATACCATCCCAATAATGAGATAGCCCACGCAGTAACTTAAAAATCAGCTCATTCACAGCAGAACAACAAGTGAGTATATCACCCGATCACAGGTCTTGACATTGGTGACAAAAACAGAAGTTGCTGGAAAAGCCCAGCAGGTCTGGCAGCATCTGGGAAGAGAACATCAGAGTTACAGGTTCAGGTCCGGTGACCCTTCCTCAAAACTGATGGTAGCTGGGAACCCATCAGTTTATATGCAGAAAGCAGGGAGGGAATGAGATAGAGAGTAAACAAAAGGATAGAGCCCGAAGAGAGAGAAGAGCAGTTGGATAGAGAAAGGAGTTGATAACAATCTGGCTGGGAGGGGGGGAAGTTGTTAATGGGGACTGTTAGTGACTAACATTAGATAGTGTGTGATGGCAGGCTATGTGATAACAAGGCCTGGTGTGTGTGGGTTTGGAGTCTAGGACACAGGAAAGTTTAGGCCCTACAATTATTGAACTCGATATTGAGTCCGGAGGGCTGCAGTGTCCCCAAGTGGAAAATGAGGTGACATTGGTGACATGGGTCACCAAAATCTTCCAGCCAATCAGAGTCTAGCAGCTTCTGGGAAAATCCCAAAGCCTTTTATTCATACATAAGGAGCAAGAAGGTAACTAGAGAAAGGGTTGGCCCACTCAAGGACGAAGGAGGGAAGTTACGCGAGGAGTCAGAGAAAATGAGCAAGTTTCTTAACAAGTACTTTGCGTCAGTATTCACCGAGGAGAGGGACATGACGGATGTTGAGGTTAGGGATAGATGTTTGATTACTCTAGGTCAAGTCGGCATAAGGAGGGGGGATGTGTTGGGTATTCTAAGAGGCATTAGGGTGGACAAGTCCCCAGGTCTGGATGGGATCTATCACAGGTTACTGAGGGGAGCGAAAGATGAAACAGCTGGGGCCTTAACAGATATCTTTGCAGCATCCTTGAGCACGGGTGAGGTCCCGGAGGACTGGAGAATTGCTAATGTTGTCCCTTTGTTTAAGAAGGGTAGCAAGGATAATCCAGGTAATTATAGACCGGTGAGCCTGATGTCAGTGGTGGGGAAGCTGCTGGAGAAGATACTGAGGGATAGGATCTATTTACATTTGGAAGAAAATGGGCTTATTAGTGATAGGCAGCATGGTTTTGTGCAGGGAAGGTCATGTCTTACCAACTTGATAGAATTCTTTGAGGAAGTGACAAAGTTGATAGATGAGTGATGAGGCTGTAGATGTCATACATGGACTTCACTAAGGCATTTGATAAGGTTCCCCATGGTAGTCTGATGGAGAAAGTGAAGTTGCATGTGGTCCAGGGAGTACTAGCAAGATGGATAGAGAACTGGCTGGGCAACAGGAGACAGAGAGTTGTAGTGGAAGGGAGTTTCTCAAAATGGAGAACTGTGACCAGTGGTGTTCCACAGGGATCCGTATTGTGACCACTGTTGTTTGTGATATGCATAAAAGATCTGGAGGAAGGTACAGATGGTCTGATTAGCAAGTTTGCAGATGACACTAAGATTGGTGGAGTAGCAGATAGTGAAGGGGACTGTCGGAGAATGCAGCAGAATATAGATAGATTAGAGAGTTGGGCGGAGAAATGGCAGATGGAGTTCAATCCAGGCAAATGCGAGGTGATGCATTTTGGAAGATCCAATTCAAGATCGAACTATATGGTAAATGGATAAGCCCTGGGGAAAATTGATGCACAGAGAGATCTGGGTGTTCCAGGTCTATTGCACCCTGAAGGTGGCAACGCAGGTGGAGAAAGTGGTCAAGAAGGCATACGGCATTCTTTCATTCATCGGACGGGGTATTGAGTACAAGAGTTTGCAGGTCATGTTGCAGTTGTATAGGATTTTGGTTCGACCACATTTGGAATACTGCGTACAGTTCTGGTCGCCACATTACCAAAAGGATGTGGTTGCTTTGGAGAGGGTGCAGAGGAGGTTCACCAGGATGTTGCCTGGTATGGAGGGTGCTAGCTATGAAGAGAGGTTGAGTAGATTAGGATTATTTACATTAGAAAGATGGACGTTGAGGGGGTCCTGATTGAGGTCTACAAAAACATGAGAGGTATAGACAGGGTGGATAGCAAGAAGCTTTTTCCCTGAGTGGGGGACTCAATTACTCAGGGTCACGATTTCAAGGTGAGAGGGGAAAAGTTTAAGGGAGATATGCGTGGACAGTTCTTTACGCAGAGGATGGTGGGTGCCTGGAATGCGTTGCCAGCGGTGGTGGTAGAGGCGGGCACTGTAGCATTATTTAAGATGTATCTAGACAGATACATGAATTGGCAGGGAGCAGAGGGATACAGATCCTTGGAAAATAGGCGACAGGTTTAGATAGAGGATCTGGATCGGCACAGGCTTGGAGGGCCGAAGGGCCTGTTCTTGTGCTGTAATTTTCTTTGTTCTTTTGTTCTTTGTTCTGAGTCCTCCAGTCAGTTGGTATGGTCCAACCTCTTGGAGGATTGCACCAAAGGGAAAGGGAGGACTTTTCTTTTATCATTGCAGCATTGTGGGGAGAGGATGCTCAGAGATGGCGGAGACTACCCTTGTCTTCTGGTGGGAGGACCAATGACTAAAACATCTCTGCCTTGACTAGACTGAAATCTCCTCCCATTAGGCTATGAGGCATGGCCATTTGTTTGAGGCCTGTGTAGTGTGTTTGCTGCTTACGCTGTTGGCATGAGGCTGATGTAGCATAGTAACATGGTCACACCACCCCTGCCCAATGACCAATCACTGCTGACCACCATGACAAGCAGCCTGGCTTTGTGTGTGTACTCACACAATGAGGCCATACAGAAGTGCTGAGAATCTGTAACCTCCAGCTGAGGGGGAGAAACGCAGAAAGGGGAGATAAAGGGAAGGCAGGGCTGCTGTGTGCTTCAAAATATGCACAAAATGCCTGAGCACGAAGAGAGTGAGTGTGCCCCCGTGAGATGTATCCTTGGTGAATCCATCCTTGTCCCTGGGCACAACACCAGGTTATAGTCCAACAGGCTTATGTGAAACCACAAGCTTTCGGAGTTTCTCTCCTTCTTCAGGTGCTTGTAAAAGAAGAAGCAAAAAGACACAGAATTTATTAGTAAGAGATCAAAGGGTCATACACTGCTACGAATTAAACAGACCGAAGATGCTGTTAAATCTTTAATTAGTTAGACAGGAGTGTAGGGTTCAATTCGTTAATATGCAAATCCCCGAATTTCTGAACAGAGATAAGTAAAAGTTTTATCAAAGAGGGGGTGACATCTCAGATCAGAAAGTGTATATTCTGTGTGAGGCCCTGTTTAGAATCTTTTTGTGTTTCGAATTTGAGTCAGACTTCTAAGGTAGGAATTTACAAAGAGCCACATTGACTGGGTCTACAAACTGTGTGCTTTTGGAACAAAATAAAATGTATCTGCAAATACATATCTACAAATGCAAATTCACTTTATAGACCTTTGTGTGTGTGTGTGTGTGTGTGCGCTTATGTGTGTGTGTCCATGTCGGTGGGTGATGTTCCCCTGTGTGTGATGGTAGTGTCCCTGTCGGTGGGTGGTGTTCCCCCGTGTGTGATGGTCGTGTTCATGTCGATGATCCAACATGTCTTGCAGAAGTTACCATGACAGGGTTGTGTGGTGTTGTGGTTGATGTCCCGAAGGCTGGGTAGTTTGCTGTAAACAATCATCTGTTTAAGATGGTTGTTCGAACTACAGGGCCTCACGCCTAACATGCACTGTCTGACCTGAGATGTCGCCGCTTCTTTGATAAAACCTTTACTTATCTCTGGTCAGAAATTCGCGGATATGGATATTAATGAATTGGACCCTGCATCTCTTTGCTAACTGATTAAAGATTTAACAGCATCATAGGTCTGTTTAATTCGCATCAGAGCATGACCCTTTGATCTTTTTACATATAAACCTGTTGGACTGTAAACTGGTTTCATGTAGCTTTTGACCTTGCTCATGCCAGTCCAACTCCAGCACGTCCACATCACAAAATATCCTGGCAGCAGCCTTCTAAAGGAATGTGCCAGATTGATGAATGCAGTATCGAGGTGCAAAGCTGGACTATAAGCTGATTGGAGATATGCCATGGTGATGTGGTAAGGCTGGTACATGCCAAATGACAATGTAAGTGGATGAAGGGTTAGTGGGCAGTCAGTGCCCATGGAGTGTACCCTGAGGTATTGGTATCCAAGCTGGTGGCCTGGGAGAACACGCAGCAAGCTGGAGTCACCAGGTACCCAACTCCAGCTTACGTGTCGAGAATTGTCATTGTCTAGTTTCTATTGGGCGGCAGGAGAATAAGAAATGCACATCAGTGAGGCAGGATTTGGTAAGTGAGACGTACTAGAGCACGCAAGTGGATGTAAATAGGCCTCTCAAACCCCATTTACAAGAATCTCATCTTTCCGTGCGACACAAATGGAAATTCCTGCTCTCGGTGTCAGGAAATCCCCTGGCCAGACATCTCACCCAATTTTCCCAACATTCTCAGTGTTTTCCATCAGATTAATATAAGGCTGGGGAGATTCCACTCGATCAGTCAGTGTCTGGTACAATGATGACTGCCGCACATTTAGCATCAAAGAATAATGTCCCTCTGAAGTCTAAGCTTCAGAGTTAAGAGTGAAGTTTATGGCGAGAATTGTGAGGCTGTATTGTAAGGCCACCAGTGGAGGGGGCAGTCACACAGGAGGCCAGGAGCTGGGCAGCTCCTTCAGATGTCTCCTGTCTATCACTTCCACTGGAGCCACCAATGGACCATTCCTGGCACCACACAGCGGTACTTTCCTCTTGCGTGTTTACCAGGTTTCAAACGTAACGCTCACACACCATCAGTTCACTGACCTTTAGTCAGAGCTCGGAGAATGGACACACCTGATCGATTCTCACCCAAAGGCTCGCATGAGGCAAAGACATGACTGGCACAGGGGGATCCTAGTCAGGTTTGCTACTGTAGCCAACATGATTGCCTTACTCAGGCAGGCACTACAAACACCTTAAGGACTTTCAGAACAACGAACCAGACTGCATATTGACCGGGACTCCTCGTGAGCTGATCAGCATGGAGAGGCCTCACCCCCTGCAACCTCGAGATGGTATTGGCTTGGAGGAGCAAGTCTACTCCATCATTTATACACCTGATCTATGTAGTTAAGTCTGTGAACACACAGGTTTCCCCATTTCAGCGAACGTGACGAAACATAATTCCAGTAGGCTGGGCTGTTAATGATCCTTCATGACATGCTACTACATTCACAGAATTGTTGTGGTGCAAAATGAGACTATTCAGTCCACCACACCAACCGTGCCATTAAATTCTAAACAGGTTCCCAGTCCTGAAGGTCAGGGAAACTGGCCCGTCTGATAGGTCCTGACATTTTTATCACAAACCTTTCAACCACTGTGGGGAAACTAGGTTTTTGTCTCCTGCCTGCCTTTCTTAGAGCTGGGCCTGCAAAATCCTGCCCCTTCTTTTCTGTTTCTCTTCTTCCACAGTTGCTACCAAATCTACTTGGCACTTTCAGCACCTGCTGTTTTCCTTTTGGATTTCCAACCTCCATAATTTTTGAGCTGCTCCGTTCACTGATCTTCACTCTCTGCCATTTCCAATCTTTGCTACTCCCATCTCTCTTCCTCCTCCCCTCACCTGGCACTTTCGCTCAGCTGTCTGCCTCTGTCCCTCACTGCCTCTCTATCTCTTTGCCAGTCGCCAACTCCCTGCTCACCCCTCTTTGCCAGTCTTCTCTCAACCACTCTCATTGTCCAATGTCCAGGCTCAGGCAGCCATGGGGTAACTCATCCTGACCTTGAATTTCAACATCTTACAACATCAACGTCTCTCAACATTAGGACTTTGAACAGTACTGTCTGGAAAATGGTTCTGAACACTGGATATTTATTGGTGCTCTGCAGCTGACTGATAGAGAGCTCCACAAGTGCTTTCATCCCTTGGTCTCGCGATGGGTTTCAGGAGTCATGTCACTGGACTAGTAATCCAGAAACCCAGGCTCTTGTTCTGAGCTCATGATTCGAATCTTGCCATCCCTGTTCAAATTCTGGAATTGAGTTTTCCCAATGGTGGGCATGTTACCATTGCCAATTGTTGTAAAACCCTATCTGGTACATTTAGGGAAGGAAATCTGCCAAGTTTACCCAGTCTGGTCCACATGTGACTTCAGACCCACAACAATGAGTTTGACTCTTTACTGCTCTCTGCAGTGCTGTCTCAAGCCATTCAGATGATGGGGCAATTAGGGACGAACAATAAATACTGTCCTAGCCAGCGATGCCCACATCCCATGCAGAAATTTTAAAAAAAGACACTGTCCGATGTCTCTGGACAAGTTAACCCACCTGGATCAGAAGTGGGCCACCCTAAAGCCTGAAAGTTAACTCAATAAAGACAGCACATGGACATCTTTTGATTTCCTGACTTTTCCTAAATTTCAGTCCTTTTGTTTGGAAACCAGACTTCAGGAAGCATGGTCAGGCCCTTGGAGAGGGTGCTTTGCCAGAGATTTCAGATCATCAGCAATAAGGAATGGAGCAGAATTCTTTTGCATTTGTATTATCGACATGTACATGAAAAAGAAAAAAAAATTGCAAGGCTACGGAGAAAGAGCGGAGGAGTGGGACTAATTGGATAGCTCAGGCACAATGGACTACTTCTGTGCTGTTAGATTCAATGATTGGCATCTTAACTACCTGCCTTTGCAGAAATACACGAGGCTTTGTGAGCTCGGATTTAAAATAACTCCTTTCAATTTCTCTTTGTGGAAAATTAGTCAAAGGAGCCTGAATCATGACAGTAATATTGGCCAAGATTCTGAAAATCACTTTTCAATTGAGGGAGGTGGCAGGTTTATGGATAATGTTGCCAGGAAACTAACCCAGAAACCCAGACATAATGATCTGAGGTCATGGGGGGTCACAGCCCCACCTTGCAGGTAGTGAAAATTGAATTAAAACATAAAACAAAATCTGGAAGTAAAAGCCAATCAAATGCCAAGCAAGTAAACACTATTGTCAAAAGCCCCATCTGGTTCACTAATGTCCTCTAGTCTGACCTACATTTGACTCCAGATCCATAGCAATGTGGTTGACTCTCAACTGCCATTGGAATTCGGGATTGGCACTAAATGTTGGTCTACCCAGTGATGCAAACATCCCATAAACAAATTTTAAAAAGTTCCACGGCGTTTTAAATTTTCACCTGAACCGCTGGACTCACCCACTGTTAAGTGTTGAAGGCAAGCTTAACCAGCCAGCCTAATTTACAATTTTACCTTCAGATCGACTCTAATCACTTATGAGTGTACGACCTTTGCTTCTAGGCAGATGCGTTGTGCACCTTGTTGATGGACTGATTGATTGATTTATTGTCATGTGTACCTAAGTACAGTGGAAAGCTTTGTTTACAAGCAGTGCAGGCAGGTCATAGTGAGCAAGGACACGCAGATCAAAAAGACCTGGACAGATGCATATAGGTTACATTGCACAGGGCATGCTTGATGTGAGACCAACGTTAGCAAGATCAGCATTATCTGAGGCTAGAGTCAGTTCATCATTCTGATAACAGCCAGAAAGAGGCTGTTCCTGAACCTGTTGGTATGTGTGTTCAGGCTTCTGTATTTTCTGTCTGATGGAAAAGGTTGTAGGGTGTCATTACCAGGGTGTGATGGGCCTTTGATGATGTTGGCAGCCTTTCCGCGGTAACGAGCCGTGTAAATGAAGTCCATGGATGGAAGGTTGGCTTCTGTGATGGTCAGGGCTGTGCACACAACCTTCTGTAGTTTATTACAGTCCTGGGCAGAGCAGTTGCCATACCAGGCTGTTATGCACCTGGACAGTATACGTTCAATGGTGCTTCTGTAGAAGTTGGTGAGGGACCTTATAGACATGCCAAATTTCCTGAGCTGCCTTGTTTGTGCTTTTGGCTTGAGAAAGTACCTCAACCCTCAAGCTGAGGTTTCTAGAGCAAGGGTATTTTGGGAGCACTGTATACAGTCCTGTCACTGTACTTACAGAAATCAATGCATTTTAGAACATAGAACATAGCACATAGAACAGTACCGCACAGGCCCTTCGGCCTACGATGTTGTGCCGAACTTTTACCCTAAACCTATGGTCTATCTAACCTCTACCCCTACCTCATACTAACATCCATATGCCTATCTAATAGCCACTTAAATGCCCCTAATGAGGCCAACTCCACTACCCTCTCCGGTAATGCATTCCACGTCCCTACCACTCTCTGAGTAAAGAACCCACCTCTGATGTCTCCCCTATATCTGCCCCCACTCACTTTAAAACTATGCCCCCTCGTAATAACTACCTCCACCCTAGGAAGAAGTCTCTGGCTGTCCACTCTATCTATACCTCTGATCATTTTGTACACCTCTATCAAGTCACCTCTCATCCTTCATCGTTCTAAAGAGAAAAGACCTAGGTCTTTCAATCTTTCCTCATAAGACCTTCCCTGCATTCCAGGCAACATCCTGGTAAATCTCCTCTGCACCTTTTCCAAATCTTCCACATCTTTCCTGTAATGAGGCGACCACAACTGGACACAATACTCCAGATGTGGCCGAACCCGGCTTTTGTGCAGCTGCAGCATATCTTCACGGCTCTTGAACTCAATCTCACTATTAATGAAAGCGAACACACCATACGCCTTATTAACAGCTATATCCACCTGGGTGGCAGCTTTCAGGGAACTGTGGACATGAACCGCAAGATCCCTCTGCTCCTCCACACTGCCAAGAATCTTTCCGTTAACCCTATATTTTGCTTTCAAGTTTGTCCTTCCAAAATGAATCACCTCACACTTTTCAGGGTTAAACTCCATCTGCCACTTCTCAGCCCAGCACTGTATCCTATCGATGTCCCTTTGTAACCTAGAACAGCCCTCCGCACTATCCACAACTCGACCCACCTGCGTATTTTAGATAACGTTTTCTCAATTAATACTTGGCAGGAACATATTACTCTTAAGAGGAAAAGACAGCCATGCTAGACCTATATAGAAGAGTCAGAGGACTTAATTGAAGCATAGAAGATCCTGAGGGGTTGTGATCAGGTGGATATGGAAAGGATGTTTTCTCTTGTGGGAGAGTCTAGAACTAGGGGTCACAGTTAATAAATAAGGGGTCACCCGTTCAAAACAGAGATGAGAAACCTTTCCGTTTCTCTCAGAAGAGAGTGAATTGCCTTCCTCAACAGGCAGCAGATGCAAACTCTTTAATATTCTTAAGGCGGAGATAGACAGCTTATTCATTACCAAGGAGTTGCAGGAATGTAGAGTTGAGGTTAAAATCAGACCAGCCAAGGTCTAATGGAATGGGACAGCAGGATCAAAGGGCTGAGTGGCCTATTCATGTTCCTGTGTGTGATATTCCCCAGTGTTCTCATCCCCAGAGGATGGGATGGTATTCCCGACTAAGTCAGCATCTCCAGGAGAGCCGTGGACAGAGTGATGGGGCATACAGACTGGGAGTGGTGATGGGGCAGGGTGAAAGGTGAATGATGTCTGTTTTGAATCTGCTGCACGGTGCTGGAACTCCAGGCTGTTTCAGCCTTGGCTATGAAAGCACCCTATCCCACGTCATAGCGATGGGCTCCTCACCATATCCAGGCTGTGGGCATCACCTCTAGGAGTTTTATCGGCCTGGGGAGGGGTCCAAGCCAATTGGTGGAGAGATGGAAGTAGGACATGGGTGGAAGAGATGCACAGGTCCTCCACCATGAGACCAATCACCATCCAGTTAAACAGATATGGCTCCAAGGGGCCAGGTATCTGTTGATTCCTTCCAGGGTTACTACCAAGGGCCAATACAAGTGGGCCTCACTGGGACACATGCCAGTTCTCATAGAATCATAGAGGGTTTATAGCATGGGAAGAGGCCTTTTGGCCCATTGTGTCCATGCTGGTTACACCCACCTATTTTAATCCTGTTTTCCTGTACTTGGCCCATAGGCTTATTTGCTATGGCTTTTCAAGTGGGAGACAATGATGGAGTAATACATTCAGTACAACGTTATTGAACTGGAAAAGGATGCAAAAAAGATTTATCAGGATGTTACCGAAACTGGAGGGTTTGAGTTATAAGGAGAGGCTGGAAAGGCTGGGACGTTTTTTCCCTGGAGTTCGGAGGCTGAGGGCTGGTCTTATAGAGGTTTATAAAATCATGAGGGGCAGGGATAGGGTGAATAGCCAAGGGCTTTGTCCCCAGTGTGGAGGGAGTGGTGAGGACTGCAAAGCTAGAACGCATGGGATTAAGGCGAGAGGGGAAAGATTTGAAAGGGACCTGAGGGATAACTTTTTCACCCAGAGGGTGGTATGTATATGGAACAAGCTGCCAGAGAAAGTGGTAGATGCAGGTGCCGTTGCAACATTTAAAAGACATTTGAACAGGTACATGGATAGAGGGATATGGACGAAACACAGGAAATTTGGGTTAGTTTCATTTAGGAAACCCAATTGGCATAGACAAGTTGGACTGAAGGGCCTGTTTCTGTACTGTATGTCCCAATGACTCTATCTAACCAATTCTTAAATGTCTTGAGGGTCCCTGTCTCTGCTACCCTTTCAGTCAGTGAGTTCCAGATACCTACAGCCCTGGGAGATCTCCAAGGTCTTAAGCTGTTCTGTCAACAAGTCCATATGTTCCTATCATAGTGGGCGGTCTTATGATACGTCCCAGGATTAACCCTTTCCTGTCCTGTCCGACCCACACACAACAAACATCTGCCCTGTTAGTGCCAAGAGTAGAATTCTGGGCCATCTTATTTCAAAATTCATAGGATTATCCTATCCAACCTTTAGCTATCCTTCCACACTGGTACTGGTAAATCTCTGGTTCAATAATTTTACAGCAACATTGATACAGGGACAAAATGGTTTCTAGCAGCTTAATTCATAAAATTAATACAAAGCTATTTTGGAGAGATTTCCAAAGAGAGTTAATCACATCGAGTGGAAAGGCACAAATCCATCATTAGATGTATGGTTAATATCTTGCCTTCAGGCACGTTGCAATGAGCTGACACAGCACAGATAAAGTGAGGATTGATGAAAGTAGTATTTCAAAGTGGCAGGCTCCATTACGATTTCTGTCAGAGTGCACTGAAGTCTTTAAAAATGTCACGTTGAAAACCACGTCATTTGCACTGGAAAGCTGAAGGCCAGTCAGTGACCTCGATCAGTTCATTTTTCTTTTTGCATAATCTTTCCAAATGATCCCTTCGTCAAACCTGAGGGAGAGAGACACAGAGAGAGAGAGAGAGAGAGAGAGAAATCTTACTGATAGGAGCCTCATGATATTGAAAGATTGACTTCTGCAGCAACACAGTAGCTAAGAGATTCCAGACTACATGTGTTCCCTTCTTTTCAGGGAGCATGAGGCCAGTATAATCAAGGAAAATCATCTGCCAATAATTTAATGTTTCCCTTAAGCAATACAGGGCAACATATTTAGATGGTTCCAGAGTGAGAAATGCCTGTACCACAGGATATTGCCAATTTTCCCAGTTTACATCAACAGAACACTTCTCATTGAGATGTGGTGTCAGATAAAACAATCAATGAGAAATTCACATGCTACGACCAGAGAGAAAATACGTTGCGAAGGACGGTGTAATTTTATCAGCTGTTTTGTTCTTTATTAGCTGGAGTTGAACAAAGAGCTGAGTCCAATATGAAGATTTCAAGTGGGCTTCAATAAATGGCACCCAGAGTAAAATTTCACTGTAATTTTGGGTAAGAAAGCTATCAGCTGAAGTTCATTAAATAAACATTTGTAACTCTCACAACTAACGGCTGAGCTACTTTCCGGTGGAAATGCTGGGCTCTTGCCTTCTTCACTTAGCTCCTGCATTCCATCAATGTCAAGTAAAAAATACAAATGCTTGGGAGTGTAGGGGTGGCTTATTCCATTGTAGTTTAAGGCTCCGATTTCCAAGGTGAAAGCTGTAAACTTGAGCCAAGTCATTTTCGGTGTAATCCATTGGCCTCAAGGTGGGTGCAACCAAAATGTAGATGTAGATTAATACCAAGGGAGGATGTTTGGCCAGCAATGACCCTTGCACGACCCAGTCAGCACAAGCAGAGCGGTGGCTCAGTGGTTACACTGCTGCCTCACAGCGCCAGGGACCAAGGTTCAATTCCACCCTTGGGTGACTGTGTGAAGTTTGTACATACTCCCCGTGTCTATGTGGGTTTCCTCCGGGTGCTCCGGTTTCCTCCCACAGTCCAAAGATGTGCAGGTTAGGTGGATTGGCTGGGCTAGTGTTCAGGGATGTGTAGGTTAGGTGTGTTAGCCATTGGGAAATGTACTGATAGGGTAGAGGGATGAGTCTTAGAATGGGTGGGATTCTATTCAGAGGGTCGGTATGGACTCGCTGGGCTGAATGGCCTGTTCCCACACTGTAGGGATTCTATGGAGTCATTGTCTCCTGCTGGCTGACTATGCAACGGCATACGACAGCAATTGTGGAGAAATTCACTGACAGGAATCGTGGAGCAATGCATCCACAGGCCTGGACTCAAATAACACTCGAGGGCCATGGGCAGAGAACAGCATCACATTGGCATCCCTGCTACTTGGAGCTATAGGGATCTAAGCAAGTGCTGATCCAGGCATTATTCCAGGCAGTGTGCACCACGCAGAGACTAGAATCAAGACTTGCTGCCAGGAACTGGATTTTCATTAGCCGCGTTAGGAGGTTTATCTGCCAAAGCCTCTTGAGAGTGCAGGCCTTACAGGAACCATTCCATTATGGGCTTGGCAGCAAACGCAGCATTTGGCTCATGTCAGACCTGAGCAGCATGTTATTGACATTCAGTTTCCAATGTGGCACTGTGAGCTGGCGGCAAAGGAGGTGCCACATCTTAGAATCCAAGCAGAGCTGAAGAAAGGGAGGACTGGAACAGAGAACTGGGAACAGTCTCGAGGAAATGACCAGGGGGAGGGTGCCATTTTCAATTTGAGCAATAACACCAAATAGACAGAAAAATCTGTTGCATCTTGGTCCATTTTCTGTTTCTCTCCACCTCAGGCTAGACATCTTAAGGGCAGCCCTTCTTTTAAAAAATAGAAGTTTTCATGGGATGTTAGCATCACTGGCTGGACCAGCATTTATTGCCCATCCAAATTGCACTTGAGAAGATGGTGGTGATCTACCTTTTTGGAACAGTGCTATCTTTGGAATGTAGATACACTGTGCTTGTTTAACACTAGAGGATAAAGGCGTTCATCACTGGTTCCAGATTTCTATTTGGTCCCAGCACCCACTTAGCTTACCAGTTGTTAACGGTGCTGTTCGAAAGGGAGTTTGAGGATTTTGTCTGTATGACAGTGAGGGAATATGGTTCCAATATAATTCAGGATGACAGGTATATGGATAGAGGGATATGGACGAAACACAGGAAATTTGGGTTAGTTTCATTTAGGAAATCCAATTGGCATAGACAAATTGGACTGAAGGGCCTGTTTCCGTACTGTATGTCCCAATGACTCTATCTGACCAATTCTTAACTTTCTTGAGGGTCCCTGTCTCTGCTACCCTTTCAGTCAGTGAGTTCCAGATACCTACAGCCCTGGGAGATCTCCAAGATCTTAAGCTGTTCTGTCAACAAGTCCATATGTTCCTATCATAGTGGGCGGTGCTTATGATACGTCCCAGGATTAACCCTTTCCTGTCCTGTCCGACCCACACACAACAAACATCTGCCCTGCTAGTGCCAAGAGTAGAATTCTGGGCCATCTTATTTCAAAATTCATAGGGTTATCCTATCCAACCTTTAGCTATCCTTCCACACTGGTACTGGTAAATCTCTGGTTCAATAATTTTACAGCAACATTGATACAGGGACAAAATGGTTTCTAGCAGCTTAATTCATAAAATTAATACAAATTGGTCAGTTCCTAATAAGACAACCCACTCATTTCAGGTATTAATCTGGTAAACTTTCTCCAAACTGTTTCTAATGTATTTGCCTTCCCCCTTTAATAAGGAGTCCTGGACTGTACACAGTATTCCTCATATGGCCTCACCAATGCCTTGTCTCACTGAAACATAACCTCCCTATTTTTGCTTTAAATTCAACTTGCAATAAACCTTCTATGAGTTTTCCTATTTCATTGCTGTATCTGTAACCTTCTGCGGATACCCAGATCTCTCTGTGTCTCAGAGCTCTGTATTTTCACACCATTTAGATAATGTCATTCTTCTCCATTCTCCTTGCCCAATTAGGCAATTTCACATTTTCTCATACTTTACTCCATTTGCCAAATATATGCCCACTCACTTAACCTTTATATTGCTGTGTAGTTATCTTATACCCTCTTCAAAACATACATTTCTAACAATGTTTGCATCAATATCAAATTCAGCAATCATACCTTTACCGTCTTCATACAAATCATTTATATAAATTGTAAACCTTGAGGCCCCTTTCACTGACCTCTATGGCACACCACTTGTTACATTTTGCCAACTGGAAAATGACCCATTTAAGCTTATAGTGTATTTCGTGTTAGTTAGCCAACCTTCCGTGCATGCTAATATGTTACTTTCCTAACTGCAAGGCTCTTTGTAGTGCTGGATGGCAATGTCATTAATTGACTGGACGCAACAATTAGATACTCCCTTGTTGAAAATGATCATTTTTAATGGATGCTGCTTGCCATTCGTCAACCTAGCCTGGATATCATCCAGGTCTTGCTCCATTTGGACATCGACTGCTTCAGTATCTGAGGGGTCATGAATGGTGCTGAACACAGTGCAATCATTGCTGAACATCCCCAGAGGTGACTGTCCTCCAGCAACCACAGACATCGTCCTATCTGCCAGGTACACCCCTAGCCAGTGGAGAGTTTTCCCCTGATTCCCATTGACTGGAGTTTTGGTCCTTTAGATGTCACACTTGGTCAAATGCCTTGACGTCACAGACTGTCACTCTCACCTCCCCTCTGGAATCTTGTCCATGTTTGAACCAAGGCTGTACTGCAGTCTATAGCTTAGTTGCCCTGTCAGAATCTAAATAGGCATCAGTGAGCAGGTTAGTGCTGGGAGAATGCTGCTTGATATAATTGGTTCCTTCCATCACTGCGCTGAGAATATTGGCAGAATTAACATTGCCTGCCTCATGCCATTATCCAAACCTAACATTTCTTCTATTGTTGGATATTATGGTGCAAACACTTGACATTTTGGCATCAAAACGCAGCAGCTGGTTATTAGAGTGAAGACATAAACTATCGCATGAAGGTTAGATGCACCCATCTCCTATTTAAATTGAGCTATCGGTCTATTTCAATAAACTGCCTGTCACAAAGGTTGATATAAGAGCCTCAAATCCACTTACCTGATAACAAAAAAAGGGCTTTCATTAAATCAGCTTCTACCAAGTCCTTTGGAACATCAAAATCTAGTCACTGTTGTTATAGAAGAAAATCCAGGATTCAATTACCTCCTGGCAGGGAGAAATCTCATGATTTTTATGCAACGACATTGATAGTTGAATGTTGACCAGGGAACCAAAATCTAAATTCCCTATTCATCTCTGAACTGTTCACAAAGGGAGGGGATAAGCCCCTGGAGGAAGCTGCATATCCTGTAAACAAGAGACACGTGGCATGCTGGGTGATATCTCTCAATGTCATCTCCTGGTTTCATATTTATACAAAACAATACAGCGCGGGAACAGGCCCTTTGGCCCACCAAGCCTGTGCTAATTCCAATCCTTCTTTAGACCTGAGATAATAGGTACTGCAGATGCTGGAGAATCCTAGATAACCAGGTGTAGAGCTGGATGAACACAGCAGGCCAAGCAGCATCATAGGAACAGGAAAGCTTGACGTTTCGGGCTGAGACCCTTCATCAGAAATGGGGGAGGGGAAGAGTGTTCTGAAATAAATAGGGAGAGAGGGGGAGGCAGATAGAAGATGGATAGAGGAGAGGACAGGTGGAGAAGAGACAGACAAGTCAAAGAGGCAGGGATGGAGCCAGTAAAGGTGAGTGTAGGTTGGGGGGTAGGGAGGAGATAGGTCAGTCCAGGGAGGACGGACAGGTCAAGGGGGCAGGATGAGGTTAGTGGATAGGAGATAGGGGTGGGGCTTGAGGTGGGAGGAGGGGATTGGTGAGAGGAAGAACAGGTTAGGGAGGCGGGGACGAGCTGGGCTGGTTTTGGGATGCGGTTGGGGGAGGGGAGATTTTGAAGCTTGTGAAATCCACATTGATACCATTGGGCTGCAGGGTTCCCAGGCTGAATATGATTTGCTGTTCCTGCAGCCTTCGGGTGGCATCATTGTGGCATTGCAGGAGGCCCAGGATGGAAATGTTGTCTGAGGAATGGGAGGGGGAGTTGACATGGTTCGCGACTGGGAGGTGCAGTTGTTTGTTGCGAACTGAGCGCAGGTGTTCTGCAAAGCAGTCCCCAAGCCTCCGCTTGGTTTCCCCAATGTAGAGGAGGCCACAGCGGGTACAGCGGATGCAGTATACCACATTGGCAGATGTGCAGGTAAACATCTGCTTGATATGGAAAGTCTTCTTGGGGACTGGGATTGGGGTGAGGGAGGAGGTGTGGGGGCAGGTGTAGCACTTCCTGCGGTTGCAGGGAAAAGTGTCGGGTGTGGTGGGGCTGGAGGGGAGTGTGGAGCGGAGAAGGGAGTCACGGAGGGAGTGGTCCCTCCGGAAAGCAGACAAGGGTGGGGAGGGAAAAATGTCTTTGGTGGTGGGGTCGGATTGCAGATGGCGGAAGTGTCGGAGGATGATGCATTGGATCCGAAGGTTGGTTGGGTAGTACGTGACGACTCCGGAGGTTGGTGGGTTGGTACATTCATCCACTTCACACATTCATCCACTTCACCAACACCTTCCACCCCAACCTGAAGTTCACCTGGACCATCTCCTGCACTTCTCTCTCCGTCCTGGACCTCTCTGTCTCCATCTCGGGTAACCACCTAGAAACCGATGTCCATTTCAAGCCCACTGACTCCCACAGCTACCTGGAATACACCTCCTCCCACCCACCTTCCTGCAAAAATGCCATCCCCTATTCCCAATTCCTTCGCCTCCGCCGCATCTGCTCCCAGGATGAGACATTCCAATCCCGCACATCTCAGATGTCCTCCTTCTTCAAGGACCGCAACTTCCCCCCTGCAGTGGTCGAGAACACCCTCGACCGTGTCTCCCGCATTTCCTGCAACTCATCCCTCACACCCCGTCCCCGCAATAACAACCAAAAAATAATCCCCCTCGTCCTCACGTACCACCCCACCAACCTCCGGATCCAACGCATCATCCTCCGACACTTCCGCCATCTGCAATCCGACCCCACCACCAAAGACATTTTTCCCTCCCCACCCTTGTCTGCTTTCCGGAGGGACCACTCCCTCCATGACTCCCTTGTCCACTCCACACTCCCCTCCAGCCCCACCACACCCGGCACTTTTCCCTGCAACCGCAGGAAGCACTACACCTGCCCCCACACCTCCTCCCTCACCCCAATCCCAGTCCCCAAGAAGACTTTCCACATCAAGCAGATGTTTACCTGCACATCTGCCAATGTGGTATACTGCATCTGCTGTACCCGTTGTGGCTTCCTCTACATCGGGGAAACCAAGCGGAGGCTTGGGGACTGCTTTGCAGAACACCTACGCTCGGTTCGCAACAAACAACCGCACCTCCCAGTCGCGAACCATTTCAACTCCCCCTCCCATTCCTCAGACAACATGTGCATCCTGGGCCTCCTGCAATGCCACAATGATGCCACCCGAAGGCTGCAGGAACAGCAAATCATATTCAGCCTGGGAACCCTGCAGCCCAATGGCATCAATGTGGATTTCACAAGCTTCAAAATCTCCCCTCCCCCAACCGCATCCCAAAACCAGCCCAGCTCGTCCCCGCCTCCCTAACCTGTTCTTCCTCTCACCTATTCCCTCCTCCCACCTCAAGCCACACCCCCATCTCCTATCTACTAACCTCATCCTGTCCCCTTGACCTGTCCATCCTCCCTGGACTGACCTACCTCCTCCCTAACCCCCTACCTACACTCACCTTTACTGGCTCCATCCCCGCCTCTTCGACTTGTCTGCCTCCTCTCCACCTATCCTCCCCTCTATCCATCTTCTATCCGCCTCCCCCTCTCTCCCTATTTATTTCAGAACCCTCTTCCCCTCCCCCATTTCTGATGAAGGGTCTCAGCCCGAAACGTCAAGCTTTCCTTCTTTAGACCTGTTACTTATTGACTGTGCACAGTTTCTACCCCTCTATTCACCTCCTGCTCGTGTATCTATCAAGATACACCTTTAATGTTGCTAAGGTACCTGCTTCCGCCATCTCCACTGGCAGTGCGTTCCAGACACCCATCACCCTTTGTATGAAAAATTTTCTCCGCACTTTTCCCCTAAACTTTCGTCCTCTCACCTTCAATCTCTTGTAGTTGACCTTCCCACCCTGGGAAAAAGCCTTTGGCTATCCACCCTATCTATGCCCCTCATAATTTTGTAAACCTCTAATATGGTGCCTCTCAGCTTCTGTCTTTCCAGTGAAAATAATTCCAGTTTAAATCAACCTCTCCTCATAACTAAAACCCTCCAAACCAGGCAACATCTGACGTCAATTTTGGTGTCATCCGCAAACTTACTAATCAGGCCACTTATATTTTACTCCAGATCATTTATATATGTTACAAACAGCAAAGGTCCCAGCACTGAGCCCTGGGGAACACCACAAGTTACCGATCTCCATTCTGAAAAGCACCCTTCCACCGCTACTCTTTGTCTCTATGACCAAGCCAATTTTGTATCCATCTAACCAGCTCACCCCGGATCCCATGAGACTCTACCTTATGTACCAGCCTGTCATGAGGTAGTTTATCAAATGCCTTACCAAAACCCATTAGGCAACATCCACGGCCCTTCCCTTACCAATCATTCTTGTCACCCTTTTAAAAAAGCTCCATCAAATTGGTGGTACATGACCTTCCTCGCACAAACCCATGCTGCCTATCACTAACAAGTCCATTCACTTCCAAATCCTGTCTCTCAGTATTTTCTCCAATGGCTTCCCCACCCACTGACATCAGGCTCACTGGCCTGTAATTACCTGGATTATCTGATCCCCTTCTTACACAAAGGAACAATATTGGCCATTCTTCAGTCCTCTGGAACCTCACCTGAGGGCAAAGAAGATGTAAAGCTATCAGTTAAGGCCCCAGCTGTTTCTTCCCTTGCATCCCACAGTATCCTGGGATAGATGCCATCTGGCCATGAGGACGTGTTTACCTTTGTATTTACATTAGTATTTCAAGGAACCCAAAACTTCCTCCCTCATTATGTTGGCCTGCCCAAGAGTATTCACACATCTTTCCCAACCTCAACATCCGTCACGCCTCTCTACTGGTGAATACCAATGTAAAGTACTCATTAAGGATCTCACCCATTTCCTCTGGATCCACACATAATCTCTCTCCTTTATTCTTGGGTGGGCCTATCTTTCCCTAGCCATCCTCTCATTTCTAATATATGTATAAAATGCCTTAGGAATCTCCTTAACCCCACTGGCCATAGACATTTCATAGCCCCTTTTAGCCCTACTAACTCCCCATGGGAGCTCCTTTCCACTTTCTCTATATTCTTCAAGGACTTTGTTTATTTTTAGTTGCCTACACCTTAGGCACGCTTCTTTTTTTTTTTGACTAAGCTGATAATTTCTCCTGTCATCTAATGGCCCTGATTCCTATCCTTCATTTTCACAGGGACATGCCAGCCTCACGCTCTAATCAACTGCTCTATGATATTTGAAGATGCATTTCACGGTCAGAGAAGAATCTTTCAGAATTCTTCTTTTCTCTGAATCAGCTGTGGTTTTGCTTTAGAATTGTATCTCTGCCTTGTCCAGGAGACTGCTGTTTGGTGTGAGTTGGAGGTCAAGTTGCCTGATTATGGGGCTGCATAAGACGGACTCATTGAACCTGTTTCTGTCTAGCATTTGTTTTCTGTTCTATCCCCCTGAACAGGCAGCTGGGCCCACAGTTTCATATCTCACTCGAACGATGGCACCAGCAGCAGCCTAACACTTGTTCAGAAGAACATTCACTGAAATGTCAGCCTGAATTATGTGGCAAGGTTCTGAAGTTGGGCTTGAACCCATAAACTCCAGATTCAAAGGGAAGAGCGTAACAAACCAAATGAAGCTGAGAATAATACGGCATAATTTCCAGATGGCTCTAGAAGCATCATATACACACACAAAGACACACGCGCACACACACACACAAAGACACTCACACACACACACTCAAAGACAGCTCACACTCAGTCACATAGGAACATCACAAAGGATAGAATTGGATAGAAATATTACACACACACACACACACACACACACACTCTCACACTCACACTCACACTCACCCTCTCACTCTCTCACACGGAAACATCACAATCACACATGAGCGCACACAAACAGGTACACACACAGAGATACACACAGGCACAGATACACACACAAAGATACACACAGACACAGGTACACACACAAAGATACACACAGACACACATAAAGATGCACCATGCATTGACTCATGCAGCCACTTGCAAAAGACAGCAGACTGTCACAATCCCACTGAGAGACACACACAAACGTCTCACATGCGCACTGACACGTCCAATCAGGTGGCATGTATACACTTACACATACGTCACATACATACCACAGAAATGTACGCCCCACACCCACACATCCTAGCTCTTCCACATACAGACACTAACACGCACACATACAGACATACACAGACATGGGCACACAGACACACACACACACACACACACACACACACAGACACAGACACAGACATACACACACACACAGACACAGACATAGGCATACACATGCACAGACACACACACGCGTATAGACATACACACAAACACACACACAGTGGTGCTGAGATAACAAGCATGGGGCTGGATGAGCACAGCAGGTCAAGCAGCATCATAGGAGCAGGAAAACGCGACGTTTCGCTGCTCAGTTTCACAAAGCCTTTGAATGTTGAATGGAAAGGACGATTGTAGACTGTACCACCCTAGCTATGACTGAGTGAGCAGAAACCAGCAGAATGTACAGTAAAAGACCTATGTCGATTACTCTCATGTGGAGAGCCCGAGCATAGTTGAGCAGTTCAAGTAGGAAAAGCTGAGAATTGACAAAATTCATTCTTGATATTAGTTGATGCACAAGCCTCAGGATTCCAGCACACTATATGGCTTGAATGAATGATTGCAGCTCAGAAACTGTGATCATTTTGAACCAACAATTTCTTATTCAGCTCAAATACCAAACCTACCTGAGAAAACTCAGAGCGACCGGCACTTCATTTGGGTGAGATGTTAAAGTGACATCCCATTTGCCTTCTATGGATCCTACCTCATTATCTAAAGGCAAGAGGGACCATTATCTCCAGTGCACTGACCAATCAGCACCTCCAAAAATAAAATCATTTCTTTCTTTGCTGTTTGTGGCACCTTTGCAGTCTGCAAATTGTGTGTCCCATGTCAAAGACAGATCCAACCCTTTTGCGTAGAGTCAAGAGTCTCAAGATAAAGTGAGAAGCAGCTCCAATTGGTTAGTATTATTGGAAAGGAAGCTTCCAATAAGAAGCAAGAGAAAAGATGATTAAAAGCAGCACCAAATTCTGTCCTTTATTGCAATATTTCATTCCGCAGTTACCACGGATTCCAAGCTGCTGATTGTCCTCTCAGAAATGTTCTTGCTGCTGACAGGAAGAGCTGTCAAGTTCTCTGGCAATATCTTGTATAAATTAAGCCACCAAGAATAAAAGCCATCAGTTTAACATTGCCCTGAGTGACCTACTACCTGGGTGATACGGCGCTGTGCAGTTTTAACGCAGGATGACAATTTAAATCCTATTTTTGCTCAATAATAAAACAGCAAGAAAATAGAGTTGTCTAGTGCCAATTGTAAAAAAAAAAGCACTTTGTTCTTTGCAGTTGCACTGGGTGAATTTCAGCCTGCAAATTATACAGTGATAAAAGACATCCTCTTCCCCACACTTGGCGATAGATTGTCAGTGTGAAATATGCGGCAAATTGATTTGCCTTGCTTCTGCGGAATGCATTTGCCAAGGTTTTTCTGCAAGGCAATTTTCCTGTTGATGTGAACAGCACCTTACCATGTGGTGAGGTCTCTCTGGGGGCTATCTAACGCCTTCACCACCAGGTTGGTGACCCGCCTGAGCAGGTTACTCACTTTGGCCAGGACCCATGCCATTATCCCCTTTGTGCAAATCAACAGGATGCCAACTAAGCCTTTGTCAGGTCACATTTGGAGTATCATGTGCAACTCTGGTTGCCATAGGAAGAATGTGGAGGCTTTGAAGAGGGTACCTGATTGGAGTGTATTAGCTGCAAGGAGAGGTTAGACAAACCTGGACTGTTTTCACTAGAGAATCAGAGGCTTAGGGGCGACCTGATGGAAGGTATAAGATTATGAAGGGCAAGGATAGGGTGGATATTTGGAGCCTTTTCTCCAGGGCGGAAATATCAAATACTAGGAGGCATATGTTTAAGGGGAGAGGGATATGTTTACAGGAGATGTGTGAGGAATTTTATTTACTCAAAGGATAGTAGGTGCTTGGAATTTGCTGCTAAGGGAGTTGGTAGAAGCAAATATGATAGCAAACTTTGATAAGAGTTTAGACATTGATGTATGAAAAGCGAGGGAATAGAGGGTTGCAGACTATATGCAGGCTGATGGGATTAGTTTATAGCATCCTTGTCATTGCAGTCATTGTGGGCCGAAGGGCCTGTTCCTGTGCTATACTGCTTTATGTTCTATGGTCCAAGCCAAGCTCAAGAGTGGGCATGGCCAAAGTTCTGCCAGGCCAATGCCCAGGCAGTGGGAGGGAAAACCAACACACGTACCTCTTATAATAAACCTGAGAACTGCAGGTGCCGCAGATCTGAAACAAAAACCGAAATGGCTGGAGAAACTCAGCAGGTCTGGCAGAATCTGTGAAGAGAAAGCGGAGTCAATGTTTCGGGTTCAGTGACCCTTCCTCAGAACAGAATAAGAACAAATACCCTTCTTTCAGACAGACTGCACTGGTTTCAGTAGTAGTTATGAGTGACACTGAGAGATTAGCCAGAGGTTTTTGGCCTTGTCTGATGGAAGGTGCTGAGTTGTGTGGTAAAATCATTAAATCCTCAATAAAGAAGCAAGGTCTCCAAATCTTGACATTTAAGTACAGTAGGAAGCATCTGGCCAATTTCATAGAATCTCAACACTGTGGAAAAAGGCCTGTCAGCCCACCACGTCTGCACTGATCCTCCAAACAGTGTCCCACCCAGACCCAGCCCTCCAGAACCCTACATTTCCCATGGCTAATCCACCTGAATTGCACATCACTGGACATTGTGGGGCAATTTAGCAATCCACCTAACCTGTTAGATCTTTGGACAGTGGGAGGGAACCTGTACAGTCATGGGGAGAATGTGCCAACTCCACACAGTCAGTAACCCGAGGCTGGGATCAAGCCCAGGTCCCTGGCACTAGGAGGCAGCAGTGCTAACCACTGAGCCACTGTGCCACCCTTAAAATCTATTTGATTTAAAGCACATGTCCAATTCCCTCTTCAAAAGGGGGATTTGCTGAGCTGCACTAGAGCCTCTTGTGCTGTTTAATTACTGTTTGCACAAGTCATTAAGGGCCTTGTGGTGCAGTGGCAGTTCTTCTCTCTCTTTGGGCTCTACCCTATAATTTACTCTCTACCTCAAACCCACTCCCCACTCCTTATTTTCGGAATATCTTGATTTCTGAAGAAGGGTCCAGACCCAAAACATCAGCTTTCCTGCTCCTCTGATGCTGCTTGGCCTGCTGTGTTCAACCAGCTCCACACCTCGTTATCTCAGACTCCAGCATCGGCTGTTCCTACTATCTCATTACACACTACCTGTTGTTAGTCACTAACGGTCCCCATTCACAACTATTCACCCTCCCACCCGAATCGCTATCAACTCCTTTGTTTGTCCAACTGTTCTTCTCTCTCTTTAGGCTCTATCCTATCGTTTACTCCCTACCTCTACCACCCCCTCCCTATTTTCTGCACATAAACCGACGTTTTCCCAGCTCCCTTCAGTTCTGAGGAAAGGTCACCGGACCTGAAACGTTGACTCTGACTTCTTCTTCACAGATGCTGCCAGACCCGCTGAGCTTTTCCAGCAACTCCTGTTTCTGTTGTTGGCAGTGTGACAGGTTCAGGTCCCACCACCTCCAGAGGTGTGTGATCTCATGGGTGAGCAGGTTGATCAGAAGTATTTGTAAAGGAGTGGGCAGCCTGCTGTTATAGTCTGATGTCTACTTGTTACTATAAACTCAGCCCCAGAGGAACAAAATTTTCTCTGTGATCTCCCAGCACTGGTGGGAAATATCACCTGACTTATTATTAACATACTGGCCTGAATTTAACAACATGTCATGTAGAATTTATAAAATCCCATTTCTATACATTCCACAAAGTTGCAAGTCACATGACTCCAGGTTATAATTTAACTCGTTTGTTTGAAATCACAAGCTAAGTGGTGTGAGTGGAGTGTCAAAAGTCTGAATGAGAAGCCTTTACAGGATCACCGAGCAGAAACCGATAGCCAAGTTCTGTACCTGTGAAAACAGCCCGATCTTGGGTTCATGTCGCGCTACGTGTGACCGCCCCCCTCCCCCAACACTGTTCTGCACCTGTAAAACCTCCCCAACTGTCTTGCTTTGACACCATCACCTCCATAACTTGTTATGATCTCTCTTCCTTAATTAGTTTGTACCATTTTGGATTACTTGTTACTTTGATTAGACCCTCAGCATGCGACTCTTCTACCTAACACCATTTATTCCAGCCATTGGGTTTGTCTCCAGCACCACCTTATTTGTAATTTTTTGTAATTATCTCTCTACCTCAATTCATTGGATCATAGGTCATCCCTCACTTGCTATTCAGCTGTTGACACTTTACTCACACCATCTGACACTTTTGACCTCCTGCAGAGACTTGTTATTCAGCCTGTCAACGCTCCACTCACACCATTTGTATGATTTTTTGATCTCCCTGCCTAGCAATTCTGTGCCTGTGTGCTTCTCTTCACTTCAACTGACAAAGGAGCAGTACTTAGAAAGCTTGTGATTTCAAATAGACCTGTTGGACTATAACCTGGTGTCGTGTGACTTCTGACCTTGTCCACCCCAGTCCAACACTGGCATCTTCACATCATACATTCCACAGGGAAACAGTATACTGCAGACCATGGGCTAAACAGCAACTCTCTCCCCAAACTGAGCAATGTGGTAGTCTTTATTCTTCCTGATTCTTTTCAGGGATCACAGGACAAAACAGCAATGCTACAAGCAGTCATTGCCATCATTTCTCACAAGCTGTATTGCACGGGCTGACAAATAGAATTAAACAATTATATTGACCTTCCAACATGATTCATAGAATCATTCAGTACAGAACAGCCCCTTCAGCCCAAAGCTGTACTAAATATACAGGAGTCCCACTTTTCTACACTAGGCCCATAGCCTTGAATATATTGACACTTCAAGTGCTCATCCAAGTATTTCTTAAAGGTTAACAAGGTGTGGAGCTGGATGAACACAGCAGGCTAAGCAGCATCATAGGAGCAGGAAAGCTTGACATTTCGGCTGAAGGGTCTCGGCCCAAAACGTCAAGCTTTCCTGCTCCTATGATGCTGCTCGGCCTGCTGTGCTCATCCAGCTCCACACCTTGTTATCTCGGATTCTCCAGCATCTGCAGTACCTATTATCCCTTTCTTAAAGGTTGTAAGGTTTCCCACCTCAACCACCCTCCCAAGCAGTGCATCCCAGACCCGTACCACCCTCTGGGTAAAAAAGGTTTCCCTCATATCCCCTCTAAACCTCCTGCTTTTAACCCCAAGATTATTGTTCTGGAACAAAAACAAAGTTGCTGGAAAAGCTCAGCAGGTCTGGCAGCATCTGTGAAGGAAAAAACAGTTTACGTTTCGGGTTCGGTGACCCTCCCTCAGAACTGTGTTATTGTTATTGACCTTTTGGCTAAGGTGATCAGCTGATTTCTATTCACCCTGACATCTCATAATCGTAGGCACCTATATATCTCATAGTCTTATACACCACCTCAACCTTCTCTGCTCCAAAGAGAACAACCCAAGCTTATCCAGCCTTTCTTTATAGCTGAAATGTTCTATACCAGGCAATAGTTTGGCGAATCTCCTCCGCACTCTCTCCAGTACAATCACATCCTTCCCACAGTAATCAAAATTGGTCATAACACTCAGGCGCAGCTATAACCTCTCTGCTCCTATAATCGATGCCTGCAGAACATTCAAATTACAGCAAAACAAAAATTGACCAAATATATTTCCCAGGAAATAGACCCCCTGTGTTGATGTGCAGGCTCTCCCCCACCCCCATGAGACCAACCATCTGAATTCCCAGCTCCCATCATCAGGATCCAAAATGTTAACTCTGTTTCCTGCTCCACAGATGCTGCCAGGCCCACTGAGTTTCTCCAGCCTTTTCTGCTTTCAATTCAATAAAATATCACAGGAATAGGCAAGAGTGTGGTATAGCGATAATGCCATTACTAATCCAGAAACCCATGCAAGTGCTATGGGTAAATGGGTACGAATCCCATCATGGTTACAAGTGGAATTCAAGTTCAATTAATAAATTTGGAATTGAAAGCTAATCATCAGTAATAGTGACCATGACAACTATTGTTAATTGCTGTGAAACCCCATCATGCTAACGTCCTTCAGAGAAAGAAATCTGCCATCCCTACCTGGCCTGGCCTACGTGTGACTCCAGACCCTGAGCAATGTGGTTGATTCCTGGCTGCCCACTGAAATGTCTGCACAAGGCACTCAGTTCGAGGTCAATTTGGGATGGCAAACAGATGCTGCCCTTGCCCGGTGATGCCCATATCACATGAAAGAGAAAGGACGAAAAAAATATACAGAGAAAGCAGCGAATGATTTCCTCTGAGGCCAGTGTTATTTGAATTGACAGGAGCTGATAAGCTTACACCAGCTGATAAGACTTAACCTCGGGTGTTTACTGAAGCTGTCTCTTTGCCCAGAATGACACAACCTTGCTGTTTAATCCTCAGCGGTCTCACTAAAATATCTCCCACTGCTCTGTCTTGGGCTCAGAGGTTGTTATTTATGCTGTGAGTGGGAACAAGTTCTTCCAGCGCTCAAAATGTTTATCTGTGTCACTTCCAGTTACAAGCCTGATTCAGTGAATTCATTATAAAATCAATGCCATGCTGCTTCCAGGCCACTGAGACGAATTTTTTAAAAAAAATTTAAGTAGCTGCAGTGTGAAAACTGGCTAAAATACAGGAGAATGATATTTGCCAATGATCTCACTGTGGATAAAGCTATGATAATGATGTTCTGACTATATCTGGTGAAGGAAAAGTGACTACAGTAATTCCAGGCAAATATCAATGGTATAAGTCACCTACTCCTTTTCCTTTGATGTTATTGTAGTGCGGTGGCACAGTGGCTAGCACTGCTGCCTCACAGTGCCAGGGACCTGGGTTTGACATTACCCTCGGGTGACTGCATGTGTGCACTTGGCATGTTCTCCCCATGTCTGCCCTGGTTTCCTCCGGGTGCTCTGGTTTCCTCCCACAGTCCATAGGTGTGCACGTTAGGTGGGTGCCCATGTTAAATTGCCCCTGGTGTGCAGGCTGGGTGGATTAGACATGGGAAATGCAGGGTTACAGGGATTGGGCGGGATGCTGTTCAGAGGGTAGGTGTGGACTGAATGGCCTGGTTCCACATTGTGGGGATTCTATCCAAGGGTCCAGATCACATTACTCCATTCTAATTTAGTATATCAAAGAATAGATGTTGAAATCAAGAAAATATTTCTTTTTGAACATATCAGACAGTTAGTATGATTGACCGACATTTTTAAAATTCAATTCTGGGATGTGGCTGCGCCAGCGTTTATCGCTTGTCCCCATTTGGCCTTGAGAAGTGGGCAGCTTTCTTGAGCTGCTGCAGCCCACGTGCTGGAGGTAGACTCACAATGCCCTTAGGGAGGGAATTCCAGGACGTTGACGTGTCAAAAGTCAAACTGATGACAGACGACAGACTCAGTAGCGGTAACACTATTGAAAGTCAAGGAGTGATGTCTCCTTTTGGAGATAGTATTGGCTGGCACTAGGGTGGTGCGAATGTTAGTTGCAACTTCAACAGTCAACATTCATACTTATATAAACATATGAACAAATGATCAAGGAAACGGAGGTTACCATTCAGCTCTTCAAGCCTTCTCTGCAGTTCATTAAGATCATGGCTAATCTGACTGTAACCTCAAATCTGCATACCCATGATAACCTTTCAACTCCAATAACGTCTTAGATTTGTATGAAATAGGGAAAAGGGTAAACACATAACTTTAAAGCTCAGGCATCTCTTTGATAGATTAAACCCCTTCATGACGGCTATTCTATCCCTCTTTATTGCTGCTGTTCCAACACTGAACGTGACGTGCTCCTCCCACATCCAAAAGGTTGTTTTTTTCTTATATTTTAGTCTTTGTTTCCACCAAATTAAGCCAGAGTTATCTAGTCACTGAAAATTTCCTGCATAGCAGTGGAGTTCAGGAATGTCATTGATCATCTGTCACCTTAAGAGATTCAAACTGTTCACCCACCATGTGCTGAAATGAGGGCTAACACTGTAGAATATCTGCCATTGCCACAGAGAAGCTGCCGGCCTGAGTAGAAGAGAATTTGCATCAATTGATGACTTGCATTTCTTCAGACCCATTTTAATTGAATCATCATGTGGCCAGGGAAATAATGTCTCTCTCTGAATCTGATGTTGGCAAGCGGCCACTGGGACACACACTACCATAAAGGAAGCAAGCTATTTCTTAGCCAGCTGTCATCACTTGGCACTAACTCAAGAAGTAAAAGAAGCCTTCGTAGGTCTACCTGACCTCTTTGGGAATCAAATGCCCTCTAACTGATTAAATCTCTTGCTGTAATTGAGCCATCTTGCAGCCAGTGTTGCAAATTAGGGCCTCGCACACATTTTTCCCTGTTTTAATATCTTTTTGGTAAAAGGGAGAGGAATATTTGATGTCACAATCACCACCATTTATTTCACATCAATCCAAGGAGAAAACGCCCCAAAGTCAGGACAATGAACACGTGGTACACCTAGAAAACCAACAGCTGGAACACCCGGCACACAAACACTTGGAACACCAGGAAAACTAACACTGGGAAAACAAACACTTGGAACACCAGGAAAACTAACACCGGGAAAACAAACACTAGGAACACCAGGAAAACTAACACCGGGAAAACAAACACTTGGAACACCAGGAAAACTAACACCGGGAAAACAAAAACTAGGAACACCAGGAAAACTAACACTGGGAAAACAAACACTTGGAACACCAGGAAAACTAACACTGGGAAAACAAACACTAGGAACACCAGGAAAACTAACACCAGGAAAATTTAACACCGGGAAGACAAACACCGGGAAAACTAACACCGGGAAAACACACATTGGGAAAACAAACACTAGGAACACCCGGAAAAACTAGCACCAGGAAAATTTAACACAGGGAAAACAAACACCGGGAAAACAAACACTTGGAACACCAGGAAAACTAACACCGGAAAACAAATACCGGGAAAACGAACACCTGGAAAAATAACGCAAATGATCCTCATCTTGTTGAGTGCAGCAAGTAGTTAAAATAAAATCCACCTGGCATTCAAAAAATTGGGAGCTCCTAAATTCGATCCCACATGAGATCGGCGCGTTCTGAATATTCCTTCAGTGTTCCATTCTGCTGAGGATCCTCAGTGGTCATGGGTGACTCTACCTATCCCAATGACATTCCTTCATCCCAATCTCGGAGCTGTGGCCCAAATACTGCAGGGTAGTGCTTCCTTACGATGTTACAGCTTGTGACTCCCTGGATGCAATTTAAAGTTTAGCGCAAATCATGGGGACCATGCTGGTGAGGGATAAGCTTGGCACTGCTGTTAAATCCCTGATGGCAGTCCCACTATCCCTTGGTGAGGTGATTAAGGATCCAATCACTGGCTGACAGCTAGACCATGCCACCTCCTGCCCTCACCCCCACAAACTATAGTTTACCGAACTCCCACCGGGCACCTTGACTGAAAAATTTAGATCTAGTTGACCATGTGTGGAACTGTGCCCGGGAAAATAGTCAAAACTTTTAAGATAGCAAAAGAAAACTTGGTAGGGAGAAGAAAAGGAAAGAATAAAAATAGCCCACTATTGATACAGTCTCCCTTTAATATGCCAGCTCCTTTGAAATCTACACTGGAAAATGTTACAGAACATAGAACAGTACAGCACATTACTGGCCCTTCTGCCCAATATGTTGTGCCAACCTATCATCCTACTCTACGATCAAACTACCCTGCATACCCTACATTTTACTATCATCTATGTGCCTATCCAAGAGTCACTTAAATGTCCCTCACTCATCTGACTCCACCACCACCGCCAGCAGCTCATTCCGCACACCCACCACTTAGCAAATAAGTTTGACTTCAACTAGGCTGAAACTCTGGAGTCTTTTCGTGACTTTTGCTTCTGAGGCAGTCCTTCAGGATTGAAAATGACTTCCTTCCACTCTAGCATTGTGGGTAATGCGGTGACCTCACCAAATCCACACTCCCTGCTGCAGTGGGGGAAGGGTGGGCTTTGTTCGGCTTAGTGAGAAGGTAGGATTTTTGGGGTTTCCTACATTGTTTGCATGTGGCTTGCATAACGGCCTGATGGGGCTGTTCCAAATAGTTGGCACCTTCATAGATACTTCTCTAGTTTGGGGGCTTTGGGCAAAAGATTCCCAGAAACCAGTGACGGTGTTGCAAATTTTCTGGGAGATTTTTGATGATGTCTCTGAAGTGTTTATTCTGCCCTCCTGATAACTTCTTGCTGTGATGGAGTCAGCGGAGACAGTTATTTTGTAAACCCTTGTATCAAACATGTAGACAATGTGACCCACCAAACAGAGCTGAATGGTCATAGAGTCACAGAGGCGTACAGCACAGAAACAAACCCTTAAGTCCAACTCATCCATGCTGACCAGATATCCTAAATTTATCTTGTCTCATTTGGCCCATATCTCTCTAAACCCTTCCTATTCATACACCCATCCAGATGCCCTTTAAATGTTGTAATTGTACCAGCCTGCACCACTTCCTCTGGCAGCTCATTCCATACACGCACCACCCTCTGTCTGAAAAATTTGTCCCTTACGTCCCTTTCAAATCTTTCCCCTTTCACCTTAAACTTATGACCTGTAGCTTTGGACACTTTACCCTTGGGAAAAGACCTTAGCTATTCACCATATCCACGCCCCTCATGATTTTATACACCTCTATAAAGGTCACCCCTCAGCTTCCGACGCTCCAGGGAAAATAGCCACAGACTATTCAGCTTCTCCCATATGAAGAAAGGCTGCATCAACTGGGCTTGTAGTCACTGGAATTTAGAAGAATGACGGGGGGGGATCTCATGGAAACATACAAAATCCCATTGGGACTGTGCAGACTAGATGCAGAAAGAATGTTCCCAGTGTTGGGGAAGTCCAGAACTGGGGGTCACAGTCCAAGAATAAGGGGGAAGCCATTCAGGATAGAGATGAGGAAGAATTTACTCACTCAGAGCATTGTGAACCTATGGGATTCTCTCCCACAGGAAGCTGTTGGGGCCAGTTCATTCAATATATTCAAGAGGCAGCTGGGTGTGGCCCTATGGCTGAAGGGATCAAGGGGTATAGAGAGAAAACCGGAATGGGATAATGAAATTGCATGGTCAGCCATGACCATATCGAATGGTAATGCAGATTCAAAGGGCCGAATGACCTACTCTTGCTCCTGTTTTCTATGTTTCTATGCTTCTGTGTTTCCATTGGTCAAACCTTCCGACCCTGCAACATCTTTGTAAATCTTTTCAGAATCCTTTCAAGCTTAACAACATCTTTGCTATAGCAGGGAGACCAGACTGAACATAATATCCCACAAGTGGCCTAACCAATGTCCTGTCCAGCCGCAACATGACCTCCCCAACTCCTACACCCAATACACTGGCCAATAAGGGCAAACAGACCAAACACCTCCTTTATTACTCTGTCTACCTATGACTCCACCTTCTGGGATCCATGTAACTGCACTCTTAGGTCCCTTTGTCTGCATTGTACTATGGGCTCCTTGTGTTTCCTGATAGTGTTGTGCGGTGGGAGTGGGCTGGTAGGAGACATAAGACCCATTCTCTCATATATCTCCATGAATGCGTTGAAGATAAAAGCAGAAAATGCTTGAGAAAGCCCATCATTCCTGGCAGCATTCTCTGGAGACAAACAGGTTAACATATTGAGTGCAATGGCTCTTCTTCAGATCAGAATGGGGCTGGATAATGATGGTTTGTAATCCTGCTGATGAAGGGAGAGTGGGAGTGACTGGATCAAATGGTGAGGGTGCTCAAAGCAAAAGGCAAAGGTAGTGAGATTACCATAAAGGTGGAATTGAGATGTATAATAGGAGTTAATGAAAGGGAAATGGGATCAGTTCTATTGAGAGCAAAGCCAACAAGGTACAAAGATGATTTGGAGGCTGGGGGTGGATAGTGGGGTAATGTGGTGCTATTACCAAACACATCCTTCAGTGTCAACATTCCACAGGGACCACTTCTTCCATGATATCCTGGTCCACTCCTCCACACTCCTTACACTTCTTCCACCTTCCCACGCATGGCTCCATCCCTTTCAATCACAAAGAGTGTAACACTTGCCTTTTCCTGTCCAAGGCCCCAGGCACACTTTCCAGGAGAAGCAACATTTCACTTGGACTTCTTTCAAACTAGCCTGATGCATTCGCTGCAATGTGGTCTCCTTTACATTGATATGGAGGTGCCAGTGTTAGATTGGGTGGACAAAGTTAGAAATCACACAACACCAGGTTATAGCCCAACAGGTTTATTTGAAATCACAAGCGTTTGGAGCGCTGCTGACCTGACGAAGGAATGAAAGCTTCTGATTTCAAATAAGCCTGTTGGACTATAACCTGGTGTCGTGTGATTCCTTTACATGAGCAAGACTGAACACAGACTGGGTGACTGCCTTTTGAAACACCTCCACTTGTCAGTAGAAATGGCTCTGACTTTCTAGTAGATTGCTATTTCAGTAAAGGATCTAGCTCCCTCACTAACATTTCCATCTCAGGCCTTCTCCAGTGAAACCCTAATGCAAACTGGAGGAACAACACTTTGTTTTCCTTCAGCACTTAATGGCCTTCAAGACTCAACATTGAGTTCAACAGCTCCAGAGTATGTACACTGTCCTCCATATTGATTCCACCGTATACTTTTGCTGAATACGTCTTTCCTGTTCAAACCCACCATTAACACTTATTTTACACCTCCTTTACCACCAGTAGGGCTCCCTTCTTCTTTTGCTCTGGGCTTCATCTGTTCTACTCACTCCTTCCTCCCTCTTTGTCAACAGCAGAAAAACCATCAATTCCCAGCATCCTTCAGTTCTGAAGAGGAGAAACTGGCTCTGACTTTATTTCTCTCTCCACCGACGCTGCCAAACCTGCCAAACTTCTGAAGCACTTTCTGTTGTAATTTCAGAATTCCAGCATCTGCAAGACTTCGCTGTTTTCTTTTTAAATGCATAGATGATAGTTTTCACCTCAGCATCTGATTGTGCATACTCGCACCGATTGTCTCTATATTGCAACCAAGTGACAATGCTTGGGGCTGTCTGCCTTCTGGACTAGAAGTATTGCAGGGTGGACAGCTTTCTGCTCACCCTGGAGATTAGCCACACTCTAGTGGGAAGCTTCATAGATACAGTGTGGAGATGAACATTGGTGCAGTGACATAGCCTTGCATAACCACAGTTTGTGCACATGTTGGGGCTGTGGTGGATCCCATGGGGAAAATCACAACTTGCATGGAGCATGCAGAGGGCAGTGACAAGATTTTGTGTGCACACAGATTTTACAAGGATGCTCCATATGGAGCTTGCTTTGTGTAAATTGTCTTTGGATGGGGAGTTCACTGAGGAGCCCATTGCAGCAATAAAAGTATTTGGGTTGATTATAGAGTCCCTACAGTACAGAAGCAAGCCATTTAGCCCATACCGCCCCTCGGAAGAACACCCTACCCATTCCCACCCTCCCTACTGTATCCCTGTAACCCTGCATTTCCCATGGATAACCCACCTAGCCTACACATCACTGGGCACTATAGGTAATTTAGCATGGCCAATCCAATTAACCCGCACATCTTTGGACCGTGGGAGGGAACCAGAGCACCCGGAGGAAACCCACGCAGACACAAGGAGAATGTGCAAACTCCACACAGACACCCTACAATGGAATTGAACGTAGGCCCCTGGAGTTGTCAGGCAGCAGTATTAACCACTGAGCCAGTGTAGTGGCGATGCAGTGCACAGTCCACTTGCAAACTGTTGCGGCGTTAAGAGCAGAGACACAGATTTATGCCCATGGGTTGGAGATCTGACCCAACCACGTGCTGAACTCTAGTCCTCTACGGAATGAGGAGTGCCGAGTTTAGAGGGTACACTGGGGCAAGGGAAATGGCCCAGTATGCAGTGAACAGTTTCAGATTTTGAATGAGGCTTGATTGAATTCACATCCCTGCTAGAGCCTCACCTTCAGTACGCCAGCAGATGCACCAAGCTATTGTCTGCGCCTTCACAAAAGAGCAAATATACTAGCTGTAATTAGGTACACAATTAACCTTGGAGATAAAGTAGGCATAATGCCTTAAGGAATAATAGGCAATGTCCATGGAAATCAAGGCTTACAATGGTGGAAAATAACAGGAAGCTCTGCAAATTCCAATCAATAAAAACCGTAGAAAGTTATTTATTTGATAATCTCATTGATCAGGAGGATAAGCACTTGCTCTGGGAGATAGATAGATGTAAGAGGAAAGCTTGGGTTAGGAATATTGCCAGTCCTAGTCTCTTTATAGCTGCAGCTCTAAGCAGCGCTGTGCTGTAAAGGAACGGCAAGAATCACTGGATAATAATTATCTTTTGAAAAATATGTTCAGTTGTACCAAAAATATGAATAATTTCCAGCATACTGCATTCCAGACATGGACAGAACTATAACTCACCCAGTGCCTTCTGTTTTCACAGGGCCAAGATGTTAAATTGTCTGATTTGTCGAACAATCTGACACTGTTAGAAAAATAAGAAGGGGTTCAGAAGCACAGCCATAAAGAAGATTGCTTCACTTCTGGGAGTTCCAAACCGAAGGGGTCTTAAATATTACAGTGCCATGAACAAATCGAATAGAAATTGCTCCGAAAAGAAATTTGTACAAATATACAACATGAAAAATTGAAGGTTTGTGTATATATAAAATGTTTCACGTTGCAGCCAATGAAGTGTTTCTGGAGTTTAGTAACATTTGTAGGATATGTGGAATGTGGTCATCAATTTACACAGCAAGATCCCACACTCGCACTGCAATGTCAACCTTGATATTTCTCGCTAAATCTTAGAGGAGGACTTGAACCCACAACTTTCCAACATAGAAACAAGAATGGCAGCAAGTGGGCCTCAGCCGATATACTGCCCTGTTGGCTGAAGTAGTTGATGTGAATAGCTGGTGAAGCTAGGTTAGTGCACAAGGGAAAAGACAGAAAGGCTGATAAGGGAAGGTGAAACAGGCAAAGAGAATACTCATGTGAAACACAAACACAAGCACAAGTCCAGTGGGTTGAAATGTGTTGTTTCTAAGCTGTAAATATCATGCATTATTTTCGGCTGGGGATTGGGCTAGAGGTGTGTGAGGTATGGTGGGTTTTAGAATTGAAACAAACAATTCCTGACATTACAGTCTACCTGTAGGATGGTACAGTTGGCAATCTGTCACTTGAATATAGGCATTTCAATGCCATTTTGTTGGGTCACAGTTTGCCTTGCAACAGTTAATGTTGAAAAGACAGCCATATAAGACATGTGGCTCTGTCTGCATCTTTCTGTTCACGCATACACAATCACATGTAGACACACTCAGACCACCACACACTGTCATATATGTGCATATATACTGACCCACCCCCACTCCCATCAAAACACACATGTCCGGTTTGATGTGCACTAGCTCAAACACACATACACACACACACACACACACACGCACAAACATGTATACATGCACAAACATACACACATACACAAACATATGCACACACACATATGCATATACATACACACAAACATACAGACACACAAACATTCATACACATACACACACA
>JAHRHZ010000039.1:25832520-25843571 GCA_024137785.1 Ginglymostoma cirratum
AAACACATACATACACATACACACACACAAACATACAGACACACAAATATTCACACACATACAAACATATACACACAAACATATACACACAAACATACATACATATACATACACACATGCACAAACATATACGCACACACAAACATACACACACATATACAAACAAATGAACACACACACGTGCAAACATACACGCACGCACACATAAACATACACGCACCTACAAACATACACACACACACACACAAACATACACACACACGCACACACAAACGTACAGAAACAAACACAAATATTCACACACAAACATATACACACACACACAAACACACACACACCTACCCACACATCCAATTCCACTCTCACTTACACAAGCCCATGTGCACACACATACACTCTCATGAGTCCTCATACACATACACACATTCCCACTCTCATTTACAGAAACACATTCATGTCTGTGCTTCTACACACACATACTTTCATATACTTGCACACGCTCACACTCATATGCACACACACACTCTCATGCACACACAGACTCTTCCGTGTACACTGACATTCAGACACAGACACACACTCGAGAACACTCACAAGGCACGTACACACACTCACTTGCAGACACACACTCTCAAGCATACACAGACGTATGCATGTACACAAATATTCATGCACCCTCCACACATTCACAAGTACACAAACGCACATAAACTCACACAAATGTACACACTCTTACATCCTTACACATTCATGTGCACTCTCATTCACACTCATGTACAAAAACTCACACCAGCACATGCATGCAACTCAATTACACTAGCTCAGACACCCATGTGTTCACATATATGAAAAGGCTGTTAAATATTCGATTTTTTGATGCAGTCCAACATTATTAGTTTGTCACTACAGAAACAGGAAGTTACTATGCTCTGCCAATTGCACTGGCAGATATTCGATTATTCCTAAGATTCAGATCTTATGCCACTTCCTGATTGACGACACCAGTCTCCTGGCTCTAAGGTGCAGTTTTTAAACACAGTCAGTGGTCTTGCTGCAATGACTCATTGGAGCAGTAGTCACCTCCTAGTTTGTGGTGTGTTTCCTGGATAAATTATAGGGAAGAGCACGATAGCTCATACCTTTACTGCTGGGAGGGAGTCTATTTGAATTCTATTGGCAGTGAGGAGTAAATCTTGATATAGGAAATAAAAATGAATGAACGTTACAATTTTTTGACATCGACGCTCTGGACTGTCATATTGTCTTTGAACACTCAGAGCTGAGGGGAGAGTAGGTGCGTTGACTTACTGTCATTATATTTCTCATCCAATCACAAAATTCTACAGGATCGTGGCCTGAGCTCAATCACTTTCATTTTTGGGGGTGGTTTTAGACCTTCACAAAAATCACTACTTCTCAGCAGAAGGGATTTATTATTTTAGAATCCCTACAGTGTGGAAGCATGCCATTTGGATAACCAGGCCCACAGTGACCCACCAAACAGCCTCCCACCCGATCCCTGTAAACCCTGCATTTCCCATGGATAACCCCACCCAGCCTGCACATCCCTGAACACAATGGGCAATTTAGCATGGCCAATCCACCTAACCTGCAGAATGTTTGGACTGTGGGAGGAAACAGGAGCATCCAGAGGAAACCCACGTAGACACAGGGAGAATGTGCAAACTCCATGCAGACAGTTGCCTAAGACTGGAATCAAACCCAGATCCCTAGTACTGTGCGGCAGCAGAAATAACCACTGAGCCACCGTGCCCTCTCTTGAAAGAAGCAAACACAATAATGTTATAACTCCTAAAGACAGACACCACCTCAAGGCCCTGGAGAAGGGCCATCAACCAATTCTGAGATTGATTCACCATGTTGGCTGGGAGCACAGGTGTACTAACACCACTGTCTTTGAGGCAGCCAGTGGCACCAGATTTGAGCCACGATTATCCGAAACCAACTCTGCTGGACCAACCACATGCTGAGGTTATTCTATTTCCAAACGCCAAAGCAAATCACCTTCATCCAGCTCAAGAAAGGCGCTCAAATGAGTGGAACACAGAGGGAGCATTGCAAAGACTGCCTGAAGGCTTTCTTCAAGAAACACAACACAGATGTCAACACATGGGAGACTGTCATTCCGAAAGAATGGATTTGGAGGAAGACCCTGTAAGAAAGGATACAATTCTTCAAGCGGAAGCAGGTGGAAATTCAGAAAAGGAACTGGAGAAAGGAATGCCAAAGATTTTAAGTCCAAAGAACCAATTCCATCTCCCAAAAACACTTACCTATGTGTTGTGGGAAATGTGGCATAAGATTGGGTTCATCAGCTGCTCACTGAACCCATGCCCAGTGATACGGAATTTCCCAAGTGAGCAATCATAGTTGCTGGAGAGTGATTGCTGAAGACAATTGCTGAAAAGTTAATAATGTAAGCAAAAGGACAGTTTAGAGACAAGGAGATTAATTCGTTCTTCATAGAGTTGAATGGTGCCACACCAAAAGTGACCATTTAATCTATTGTGACTGTGCCAGTTCTTTGATACAGCTGTCCACTTAGCTACACTGGTAGTTCAGCTGATAACTGTAAGGCTATGAGCTGTAGACGCAGAATTAGGCCATTCAGCCCATCAAGTCTGTTCCACCATTCAGTGAGGTCATGGATGATTTGATAATCCTCAGCTGCACTTTCTTGCCTTTTCCCCATTGATTCCATTAGTGCGTAGAAGTTTATCTGTCTCAGCCTTGGATACACTTAATGACTGAACCTCAACAGCCCTCTGCTGGAAAGAATTTCACAGATTCACAGCCCTCTGTGAGAAAGAATTGCTCCTCACTAAATGTGGGATCCCTTACTCTGAGATGATGCCTTCTGGTCCTAGACTTTCCCACAGACAGGATTCTTTTCCACATCTACCCTGTCAAGTCCCTTAAAAATTCTATATGTTTCGATAGGGTTGCCTCTCATTCTTCTGAATTCCAAGTACAGGGCCTAGATAGTAGGAACTGCCGATGCTGGAGAATCTGAGATAACAAGACGTAGAGCTGGATGAACACAGCAGGCCAAGCAGCATCAGAGGAGCAGGAAGGCTGATGTTTCGGGCCTAGACCCTTCTCCTGAAGAAACGTCAGCCTTCCCGCCCCTCTGATGCTGCTTGACCTGCTGTGTTCATCCAGCTCTACATCTTGTTTAGTACAGGGCCAACCTACTCAACCTCTCCTCATAAGACAGTCCCTCAATACTGGGGATCAGCCTAGTAAACTTTTTCTGACTGCTATCGAATGAAGATCCTTAGATGAAGAAACCAAAACTAATCACAGTATTCCAGTAGTGGTCTGACTAATGCTTTGTATAGTTTTAGCAGAACATCCCTTATTTTTAGATCCCATTCCCTGCGGTGTTCTACCAAGTAACTCTGGATGTGTGGTGTCTCGTGTGAGCTGTTGGATCAGTGTCTCCCCATGTCCTCTACTGACAGGAACACTGAATGGCAGGAACAAAATTATTCTAATTCCTCCTGCAACGAGGAAAAATAAGTTCTCAATATGTAGCAAGTCTTGGGTGGCCCTCTGTTAAGGATCTGCAGTGCACATCATTGAAGGTTTAATAGCAATTCTCTGTTAACCTCACAGCAGATGAAAACTTCACACAGAAAGGCTGGCTGGATTCCTGACAGGAGACTGCAGCATTCACGGCAAGCAGGGAATGTTACAGAACCTGGGCAGATTTCCAAAGGGAAGCTCATGGCATCAGTCTATCTCATGAGGTGGCCAGTGTGAATTGAAGACTTGCTGTTGACCTTGGACTGAACATCTGTATTGTGAACAGCACTGGAATTTATCATACACACTGGCCTGTCAAGTAATTAGAAAATTGATATGATACAAGCCAGCAGGAGTTCACTCTGAATTAGGCAGCATGTTTCTATTGCATTTGCCTGAATCTGCAGAGGCAGAGATTCCTGGGATTGACTTTAGCTTGGAGGTTCCTCTGGTCAGACCGCTCAGGAAAACTGGGTCATGTTGACATACACTTGCATGTGGGACTAGCCGCTGGGCCAGCATATATTACCCATCCTTAGCTGCCCTTGATCTTCTCATTGTGAGCTGCCTTCTTGAATGGCTGCAGTCCATGTGCTGTGGGTTGACCCACAAGGTCCTTAAGGAGGCAGTTCCAGGATTTTGACCCAGCGACACTGAAGGAACAGTGATATATTCCCAAATCAGGAAGGTGAGTGGCTTGGAGGGAAATTTCAGGTGAAGGTGTTCCTGTATATCTGCTGCCTTTGACCTTCTGGATGGAAGTGGTTGGGGGTTTGGAAGGAGTTGTGAGAATATTTGGTGAATTTCTGTGGTACATCTTGTACATGCTGCACACCGCAATTCTTGAATGTTGGTGGTGGAGGGGGTGGATGTGATGCCGATCAAGCTTTTAGTTGTTAGAGCTGCACCCATTCAGGAAAGTTGGGAGTATTCCATCACACTCCTGACTCGTGCCTTCTGGCTGCTAGACAGGCTTTGGGAAGTCAGGGGAGGAGTTACTTGCCACAGTATCCCCAGCCTCTGACCTGTTCTGTGTTTTTATGGTGAGTCACCTTTCAAGCACAGTGTGCCACAGGATGTGGTGTCAGTGGAAGCAAGAGGGTCCTTTTTGGCTCCCACAGCAACCATCAAAAAGACATCAACAGCCAGATTCTGTGGCCTGAAACATTCGCTGACAATCTGCTGCGTGCTTAAATGGAGCATGTTGAGCTGCCATCAATTTCCCATCATCAGTCACAACATTTCGCCAGCGCAACTCTCAGGGATTGTCCATCTCTAATTGGCCTTCTGGTCAATGGTAGCCCCCAGGATAGTGACCGGGCATGCAGTGATAGGAACATCATTGATTGCCAAGAGGCTGTGGTTAGATTGTCTGTTTTAGGAAATTCCGTTGCCTCGCACTGATGCCGTGTCTGTCACATTTGAGCCTAAACTAGTTCCGGCTCTTGTTGCATTTGGACACGGACTGCCTCAGCATCTGAGGAATCGCCAGTGGAGCTGAACATTGTGTAATCATCCATTAATCACTCCCAGTTGTGACCTTACAATGGGGGGGCGGTTAGCAGGGAATGTTCACCAATGACTGTACAATGTTGAGCATTATCTGCAACTCCGCAGATGCTGAAGCAGTCCATGTCTGGGTTGGAATAGCCCAAGCTCTCACACCATTCACTACTTCTTCCTGATGGTACTTATATTGTAGCAGCCAGCTCACAGGCAGCACAGTGGCTGGAAGCCATGTTGCTAATTCACACTTAACCGCAGTGACAAGGAATGGCCGCAGATTCTGGGAGTTAGGGGAGGCTGGGGGAGGTTGGCTGTAGTCTCCAATGAGGAGCAATCATCCAGACAAAGAGATAGTGGAAAGTCAGGGAAAATAAAGATTGATACTTTGCTTGGCCTTGCAGTTTAATTCGTCCATCCTTTTTGTTGTGGAAAATCCTTCTTTTTGCCAGTCTCGTTCACATCTGAAGGAGCTTCTATGTCAAGTTCGACACTCTACCGAGAAAACCGATTGAAAGCCGGTTCCGATAATTCAACTGGAGTTCGCGGTCTGCTTTTGATTTTAATTTATTGTCTGTCAGGAGTAAGGTCAACTGCTTTTCACTGTGCTCATTACATTGATGGATGGCGGAGCTGAAGGGTAAGTGTCCTCTCATCCCGTGTTAAGTAACAGCGTGAAGCACCATTAGATCAGGTAACGTGTGGGTCACTGGCAATGTTAGGCTTCTGCCAATTGTCCTGGCGAATGAAATGATCCAGAACTCATGAGACACTCTTCTTGGCATTCTTTAATTAGCAATACATGATATTGCCACGGCCCATTTAATCCCTGAAAGTAGATAAGAGCAGATTTACTCATTTACAAAGGGAATTGAGCAACATTGTTGATACAGTACTATCTTTTTTGAAATTGCGCCTGTGGATTTTCACTCTCTTGCATGTCTGCGCTGATTTCCGTACATTCACGGGTATCTCGGCTAATCCTACCTCATCCTCCGAGTACAAAGGCTGTGAGTACTGCGCATATAGTTTAAAAGTTGATCTCTTTAAACTTCCTTCTGATTTTGTCCTGAAATATTTTGCTATTAGTGGCAGCCCCAAGGGTGATAGAGTGGATTTAGCTACGGAGGCTGCCCATGTGCATCAAAACTGACCCTTCACAATAACATTACCTCCAAGACAGAGCCTACCCAGCCCTGACCTCCAAAGCCCAGGCTAGATGCAGCGTGGAAGACCCATTTCCACTGTTGGTGCAGCTTTGCAAAACACGATGCTCTGGTCTCTGCAGACACCAATAACTTGTTTAGGCAAATGGACCTCCCAGTAAAACAACTTAAAGGAATTGCAAGCTTCAAGTTTTTAAGACGTTGAACATAACAAAAATACTAAAAACAACATAGTAAAAACAGCTCCAAGGGCAACTTATAAATTACAAAAATGTCAGCCCTTCTTAACGCTTTAATGAGATAACATGTCTCAGAAATCATCACAACATGCCCTCGGCAGAATTACTGTACCCCCAGCTTCCAAAGGGCTCATGCTTCTCTCTTTCTTCAAAGAATAGAAACATAGGAAATGGGAGCAGGAGTAGGCCATTCGGCCCCTTCAAGCCTGCTCCGCCACTCATAATGACCATGGCTGATCTTCCAACTCAGTGCCCTGTTCCCACTTACTCCCCACATCCTTTAATCCCTTGCATCCTCGGTGAAGAAATTTCTCCTATCTCAGTCCTAAATGGCCTACCCCATATCCCTAAACTTGTTCTGGTCATCAGAAAAATCTTTCCTGCATTTATTCCTCATGGACCTGTTAGAATTGCATCAGTTTTTTTTTTAATATGAGATTCCCCCTCATTCTTCTAAACTCCAGTGAACATAGTCCTAACTGGTCCAGTCTCTCTTGATACATCAATCCTGCAATCCCAGGAATCAGGCTGGTAAATCTTTGTTGCAAGCCCTCCATAGTCAGGACATCCTTCCTCAGAGAAGGAGGCCAAAATTATACACAATACTATAGATGTTGTCTCACCAAGGTGCTGTGCAATTGCAGCAAGACATCTTTGCTTCTGTACCTGAATTCGCTCACAATGAAGGCCAACATATCATTTGTCTGCTGCACCTGCATGCTTATGTTTGGTGATTGGTTCATAATGTCTCCCAAGTCTCATCTACTGCCTGCTTAACTCAATCTAACACCATTCACATAATAATCTTTACCCTCCTGTTTGCGCTGCCAAGGTATGGAACCTTACATTTATCCACATTGTACAGCGTCTGCCATGCATTTGCGCACTCACTCAGTCTGTCCAACTCACACTGAAGCACCTCTGCACAGTTTACCCTCCAGCTTTGTATTGTCTGCAAACTTGGGAGATATTATGTTGAGTTCCTGCATCCATATTATACATTCTGTCAACAGCCGAGATCCAGCACTGGCTGTCGTGGTGCTCCAATTGTCAGGGCCTGCCACTCGGAAAATGACTCGTTTATTCCAACTCACTGCCTCCTGCCTGCCAACCAGTTCTCTAGCCATTTCAATGAAGATTCTTCCTTCAGTTTATGGAGAATTTCCAAGCTGGCTCCCTGCGGTAGAGGCTGCTTCCATGATATTTCACCCCTTGCCCACCTCGGCAGGCTGAGTCTGGCCAGGTCCTTCAACCAGCCATTGGATAAGTCCCTGCAATGGGCAATCACCTTCACCCTTATATCCTGCTTCAATGCTTCACTGAAAATTACAACTCAATTCTCTCTGCTGACCACTCTCAAGCTTTCCTCGCTTCCTCTGCTCTGTCTGAAAAGACCAGAAGGTTCTTCACTGTCAGTGTAGCCACCTGGCTCATTGTTTACAGCTATGAATACACCACATTCACTTCCCAGTAGGAAAGCGAGGCCCCCTCTTTAAGCTCTAACAGTCAGAGCTTGTTGTCAGGCAGAATTCAGCTGACACGACCACTGCTCATTTCTCCATTTTACGTTAAAAAGAGAGTTTTGAAGCAGAACAATCTTTTAAACTTCATTATATTGTTAATGGTAGGGTCCTGGGGAGTGTTGCCGAACAAACAGACCTCAGGACGCAGGTACATTGTTCCTTGAAAGTGGAGTCACAAGTTGGCAGGGGTGGTGAAGGAGGTGTTTGACGTTCTTACCTTTCCAAACAGGCCACCAACATCATCAGGCACACATCACACCCCAGTAATGTCCTCCTAGAACCTCTTCCATCAGGCAGAAGATACAGAAGCCTGAACACACGGACCAGAAGATTCAGGGACAGCTTCTTCCTGGCCGTTATTAGACTGATGATTGGACTCTCTAACCTCAAATAATGCTGATCTTGCTAATGTTGATCTCTTACAGTGCACACCCTACGCAATGTAACCTTTATGTGTCTGTCTAAGTCTTTTTGATCTGTACATCCTTTGCTTACAATGATCTGCCTGTACCGCTCGTGAACAAAGTTTTTCACTGTATTTCAGTACACATAACAATAAATCAACCAATAATCAACATTAAGTATGAGAGTTGAGACATTACTTTGTGGCTGTACAGGACATTGGAATACTGCGTTCAATTCTAGTCGCCCTGCTACAGGAAGGATGTTATGAAACTTGAAAGAGTGCAGAAAAATGTTCAGAAGGATGTTGCCTGGACTAGAGGGCTTGAGCTATAGGGAGAGGCTGAATAGACTGTGTCTATTTCCCTGGAGCATTGGAGACTTATGGGGCACGGATAAGGTAAGTAGCCAGTGTCTTTTTCCTCGGGTGGGGGAATCCAAAACTGGAGCGCAGAGGTTTAAGGTGAGAAGGGAAAATGACTTGAGGGGCAAATGTTTCACACAGCGATGGTGACTGTATAGAATGAGCTGCCAGAGGAAGAGGTGGAGGCTGGTACAATGACAGCATTAAAAGGCATCTGGATGGGTATGTGAATAGAAAGGGTTTGGAGGGTTATGGGCCAAATGCTGGCAAATGGGACTAGGTCAGGGTGGGATGTCTGATCGGTGTGGACAAGTTGGACGTAAGCGTCTGTTTCTGCGCTGTATGATTCTATGACTATGTCTATCTGTGAGCAGGTGCAGTATGTCCCAGGTCACATTGTAGAGTAGGTACACTGCCTTCTTAATGTGCTCACTAATTCCTGAGGCATGACTTTGCCCGAATGCCTTCAAATAAATCTAAGTAAGAGCAGGATGGTACATTTGAGTCTGTGTGGAACTTCCAGCCCTGAATGTAGATGTGAAACGGAATTCAAATAATGAGGGCTTCCACAACCACATGGCCCACCCTGTAAAGGCCACCTCCTTTCATTGATCCCCTTCCTCGGGGCACAGTGGGATGAATGAGGAGCCTTTGTGCTGCTAAGCTTTCATCAGGCTGAGGGCCCGATAAGCCCCTCGCTCCCTCTGTGGGCTTCTCAGGACTGAATTCAAGAAATGTTCGAGTTGGTTTCTACGGAGGGAGGAAACTAATTAGAGAGCGATTAAAGGAAATGGTACTGCCGCAGGAAACATGGGTCACTGAAGACTAAACATCTTGCCAGCTGCTCCTTTAGTCTCCGTGGCTACTGGAAATCCTAGTGATCAAATACTTAGAAGAATTTCTCATCTGTGTCTGTATGGGAGTCCTGTGCTGGATAACTGCAGGGAAGAGCTCGTGGGAAGCAATTACTGATAAGGAATCTGTGTGCGTAATGTTAAAGAATTCAACAGCAATTGTGGAAGATACAAGGCAGGTTCACCACTAAATTATGACCAAGGTTTCTCTTTTGGATGGTAAATAACCTCCAAAGACCTTGTATTTTAGAATGTCCCCCTTAGCAATGCTCTTTAACCTCTTGAGTCTGGTTGCTCAGTGTAGCAATGGATATGGATGAGAAGGAGGATGAAGAGATGGAGATGAAAAGAGACTGGGCTGTCTAACAGAAAGAATGGCTGTGGATAGAGAGAGTAAAGTACGGCAAATACTGGGACAATAGCTTACATTTCATCAGCAGAATAAAATGAATTTCAGTTGGTTATCAGAAAATCTAGGCAGAAAAGGTTCTGATAAAAAGGCTATTAATGTGAAACACCGGGCAAAGATTTTCAAATGGGGTAGGGGATTCGACACCTGGAATGAGTTCAAGGTCCTGATTTTGCACCCTAGCTGTCTCGTTCTTGTGACAGCCCTTTAAAATTTAAATACCTGACTTGGGCAGAGGGAAAGGTTGGTGTCCATGTAAGTGATGGCAAGGTGCTTCCTGGAGTTAGGACCTGCCTTCCTGGCATCATGTTGGCAGAGTGACAGTGCATTGGCAATAAGAGCAGGTCAGGAGCTGGAGCGCTGTGACCAGTTAGACAGAGGACAGATACGGTGCAGGAAGCCGCGTGGGTTGTCCAGTCAGAATTCAGTCTTCCCCACATTGAAACGAATTATCTCAGTAACCTAGCAATGAACTGCAGGGCTGGGAAGCCACATGCTGCACATTGTAGAGTCTTAAAACAAAGATTAGAAACCATATTCTGCAGCAGAAAGCCTCCATATGGAATTTCTTAAGTAGCTTATTTGGCCACAGTCTGCACCCACACACACGCACATTCACACTGACATAGGCTTGTGCACACGCGTACACACACACACAGACATGTACACACACACACACACAGTCACACATACATACAGTCACACATACACACACAGTCACACACCCACACACTCTCTCTCTCCTGTCTCTCTCTCTCACACACACACACACACACACACACGGTCACACTTACACACATACACAGTGCACGCACACAGACACACACAGAGTCTCACACACACACACACACACACACACAGACACATACAAAGACATGCACACACATAGAGTCACACACACGCGAGTGTCTCTCACACACACACACACACACAAAGGCACACACACATACACATACATGCACACACACGCACACACACACGCACACACAGTCACACACACAGACACATACAAATACACACACATATATACAGTCACACACAC
>JAHRHZ010000039.1:25843671-25880905 GCA_024137785.1 Ginglymostoma cirratum
ACAGTCACACACACACGCGAGTGTCTCTCACACACACACACACACACAAAGGCGCACACACACACACATACACATACATGCACACACACCCACATACACACGCACACACAGTCACACACACAGACACATAAAAAGACACGCACACACACACAGTCACGCACACGCGCGAGTGTCTCTCACACACACATACACACACATACACATACATGCACACACGCACACACACACGCACACACAGACACATACAAAGACACGCACACACATACAGTCACACACACACATGCACGAGTGTCTCACACACACACACACACAAAGGCACACACACGCACACACACACAGTCTCACACACACACAGACACAAACACACACTCACGCATACACCATACACATACACAATGCACACCCACCCACAGATACAAACACACACATAGACACACATAGACACAAACACACACACACACAGACACACACACAGACACACAGACACACGCATACATGTGGTCACACATACACATACACAATGCACACACACAGACACACATACAACACAGACACAAACACACACATATACACAGACACACATATACATACATACACACCCACACACTCTCTGTCTCACACACACACATGATCACACATACACATACATAATACACACATACACACCCACACACTCTCTCTCTCACACACACACACACACACATATGCATACACACACGGTCACACATACACACATACAGTGCATGCACACAGACACACACAGAGTCACACACACACACAAAGGCACGCACACATACACATACATGCACACACAGTCACACTCACACGCGAGTGTCTCACACACACAAACTTGTAGTTTCTTAGAAGAATTGATGCATTAGTTTGAGGATTCTCAGTAAACTGCATGGTTTCGGCTGGTTGATGTTTCAGGGGGTCAGTCCTCAGGTGAACATGAAGTTGGAGCAGGGGGCGGGAAGAGTTCTCCCAGTTTTCAGCTATAACTATCTTACCTTGGCTCTGAGGTTGGCTTCTAAGTATTTTATGAATGATATTTCAGATGCTATCTCTCACAGCATTTCTCATCAGAATAGCTCTGTCATCATCTTTGAAAAGCAGGTACAAACATAGTTGTTCCAAACTTGTGATATATCACAAATACAAAGCTCCGCAGCCAGAACAGATACTGGCTTGTGTACAGATGCTCTGTTTTGTAGTCCTTCACAACTTTTAGGGTTTTGAGACAGCCAAGGCCTTTGTGTTTGAAATAACAAACTATCACAATAAAATGAAAGGTCAATGAGACTCACTTCATACTTGTCACGTTCATTGAGTCCGTGTTGAGACAAGAAGACAACTTGGCTGAGATATCATAGTCCTGCATGTTTGCAATTCTTCCTGAACAAAAGGGCTAGTGAGCTTCTCAAATGGATGGGGCTATTGCTATTTTAATAAGGCATTTGTTTGAATTCAGGTTTTTCGGGAGCTGATAATGCCAAATTCAAATGTTAGATTTCCAGCCATCCTAAAAACTGTTGTTTCCATTTTGAAAAGGCACTTTTACACTTTGTAATATCTACAACCCTGTTCTGGTCGTGACAATTACCTGGTCCCGTTAGCCTGGTATTTAAATGGGGAGTGGGACTGCTTGCAGCTCCAGAAGTAACCACAACTCTGGCTGGTGCTGCAGCACGTACAGAGCTGCTGGCCCAGTAGGTTGTCTGGCAGCTGTCCGAGGTGGGTCCGAGTCTCAGCTCCAGCCCATTCCCAGTCCTCAGTGTGTACAATTGCACCAGGACAGCTGGCACCAACAGGGCTGCATTACCTGATGACATTCTCAGTGGCACAACAGGAAACCCACCAGCCAAATAAATCCTGCCCACAGAATGGAAAGTCATTCAGCCCAACATGTCCATGTGCAGCTTTCATAAGAACAACTAGGCAAGTCCCATTCCACATCCCTTTCTCCATCCTGCATCCTGCAAATCCTTCCACTTCGACAATATTCCAACTGTCCTCCGAAAGAGTCAATTAAGATCTAGAATGGGAATAGTTTCTCTCCAGCTACTCACTCTTTGGATCCCTCAGGAATTTTTATACCTCTATCAAATCTTCACTCAACATTTCCCTCACTAAAGACTCCAGACTCACAGCAATGTGGTTGACTTAATGACATTCTAGGCGATAAATGCCAACCTAGTTAGCACTGCCCGCATTCAATGAGTGAACGAAGAAAGAAAGCTCATCCTGCAACCACGAGAGCACCCTCTCCAATGTCTTTACATGCTGACTAGCAAAAACAGAACAAGTTGGGAATCACTGTACAGTTATAAACCTTCCTTGGAGCGGAGTAAAACAGAGTGCTTGCAGCACATTCAAAACCGCTTCTGTAGGCAGTGGGTGTTGGCAGCTTTCAGAAGCAGCATTTCAGAAACTCTGTGGCAGCCCAGGGCTGGACATTCTACCAACAGCATTCACCTTTCCAAAAACAAAGGACAGTTTTGACCTCACCTTACCCATCTTCTACAGCATTACATAGAACTTTACAGCAGTGAAACAGGCCATTCATCCCAACAGGCTTATACTGGCCATTATGCTCCACTGAGCCTCATTCCAATCTATTCTGTCTAACTCTATCAGGCGATCCATCTATTCCTTTCTCCTTTGTGTGACTGCGTAGGTTCTCCCCAAGCACTGTGATGTTCTTCATTCATTCGAATCAAGTTATGTTCACTGTGGCTTCAAATTTCCTCTGTTATGCAGCAGACCTTACATTTTGTGTCCAGTGGCAGTGAAGAAGTCAGCTTTCATTGCAGGTTCAGCTCAAACACTGACATTGTACTGTTCTCTTGGGTGGAGTTAAGATCAGTGTGAAATGGAGACTATGAGAGAAATCCTGAAGACAACATCTCGGGAATTCTATCATTACACAATTCCTGACTCAAGTCTTCGAAAGGTTTCCAGGTAGCATGAGGCCCTCACAACTCAAGGCCTTCCTTAGACAGGCTTGTGGTTTGGCTGTACCAGTAATCATTCTCCCTCTCTCTGACAGCAGTGCCTGAACTTTCAGATCCTCCGTCATGTGTCCCCTGCAGCTGGTGCTGAAGAAGGTGTTAATCATGCAGCTCCATGCAGTATTCTACCCCCATGGCCTTTCCAAAGCAGCCAGTCCTGCCCAGGAGAGCTGGGGTTGAGTGTGTAGTGTCTCGATGTTGGGCGAGTTGGCTTTGGGAGACAACACTGCTGTTGGGCCAACTTTCTCGCCATTGCATTGACAGGATCTTGAGAAGGCACCATTGGTGCCACTTCACCAGCATTCTGCTGTAAGCTGTCCCTGTCTCCAAAGCATTCAAAGCTGCAACTCCATTGCTGTCTGGTAAATCATGATCTCAGTCTCAGCTTTGAGATTGTTTCAAAAGGCTGAGCTGGCACATTGAAGATTGTGGAGAATTTTGTTGCCTATGTGGGAAGCGAGGGAAGCGATTGTTGGGTCCCCTTTCTGAGATATTTGTATCATTGATAGCCACAGATGAGGTGACAGAAGACTGGGGGCTTGGCTGATGTGGTGCCACTATTTAATAAAGGTGGTAAGGAAAAGCCAGAAAACTATAGACCAGTGACCCTGACATCAGTGGCATGTATGTTGTTGGGGGAAGTTCTGAGGGACAGGATTTATATGTATTTGGAAAAGCAAGAATTGATTAGGATAGTCAACATGGCTGTGTTGACTATCATGTTGAATATCATGTTGACAACATCCCACGTGTGTGGGAAATTGTGTCTCACTAGCTTGATTGAGTTTTTTGAAGAAGTAATGAAGAGGATTAATGAATGCTTAGTGGAGGAAGTGATCTCTATGAGCTTCAGGTTCCACATGGTTGACTGGTTAGCAATGTTAGATCACATGGAACACAGAGAGCATTAGCCATTTGGGTACAGAACTGGCTCAAATGTAGAAGACAGAGGGTAGTGGTGGAGGATTGCTTTACAGACTGGAGGCTTGTGACCAGTGGTGTGCCACAAGGATCGGTGCTTTTCATCATTTATATAAGTGATTTGGATGTGAGCATAGGAGATACGTTTAGTAGGTTTGCAGATGACACCAAAATTGGAGGTGTAGTGGGCAGTGAACAAGATTACCTTAGAGTATAAAGGGATCTTGATCAGATGGGCTGGTGGGTCGAAGACTGGCAGATGGAATTTAATTTAGATAAATGTGAAGTGCTGCATTATGGAAAGGCAAATCAGGGCAGGACTTATACACTTAGAGGTAAGGTCCTGGGCAGTGTTGCTGATCAAAGAGACCTTGGAGTCACGTTCATAGTTCCTTGAAAGTGGAGTTACAAGTAGATAGGATAGTGGAGAAGGTGTTTGGTATGCATGCCTTTGAACTGATATTTTTGGAATGAAAAGCATCAAGTTCCTCAGAGTGAAGGTAACTGACAACCTGTCCTGGTCTTCCCACGTAGATGCGATGGTCAAGAAGACACAACAAAGCCTCTTCTTCCACAGACAGCTCTGGGAACTTGACATGTCCATAAGAACCCTCACCAACTTCTACAGATGTACCACTGAAAGTATACTGTCTGGGTGCATGATGGCCTGGTACTGCAACTGCTCTGCCCAGGACCATAAGAAACTGCAGAAGGAGATGTGCACTGCCCAGACCATCACAGGAGCCAACCTTCCATCCATGGACTCCATTTACATGGCTCGTTGGTGTGGGAAGGCTGTCAACATCATCAAAGACCCATCACACCCCGGTAACGACCTCATACAACCTCTTCTCTCAAGGCAGAAGATACAGAAGCCTGAATACATGCACGAGCAGGTTCAGGAACAGCTTCTTCCCAGCCATTATCAGAATGATGAATGGACTCTCTAGCCTCATAAAAAACTTATCTTGCTACCATTGATCTTGCCGAGCAGACACCCTGTGCAATGTAACCTGAATGCCTCTAAGTCATTTTTGGTCTGCACATCCTTTGCTTACTATGATCTGCCTGTACCGCTCGCAAACAAAAGCTTTTCACTGTATTTCAGTACACATGACAATAAATCAATCAATCAATCTTTATTGGTCAGTGCATTGAGTAGAGGAGTTGGGAGGTCATGTTGCGGCTGTACAGGAGCATTTGTTAAGCCACTTTTCGAATACTGTGTTCAATTCTGGTCTCCCTGCCATAGGAAGAATGTTGTGAAACTTAAAAGGGATCGGAAAAGATTTACAAGGACATTGCCAGGGTTGGAGGGTTTGAGCTATAGGGCGAGGCTGAATGGGCTGGGGATATTTTCCCTGGAGCATCAGAGGCTGGGCGGTGGGGGAGGGAGAATGACCTTATAGAGGTTTATAAATCATGACAGGCTTAGATAGGGTGAATAGACAGTGTTTTCCCCAGGGTATCAGAGTCGAAAACAAGAGGGCATAGGTTTAAGCTAAGAGGGAAAAACATAAAAGGGGCCTAAGGGGCAACTTTTTCACGCAGAGGGTGGTGCATGTATGGAATGAGCTGCCAGAAGAAGTGTTGGAGGCTGGTACAATTACAGCATTTAAAAGGCATTTGGATGGGTACATGAATAGGAAGGGTTTAGAGAGATATGTTTGAAATGCTGGAGAATGGGACTAGATTAATTTAGGAAATCTGGTCGGCATGGATGAGCTGGACCGAAGGGTCTGCTTCTGTCCTGCACAGTTCTATGACTCTGTGACTCTATGTCTCCTCAGGAGGAGGCTTCCAAATTATGGAAAATGGTCCATAGGAACAAAAGATCATTTTCAATGACGCTGCTGTTGATTTTAATTGACATGTGTAAGACGGTGGTTGGAAGAAAAAGTTTACTGGGTGTTTAGTGAAAGGCTTGTTTTCTTATAAGCTTCAAAGAAAGAGTTAACAATAACATGAAGATCTGGGTTCTGAGTGAACACACGCACAAATATCACTTACATCCGAATTACCAGTTGTCCTTGTACCCACCTTCCACATTAAGCTGACCTTCAATCTCATTTTGTCAACATGACGTAAATAAGACTTGCATCCTCATCATTCAGGAATAGAGAAAGATCCAATCTCCTCCAAAATGGACACACGTCATCTCCTAGGCCATAAGTTCCAAATAGATAGACCCCGACTTAAGATCCCAAACAGAGAACCTGGTACAGAAGGTAGAATTCAGTTATGGGTGTTGTAGGTTAAAGACACAGAGCCCACTAACGGTCGAAGCCTTCCTGACTGGTGTTCAGTTGAAGGGACACTACAATAACAAAATGCATAGAACTATAAGCTAGCTGTAAAGGCCATTCTAAGACCTGTTGCCAGCAATAAAACGACTTCCCACACTCAGAAGTGTAAACTCAATATGAAGGCTTCTCAAGCACATTGGAATTCAGGTAGAGATGCATTTACTTTGAACTCACCCAGGAGTTGGTTGGTGGCTTCCACCCACTGGAACTAAGTGCCTCCTTGCAGAACCTCTTAAATCCTAATGGCAACAACTGTTGAATGGGGATTTACATTGTGTGTCAGTTTGTGGTAGTCCATCACTGTCCATACCATGCTGAAGCAGGCTCTGAGCTTAGGATGGAACAAAAATAGCATTTTGCCTTTATACAGGGTATGGATTTGCCAAGCTGTTTTTTAATGATGAGTTGCTACCGACAACAAGAAACCCTACTGGGCCAGTGTAGTTCTGCTATGTTTGTTAAGCAAAGGTATTAAAAAGATATAGGACAAAGGCAGCGATATCGAGTTGGATCAGCCATGAATGGTGGAACAGGCCATTGAGAGGCTGAATGGTCTACTTCTGTTACCAAATTCTGATGTAACCATGACAACTTTCATTTGAGAAACTGTGAGGCCCCCAAATATTAGCAAGGAAACTGCCATACTTACCTGGTCTGGCCTACACGTGACTCAACGTGGTTGACTCTGCACTGCTCTCGGGGCAATTAGGGATGGACAGTAAATGCTGCCTAGCCAGCAACGCCCTCATCCTGTTAATGAATAAAAACTGCTGGCAATGAAGTGGTTACGAGGGGATTGTGAGGGAGATGATGGCAGAGACAGTTGGGTATAAGCAGCTTTGTTCCTGGAGGTAGTCAGGCTGATGAGACCGTGGCAGTCAAGAAGGAAGGATTGTGTTAGCAGTTGGTGAGGAAATGGTAGTGATGATGGAGGGGCAGGAATGGAGACCACCACGAGGTACCATGGGAATGCTGTAATTATCAGAGGAGTGATGGCAGCTGGAGGAGACACTAGTGATGATCAGGAGGACTACTATCAGTCAAGGGCAGATGAGGTCAAGGGACCGTGGGCAAGTGCTTGCATAGCATCTTGTAAATGGGCACACTGTTGACGGTGGGAGGAACGAATGTTAAAGATGGTGCAATGCAAGATGCTGACTCCAGATTTTCTATGTCCCTATTTCTGAATATAGTCACAATATCCTTCTTAGTGCCAAAGAAATACCTTCATTACAAAGTATGGAGAAAGACTGGAGATAAAACAACACAGCTAGTTTATTTCATCCTGTCTGGTTGAACTCGTCCAGCCTATAATTCGAACCACACTCTCGTCATTTTTGAATTATCAATATTGTTCATCACTATATGGAGGGACCAATATCAAATTCTTCATATTCCAGTCTGGAATCGATTCTTGCCTTGCAGCTCCACACTTAATGAGTGGTTCAAGGCAAGGAATCAACAACCAAAGAGTTTATCATTCGGTGAGCAGAATAATGATACAGTGATCACTGAGGGTTATGGGAAAAAAGAGATCCCACACTTGGGAATGATGACTAAGGGATGTGGGAATACAGTAATCCTTTACAGTAGTGATGGGGAGATCAGGATCACTGAGGGTCACTGACTGGTGGCATTTTGTTGTAGGTGGCTTGAACACATTGGTCTGATCAAACTGTACGCTGTTAGCAATGTCTGAGGGACAATTCGAACAGTGCACCCAGTACATTAATGAGCAACAAACTGCGCAGCTTTAAACATAGAATTTCAGGCTAAAGGGAAACTGCTACATTTTATTCTTATGAGAAACGGACTCAACACAAAATGATCAACCTGAACCACAGCCCACAGCAACTTGTAGATGGTCAATGAGTAAAGGGACTACATGCCTACACAGTTGGGTGTAGTAGAAAGCATTTGTGTTGGAGCAGGTGCCCAACTTTGGTGAACTGGCAGAAAATATACCCCGTCAACAGGATGTAATCATCTGATAGAAGCTGTCTGACCACTCATTATTCAGGCTGCTTGATTGTCCCCCTATTGAAATTCACCAAGAAATAGATGATGACGATTTGTAAATTTGCTCCTTTTTTTTATTGGGTTATGGGTCATGAACTTTTCACTGTGCTCATTTAATATATGTGACAATAAAGCTAATTCATTTATTCACATTGGTGTCACCAACATCTGTTGCCCATCCCTAATTGCCCTTGAGATGGTGGTGGTGACGTGGCTCCTTGAACCATTGCAGTCCATTTACTATAGGTAGATTTGCAATGTTTTTAGAGAAGGAATTCCAGGATTTTGACCCAGTGACAGTGAAGGAACTCCAATGCATTTTCAAGTCAGGATGGTGAGTGGTTTGGAGAGGAACTTGCAGGTGGTGGTGTTCCCATGTATCCACTGCCCTTGTCCTTCTAGATGGATATGGTCATGGGTTTGGAGGATGCTGTCTAAGGAGATTTGGAGCAATTTCTCCAGTGTATCTTCTAAGATAGTATGTACTGCTGCTACAAAGTGTTGGTGGTGGACGGAGTGGATATTTGTGGGTGTGGTGCCAAATCAGCAGGCTGCTTTATCCTGGGTGGTGTCAAGTTTCTTGAGTGTTGTTGGGGCTACACTCATCCAGGCAAGTGGGGAGTATTCCATCACACTCCTAACTTGTGCCTTGTGGACAGGCTTTGGGGAGTCAGGAGATGAGTTACTCACTGCCGTATATCTAACGTCTAACCTGGTCTTTCAGCCATTACAGTGATATCGCCTGTCCAGTTAAGTTTCTGGTAACTGATAACCCCCAAAATGTTGATAGAGGGAGATTCAGTTACGATTACACCATTAAATGCAATGGGATTAGTTTATCTCTTGTTGGAGATGGTCATTGCCTGGCATTCGTATGGCATGAATATTATTTGCCATTTGTCAGCACAAGCCTGGATATTGTCCAGATCTTGTTGCATTTGGATAAGGACTGCTTCAGTATCGGAGGAGTTGTGAATGATGCTGAACATTGTGCAAACATTGACAAACATCCCCATTTCTGAGCTTATGATGGAGGGAAGATCATTGATGAAGCAATTAAAGATGGTTGGCCCAGGACACTACCCTGAGGAACTCCTGTAGAGATGTCCTGGAGCTGACATGACTGACCTCCATCAACCACAACCACCTTCCTATGTGCCAGATAGGACTCCAATCGGGTCAGAGATTTCCTCCTGATCTCCATTGAATATAGTTTTCCTAGGATTTCTTAATAGCGCAGTCAATCAAATGAGTTTTGATATCAAGAGCTCACCTCTCACCTCACCTCTGGAATTCATCTGTTTTGTCCATGCTTGAACCAAGGCTGTAATGAGGTCAGGAGCTGGGTGGCCCTGGCAGAATCCAAACTGGGCGTCACTGCGCAGGTTATTGCTGAGCAGGTGCTGCTTGATAACGCGGTCAGTTATTGTTTCGATCACTTCACTGATATTTATATGTAAATTGATGGGACAATAATTAGCTGGCTTAAATTTGTCCAGCCTTTTGTGGAGAGCACATAGCCAGGCAATTTTCCACATTGGCAGGTTGGCGCCTGTACCCTCGCTGTACTGGGACAGCTTGGCTAGGGATGCAGCAAGTTGTGGAGCACAAGTCTTCAGTACTATTGCCGGAATGTTATCAGGGCTCACAGCTTTTAAGAATCTCGTGCTACCACTGTTTTTGGACATTACTTGGACTGAATCAAATTGTCTGAAGACTGACATCTATGATGCTGGGGACCACTGGAGGAGGACAAGAAGGATCATTCATTTGCCATTTCTTTCTGACAAACTTTACGAATGCTTCAACCTTATCTCAAGCCCGAAAGTGTTGTGTTCCCCTATCATTAAAAATTGGGCTGATTATGGAGCATCCTCCTCCAGGGAGTTGTTTGATTGTCCACCATCATTTACTACTGGTTGTGGCGGGTCTGCACAGCTTAGACCCTATCAATTGTGTGTGGGATCACTGAGCCCTCTCAGTCACATGTTGTTTCCACTTTATGGCATGCAGGTGGTCATGATTTGGCACTTCACCAGGTTGGCACTGCATTTTTAGAGAGGCTGGATGCTGTTCCTCACTTGCAAAGGCAAGACTTTGTCTCCACCAGGACAGTGCAGTGGTTACTCCTACCAATATTTTAATGGACAGATCAGCTGTGATATGTAGATTGGTGAGGACTACAAGCAGTAGCTTCTCTCTTGCTGATTCTTTCTCTGCCTACTCCAGAACAGTCTAGCTCCGATATCCTTCCGGAATTGGCTGCTCAGTCAGTGGTGATGCTGCTGGGGCCTATCTTTGTGATGAACATTGATATGGGAAGGCATGTGGTGGTGGCAGTAGGTGGTAATCAGATGGAGGTTTCCTTGCCCATATTTGATCTGATGCCATGAGACTACATGGGGATTCAGAATTAAGGAGATTTGGCCTGTAGACATGCATTCGCTGACCATGAGCTCATCAAATAACATGCTGGACTGCATTATGAACAAGACTCATGCCATCTGCTCCCATTGCTTTCTCACCACTTGGCCAATTGATCTTTGGCACTTGAGCCATTCACCATAAAATCATGTCCTCTATCTGTTGGCCCTGCCATCAATGAGAACTCTTTCTCCCCTGATTTTGATTTATCAAATTGCCTCTGAAATTGTTCTCTCATTAGTCTGTGGAATTGTCTTCCACAAACCAGTGGAGACGTGGCCATTGAATTTATTCAAGGTAGATTTGGATAGATTTTTAACATACAAGGGGCTGAAGGCTTATAGGGGAAAGACATGTTGTGGCATCATCGGTTGGCTCAACAGGCTTAAGGGGCTGAATGGCCTACTCCTGTTCCTCAGCCCTATAGACCAAACGTCCTTATATGAGAGATAGTGGGAACTGCCGACGCTGGAGAATCTGAGATAAAACATTGTGGAGCTGGATGAACACAGCAGGCCGAGCAGCATCAGAGGGGTAGGAAAGCTGACGTTTCGGGTCGAGACCCTTCTTCAGAAATGTCTGAAGAAGGGTCTCGATCCAAAACGTCAGCTTTCCTGCTCCTCTGATGCTGCTCGGCCTACTGTGTTCATCCAGCTCCACAACGTCCTTATATGAGAGGTTGCTTCCCGGGCTGAACACAATTAACTCAACACAATGGGTCAGTCATAGAGTCATAGAGATTTACAGAATGGAAACAGACCCTTTGCTCCAACTTGTTCATGCCAACCAGATATCCTAAATTAATCTAGTCCCATTTTCCAGCATTTGGACCATATCCCTCTTAAACCCTTCCCATTTATGTACCTATCCAGATGCCTTATACATGTTATTATTGTACCAGCCTCCAACACTTCCTCTGGCAGCTCATTCCATACACACACCACCCTCTGCATGAAAAGGTTGACCCTTAGGTTCCTGTTATATATGTCCCCTCTCACTGTAAACCTATGCCCCCTAGTTTTGGACTCCCCCACCCTGGGGGACCTTGTCCATTTCCCCTATCCATGCTCCTTGTGATTTTATAAGCCTCTATAAGGTTACCCCTCAGCCCCTGATGTTCCATGGAAATAGCCCCAGCCTATTCAGCCTTTCCCTGTCACTCAAACCCTCCAAACCCTGGCAACATCCTTGTAAATCCAGTCATAACGTTTGACGTGAGAAAACATTTCTTCTCTCTGAGGATTGTATGTGTTTTGAAGTTTTCTACTCCCAGAAGCCGTGGTGCTCAATCACTGAGCAAATTCAAGACGCAGGTCAATGTCTTTTTTGAACTCTAAGACACGCAATCGATATGGGGAACAAACAGGAAAGCATGGCTGATGTCAAAGATCAGCCACGATCCCAGTGATCAGTAGGAACTGCCTTGGAAGGATATACAGCTTACTCCTGTTTCTATTTCTAGCTTTATACCAGAGTCCCTTTGAAAAGATTTTCTTTTCATTAGATGGATGGGAAAAACAGTTTGAAATTTTGCTATCCTTTTGTTTACTCTTAAACTGTTTCTATCCCACCTCCAAGAGGACTTACGTATTAGAGAGAGAATACAAAAAAAAAGCAGCAGAAAAGGGGTTAAGCTCAAGAATAAAACCCCAAAAGGACATTGATCATATTTGGGAGGTGAATTCTAAATTAGTGTCCTGAACTGAAATGCATTATTTAAGAAGGGCCTTTCTTTTAGCAATGCTAATTTTGCAGAAATAAAGAACAAGGTAAAGAATATTGCAAGTTAATTTAGTCTTTTATTAAGTTTTATGATTTCTAGCTCTCTCTGTAGATGTGCTCCCACCAACTCATAATGATAACATCACAGTTGCTGCATTCAATTACACTCAATATATTCCAAATGTTTCAAAAGAATTATAATTTATTTTTGCTCAAGACATTGGCCATAAAATCCTGTAATTCCAGAAACTACTCAAAAATGGATTGGAGCTGGTTGACAAATGTCTTGGTCATTTCTGAGAGTTTCCAGGAGCTGTTTTTATGAAGTAAATGTGGGGATTACAAGTGGTACAAAGCACTGGCAATTTTACCACATGAAATTCCCCATAGCCTAGCTGGGTTCACTCAAGGTGAGGTGTTTTTTCCACACGTGAGCTAATCAACTTCCAAATGTCTTTGAATCCCAGTCAGTTGGTTTAGAGGGGAGCCAAGATTGGGTTGGCCAGGCCCCCCCTGAGTGAACACTCCTGTAGACAGCAGGTAGGTGCCAGGATCTGTACCAGTGATACTGCCTCTGGCCCCTTCTTGCCCCTCATGAATTAGATTCCCTCTTACTGATCACTGTCAGCCCTGTTTATGCCAGGATCATGTGGGGCTCCTGTCTTGCAGTGGCAGCAGCCTTACCTCTAAACCAGGATCTCAAGTCCCTCCCTGCTCCAGAAATGTGTGACTACATCTCTGAACAGGGTTGATTAGAAAATATCTATGGTAAGAGCATTTTCAGGATTATTCTGTAGATGATCTTCAACTGCAGGAGACTTATGTATAACTGTTTAAAGCTGTGTCAGGAATTAAATAAAGAAAACAATGAGACTTTTCTCTTGCTTCTGTGACTTCAGCTACCTCAAGTAAGTACCAATGATATAAACAGCCTGCTGCTTTGAGACTGGGGATTGTAATATTGTTCATTGATGATTGAGCAGGGTACAGCTCCATTTGCAGTTCCTCAGATAATGAAGAAGTCCACACCCACATGTAGCAAGACCTGGGACAGCATATAGGATTCTGCTGAATGAATAGCAAATACCTTTTATGTTGCAGACTCCACGGGAATAGGGAATTATAAATCAAAACCCAATGTTCCCCAGTGTTAAAATCGCCAATTTGTCCAATTTTACCAACTGTCTAATTCAGTTTTAAGGAACGCAGCTTTTCATTTTTGTGCTTTTCAGAATCGTGGACTGAAATGGAAAAGAACTTTTTTTAAAGAATCAGAGTTTTGAAAGGATAGTTGCATGGTGCGAAATTCAAGTAATGTGGCCCTCGTGGCAAGCATTATTTCCACACCTACTTAAACAAACAGTGATTGGGTGATTGTAGACAAATGTGGGCTGAAGGGTTCTGTATTCAGACGACACTCTGTATAAAGATGAAAATAAGATGATTAAGGCAGAGCATGGAAGAGTTGTAAGATTCTCAGGGAACTTGACAGGGTAGATACAAGAAGGCTGTTGCCCATCAGGGCATGATCTCAGTAGAAGAGGTTGCCCATTGAAGACAGAGATAAGATAATATTCCCTCTCTCTGATGGCAGTGAACCTGTGGAATTCATTACCACAGAGGGTGGTTGAGGACAGATCATTAAGTATACCAAAATTTAGATAGACAGGCTTTGAATCAGTAAGGGAATCAAGGGTTTTGACCAAAAGGAAGGAAAGTGGAGTTGAGGATCATCAGATCAGCCACGATCTCATTGAAAAGCTGAGCAGTCCTGATGGGCTGAATGGCCTACTCATGCTCCTTTGTTTCATTCTACTATGGTCAATATCTGCTATCATTGGCTGGCTTCTTTGGAGATTCTTTTTCTGAAATGAAAGAGGTTGAAGACTCGAAGGTAGATTCAGCAACTGCGATGGCTTCTGTAGGCAAACAGCTGGAGGTTGTTCCCACAGGTAGACTGAGCAGAATGGACCCTGGAAGTGAGCAAAGGACTCCTTTGTTTAGATTTTATGGCAACTTGTGGCTTTTGGTAGCTTGGCTCTGTACAGCAATCCTGGAGACCATCCTCTTGTCTCTGTGTTGAGAAATCGCAAGTGCTTCTAGATGTTTCTGTCAGGGATTCAGCACAAAATGGCTACTCAAAGCCAGACTTTTATACAACTCAAAACTTAAAAGGTCTGCTATCCCAAAGTTGCCAAATCAGGCTTCTACATCAGGCATTGGGTTAGCCAAGTCTGGGGTACAGATCCATCCACTGTCTACTGCCTTCAATCTACTGTATTCACTGCTCAAAATGTGTCTCCTCTACGTTGATGAGACTGACTATAGGCTGGGTGACCACATTGTGGAACGCCTCTGCTTTATTCGTAAGAATGACCTTGACTTTCAAAGTGCCGCCTCGTTCTCATGCTAACATTTCTGCCTGAGACCTGTTGCAGTGCCCCAGCCAAGCTCAGTGCAAGTGAAAGGAATAGCATCTCATTTGTTGGTTGGGCACTTCACAGCTGTCTGAACCAAATATTGGATTTGGTAACTTCAGACCATTAATAATGTCCTTCATTTTGATTGCACCCACACACAGCCACACCATCCCCCATCGCACCACCACCCTAGTGATGTGATGTTTTGCTCTCGGCAAAACTGGCCTATGTTTTGCTATTCACACCAATTACACCTATGTTGCATCTAGATCCTTCCTTTATCACCATTAGCATTGCCTTTTTTCTTTTCCTTATCAACAGTTCCATTTGCTCTGTCCCCCTTCTCTTTATCAACAAAATTAAAAGTGACATGATTTTGCAGCAATCTGCAGTTCCCAAGAAGAGTCATATTGGACTTGAAACATTAACTCTGTCTCTCTCGCTACAGTTTTTGTCAGACTTGCTGAGTTTCTCCAGTACTCTCTGTTTTTATTAGCTTCTTAACTTTCTCAGCTATTCACTTGAATAGATCTCATATTGTCAAGATGTTGGTAAGATAGAAGGAACTATCCAGGGTCTCCAGGGAAACCATTGTCAAGGGCTTATGTTAGCTCTTGGAAAGCTGTGTTGAATTTCAAAAGATCTCTTGTGATTTCCTGTTGAAACAAATACAGAGTCTGGTCCAGTTACCACATAAATCTGCAAGAATAGTCATGTGACCTTACAGAGGCCATTTTGTAAATTTCTTTGTGCCATTTTAAAGACTCATCAGCTTTCTTTACAAGATATGTATTATTATAACTGCACATTCGCACCGTCTGTCACACCAGCATTTATCAGATCCAAGGGCAAACTACTTACTGTAGCACCTGGTTATCTGAAGTGAGAACAAAAAGTACTGAGTTCTAATGAAAGGTGGAACCCTGTTTCACTCTGTTGGTGTTTCTATCATTTGATCCAATCCCGTATAGGTTTAAGAGTGCAGTGAATTTGGTTAAAATTACAATTTTCACCGCGTTTGGCATTTGCCTACTCTATAGAGCCTCTGAGATTTCCATTGACTTCACGCTTGGAATTTTGTAACAAAAGGAAACAGTGGGAGGGAAGTGGCGATCGGAATAATAGTGTGTTAATGGCATGAATTATAGAGTTTGATTTGTTGCTTACCTCGCAGATTCCACTGTTAACAGCATTGATCATCACAGCCCTGCTGCTACATATGACACGCTGTTGCCTAGGGAGCAGCAGGCTGGCTCTAGCGAAGGGGGAGTGCACATATTGCACAGTTAAATATTCATTGTGAAGCTCGGAGTTGGATGCTAGAATAATGGAACTTTAGATGCGGACTTTGCTACAGATGTGGTCATCATTTACCAGCTGCCACAGTCCTCTTGCATTATTTTGTTCCGAAAACGTTTTAAGCATCAAAAAGGAAAACTGCAACCAAATCAGCTGGGGTGTGCAGAAAATGCAACAGAGTAAGCTGATATGGGGAGTACGGGAGGTAGTGGAGTTGACCTTACGATCCAGGAGGTCAGCACCATTGAGTAAAGCTGTGGATGGCATATCATGGCTCCTCATCTTGTAGAATACGATGTTACTATCATGAATTAAGACACTGCTCACCACACTGCAAGAATGCAAGTTGCAAATTATTTTGCATTTGGTTTGAAACAACTATCTTTAGGTTTATGTGTGAATGCACACACACACATATATATATATAATACACATATAGGCAAATCATATTAGTCAATTTACCCAACAGCCAGATAGCAACCTGAGAGAACAAACGATAACAGAATACCCATCAACCACAGAAACAGCCCACCACCATGGGCAGCACGGTGCTCAGTGCCTCACAGGGCCAGGGGCTCGGGTACCTGTCTGTGTGCAGTTTGCACATTCTCCCCGTGCCTGCGTACGTTTCCTCTGGGTGTTCTGCTTTCCTCCCACCGTCCAGAGATGACCAGGTTAGTTGTTTTGGTTATGCTAAATCGCCCCTAGCATCCAAGGATGGGCAGGTTGGTTGGATCAGCCGTGGGAAATGCATGGTTAAAGGGATAGGGTAAGGGAGGATTGGGATGTTCTTCGAAGGGTTAGTGTGGACTCGATGGACTGAATGGCCTGCTTCCACACTATAGGGATTCTATGATTCTCAAATGAGACACTGCTTTATGGATTGTGATGTTCAGCGAGGGAGAGATGCTGGCATCACTGGTTCAAATCCTGCCACAGCAGCACCTGAAATTTCAGTGGATTTTCTGCGGAATGGTGAGCTCAACCAGACCATGCACCTGTTTTCCCAGCAGTCAGCTGCCTAAACAATAATTGTAAAGGGGTAAGCTGTCAAAAGGGGAAATACATCAGGTAAGTGTGATGCTCGGGAGCTTGAATGGTCGGGTGCCAGGTGGGTAGGGAACAGGTACATAGGGTGCCACCTGGGGGTGGGGGTGTAGGTTGCCAGGATGCCAGCTGAATAGAGGTTAGGATGCCATACAGGTAACACACCGGGTAAGTATTGCACCAATTGGTTAGGGTTCCAACAGGGTGTAGGACATCACTATTGGATGCTAGATAGATAGGGATAAGGTGCCAGGAAAGTAGGGTGCTAATGCAGTAGATTGTCAGCTGGGCAGGGGATAGGGTGCTGGGTAAGTAGGGTTTCAGATGGGTAGAGGATAGGCAGCCAATTGGGCAGGGTGCCAGAATGCAAACTGGAGTGGTAAGTGCTGCAGTGTTCTGCATACGTTAGGGTGGGTGGGAGATATCAGGGCCACAAGGGGCAACATGGGAACGGAGGGAAAGGGGTGTCAGGCTCCGCCGGGTCTGTGAGCTGCAAGGGATCTGAGGGAGGTGGAATTAGAGATGTGTGAGGTAAGTATGGAGTCTGCTTGATCGTTACTCAAAGTTACACTATGTCTTTAATAGTTTTAACGTTTCCTGAGAGGCTACTTTACTTAATTTCAATGGAACCATTCAAAGTCTCCAATTTAAATAGAGGCTTTCGGAGATTTCCAGATATAGTGGGATTTCTCAGTGGAAAGTTTCAATTTCAATGCTACGATGAGAATTCTGCAGAGTCCCCATGCCGAACTCTGATCTGCGCTGGAATAACGATCATCTGGCCATTGGAAATCCAGGCCAAAATTACTAAAAAACTGAAAGCCAACCTCAGTAATAGTGTGCATGAAGCTGTCATTAACTGTTGCAAAACAAACCATCCGGTTCACTAATATCTTTTAAGGAAGAAAATCTGATATCCTTACCTGGTCTGACAAGCGTGTGACTCCACGGAGCAATGTGGTTTACTCTTAATTGCCCTTTGCAATGGCAATGCAGGCAATTCAGTTCAGAGTCAGTTGGAGATGGAGTGGAGAATGAGATAGTTAAGGCTTTGGCTTTTAATTTCTAACATTCCCTGGAATTCCACATCATTCTCCCACCCCCAGTAACCTCTGCATTCCTCTGGAATTGGACTGACTTGAATCAAGTGGGCTTTCTGGAAAAAATCACAGTGTGAAACTGGAGGAACACAGGCAGGCAGCATCAGAGGAGCAGGAAAGTTGACGTTTCAGGTCTAGGACCCTTCTTTAGAAAAATCCGAAACATTGTGTTACAGAGAAGGGGAGGTTAAATGAAAGAAAATCACTTCACAAGTAACAAGTAGCAATTTATTTATTTAACCCTAGCAGTGAATAAATTAACAGAATTTAATTCCCCCTTAACTACTTACTATTCTCTAACTGAACTAAATAAACACAATTCCAATAAACATAAGTCCAACATATATAAACCCAATTAATAAGAAAATAAATTAAAACTTAGTGGCTGAAAGTCTACATGTCTTTCTTCTGCTGTTCTCAAGCCATAAAAGCCTTTCCTCCACTGCTCCACCTCTTAGGGATTTTTTTTCTGTGAATTCTTCTATGAGGACTCTAAGCTAGAAGAGCCATGGTACCTTTTATGGATAGATAGTGCTTTCTTAGAGACCTTAGCAATTTATTGTGAGAGCTAGATGTTTATTTCTCAGATGGCGGTTCGCTCTCACACCGATTTTCAAAAACCCTCTCCTTATATACCTTGGATGACGTATCAATTTTCTTACGAGGTTGTCATCCGAGGTTGTCAAAACCATCAGATTTAAATTGATTTTCAATCACTATGTGCTTGGTTTAAATTAATTGGCTGATTCCAGCTAGTTGCCAAAACATCAAAACAAACCTAAGGTTTCCAATCACACAGCCAACTGATACGTTTCAATTTCAGAACTGGCTGTATCCCCTTCAGCTGCTTATAGACACATTTTATTTCCGTATAAATCTCTAAGCTTAGAAGAACACTTTACCTCTAACAGCAACTCTATACTCTTCTCCCTTATCATTCTGTTTTTACAAACAAATTTATCTCCTGCCTTCCAATTTACGATTACTCTACACAACTTCGTAACACTTGTTTTAATAACATTACTCAGAAAATACGTGGCCCCTTTACAATGAGGTTGTGGCGCAGACTAATTATGTGGCAATGAGATAAAAACGTAGTTTACAATTGCACAAAACTAAGAATCTTTGAAAAGTAGGCAAGGTCTTTTATTCAGCTAGATATTGTGATCAATAACCTTTGAAATCAGCTGTAATCACCTTCACAACTCTGACTTGTTCAGAACTTTTGTGAGCTTGTTCTTCACCTGAGCATCCATATCTATACCAGAGAATCTTGTCTTTACCCCTTTGTGGTACAACAGGCATGTCAGATGCGGCAACTACATTTCACTCTGTGTTGATTTCAGTTCCATCCTGAGCATTACTGTATCAGATATCTTGACCTCATTGAAAAACCAAAAGAATTGTGGATGCTGGAAATCAGAAACAGAAACAGAAATGGCTGAAAAAAAACTCGGCAGGTCTAGCACCAGCTGTGGAAGGAAAGCAGACTTAATGTTTCGGGTGCAGTGGCCCGAAGAAGGGATCTGAGGAAGGGCCACTGGACCTGACACGCTAATTCTGCTTTCTCTCCCCGGATGCTGGCAGACCTGCTGAGTTTTTCCAGCAATTTCTGGTTTTGTTTTTAAACTCATACGAGCAGGGTTAGCAGCTTCTCAGGATGCCAACTTGCTGATGAATGATTGAGAGCTTTGAACATCTGTCTCACTCATCATCAAGTTAGTTTTGTTCCTGCTTTCCTGTTGTACAATATGTCCATCATCCTCTGTTTGGAAAGGAACATTTCATTCTCAGCTAAAACACATAGAAAAGTGATGACTGCCCCATACGCTCACCTTTAATGGACTGGACTTTGCTGCTCCAATTTATTGTTTCCTGTTTTGACCTTGCCTAAGCTGAAGATTCACCTCTATCTTTCTTTCCAGTTTGACCTTGACGTGTGAGCATTTATTCGCTGCTGCTCTGCACTATTTAAATCTGTTTGCCGATCGATACGCTGGTCTCTTAAGCTTTTGGTCTCACAAACCACACCATGGTGACATTTCCGTACTCGTCTATAATCAGTGTTTGGTTTTCCAATTTGCAAGTGCAGACTCCTGTTGGCAAACTCTTATCTGCCACTAAATTTGTTGCAATCTAAACTGAACTATATCGCAGAATCAATTATGTCAAAACTCTCCTGGTTGAAGCAATTTCAAGTTCCTAACCAACACAATGTACCTGTGAGCTACAACATTCCATAGACTTCTATGGGGTGCTGATGTAAAGTTTGCATACTGGAAGTCCTGTTATAGGTAGGCCAACTATCTCCACTATATAACACATTTCTGGTACCCTTTCTAATTTCCTATAGCCATGCCACAAAGTTGATGTTCCAAGGCATCTAATTGATGAGCCGCTGTAGGCAGTCATGACTATGGTGGCTTGAACCAGTCATTCCCATTGCTATACATACATTACCTTCAATGTACTGAAAGGTAAGATATTAACACTTGTTTCTGTGTCAATTTTAACTATAAACAATGCTTACCACTCTTCCGGAGACATACAGTCCCAATCGCAGGAAATGCCTCAGATTGCATCAACGTGTCAATCCACAATGAGAACACGAGGAAGGGTCACTTGACCCAAAATGTTCCTGGGATGGCAGGACTGATGTATGAAGAGACATTGGATCAGCTAGGACTATATTTACTAGAGCTTTGAAGAATGTGAGGGCAATCTCATAGAAACCTATAAAATTCTAAAAGGATTAAGCAGGGTAAAAGCAAAAAGGATATTCTTGATGACCAGGGAATCCAGAACCAGGGATCACAGTCTAAGGATAGAGGGTAGGGCATTTAGGACTGAGATAAGGAGAATGAGTGAGCCTGTCAAATTCTTTCCCACAGAAAGTGGGTGAGGTCAAAACATTGAATGTTTTCAAGAAGCAGTTATATAGATCCAGAACAGGATTCTGAGTTGGGTAAGCAGCAATGATCGCATTGCATGACGGAACAGGCTCAATGGGCTGCATGGCCTACTGCTGCTCCTGTATTCTGTATCTGTGTTTATTTTGAGTTGGTCTTCCAAGAGTGTCCATCCATTACTGGGCTCCTTGTGATTCTCAGCCATTGATCCTGACATGTCAGTCTGTTGCAGTACCTCATTGTCCAATGTGGCCTTAACTTTTATAGCCAGTCCCATCCGTTGGCAGAATAATTTGAATGATATCTATTACCTTCCAATTCATGAGTGAGACATTGAGTGCTATTTTCTTTCTTTGAAAACATTAACTTCTTTGCAAGTTGTTCTTTTAAAGAGGCAGGGTTTCCTTGTTGTTTTGATAGCTTCTCTTCTTCACAGCTTGCAGTCCTTCTTAGAAACTCCATCTTTCTTTTGGGTCCAGTGTTTTTGTTGTATCTCCTGTGCTTGGGCAGTGACATAATCACAGCTCTTCCAATTTCACTGTCGTACGGCCACCATGTTATATTATTTCCTGCTTTAATGAATGACTGCTGCAGAAGTTACTTCAATACAATTAGCTTGCAACAAATACAAAGATTAATCATTGTTCTGTGAGCTGGAACAGTCATATATATGCATACTAAGAGTGTAGGAACATAGTCTATGCCTATCTTATCCTGTCAGGCTACAGATACAGCATGTAATCGAAAAAGCTAATAGAATATTATGCTTTACTGCGAGGGGAGTTAAATTCACGAGTACAGACAGCACGGTGGCTCAGTGGCTAGCACTACTGCCTCATAGCGCTAGGGACCAAGGTTCAATTCTGCCCTCAGGAGACTGCCTGTGTGGAGTTTGCACATTCTCCCCATGTCTGCTGGGCGCTCTGGTTTCCTCCCACACTCCAAAGATGTGCAGCTTAGGTGGATTGCCCATGCTAAATTGCCCATAGAGACCAGGGATGTGTAGATTTGGTGGATGACAGAGAAAGGGTAGGGGATGGGTCTGGGTGGGATGATCTGAGGGTTGGTATGGACTTGATGGGCCAAAGGGCCTGATTCCACACTGTAGGGATTCTACAAGTAGGGAGGTTATGCTTCAGTTAGACAGGTCATTGGTGGACCCATCTGGACCATTACGTATTGGTCACCATACTTACGGAAGGATGTCAATGTGTTAGAAGCAGCTCTGTGAAGACGAACAAGACTATTACCTGGAATGAGCAGTTTGTCTTATAAAGAAAGGCTAGACAGCCTAGCCCTTTGTCCTCTGCAGTTTAAAAGAGAAAGAAGTGATTTAAAGGAAACATGCATGATCCTGAAGGGTCATGAGCAGGTGGATGTGGAAAGAATGATTCCTCTTGTGGGACAATTTAGAAATAGGGGTCATAGTTTAAAAATAAAAGGAACCTAGTTTTTTTCTCAGAGGGTAGTGGTCTTTGGAATGTCCTTCCTAAAAAGGTAGTGGATGAAGCATCTTTAAATATTTTTAGAGGCAGATAGATTCTTGATTATCAACGGGATAAAAGATTATCTGGGATATGCAGGAATGTAGAGTTGTAGTTAGAATCAGATCAGCCACGATCTCATTGAATGACAGAGTAAGGCCTGAATGGTCATACTCTTGTTCCTTGCTCCTATGTTCGTAGCCACAGCTCCTGAGTCATGACATGATGTGGGAGCTAGCTGATCCCATTGAGAACGGCAGTGACCACATCTGCAGCAAGTGTTGGCTGCTTGAGGAGCTCCGGCTCAAAACTGATGAGCTGGAATCCGAACTCCAAACACTGAGGCACATCCGGGAGGAGGAGAAATACCTGGATGCTGTGTTCCAGGAGGCAGTCACACCTGGTAGATTAACTAATGTTAATTCGATCAGCAGGCAGGGACAGCAGAGTGTGACTGCAAGTGAGGCAAGTAGAGAGACCCTGCAGACAGGAACACAGGAGCCGCAGCCTTTGACATTGTCCCACAGGTATGAGGCACTTGCTCCCTGCGTGGTTGAGGAACAGGGCTGCAGGAAGGATGAGTCAACTGACCATGGCACCATGGTCCAGGAGGCCATTCAAGAGGGAGGAGCAAAAAGACAGATTGTAGTTGTAGGGAATTCCATCATCAGGGGGATAGACAGTATCCTTTGCGAGCAGGATAGAGAATCCCGCATGGTGTGTTGCCTGCCCGGTGCCAGGGTGCGAGACATCTCTGACCGGCTTGAGAGGATATCAGGGAGGGAAGGGGAGGATCCAGTTGTTATGGTCCACGTAGGTACCAACAACATACGCAGGACTAGGAAAAAAGACCTGTTTCGGGATTATGAAAAGCTAGGAACAAAATTAAAGAACAGGTCCTCAAGGGTCATAATCTCTGGATTGCTTCCTGAGCCACGTGCAAATTGGCATAGGGAGGCGAGGATCAGGGAAGTTAATACGTGGCTAAAAGAGTGGTGTGGGAAAGAGGGTTTCCTTTTCATGGGGCACTGGCATCAGTTCTGGGACGGGGGGATCTATACCGCTGGGATGCACTCCACATGAACAGGGCTGGGTCCAGTGTTCTGGCGAAAAGGGTAAATAGGGTGGTTAATAGGACTTTAAACTAGTAAGTAGGGGGGAAGGGAGAAGGGAGTGTAGAGGGAGAATAACACTTAATGTAAGGCAAAGCAGCAGGTTAGCAGGTGATGAGGAAGCTTCAACTCCATTGAAAATTAGGAAAAAAGTTAAAGGGAAGGAGAACTTGAGCTGTTAGTAATGGAGGTAATAGGACCCAAAAAGAAGGTGCAAAAACTGGCATAAGGGCACTTTATCTGAATGCTCGGAGCATTCGAAACAAGGTGGATGAGTTGATGGTGCAAATCATGGCAGATGGGTATGATTTAGTGGCCATTACAGAGACATGGTTACAGGATGGTCATGACTGGGAGTTAAATATCCAGGGGTATCAAACTGTTCGGAAGGACAGACAGGAAGGAAAGGGAGGTGGTGTTGCTCTGATTTTTAAGGATGATATCAGGGCGGTAGTGAGAGATGATATAGGTTCTACTGACCAAAACGTTGAATCTATTTGGGTGGAAATTAGGAATAGCAGGGAGAAGAAGTCACTGATAGGTGTGGTCTATAGGCCACCAAATAATGACATCGTTGTGGGGTGGGCAACAAACATAGAAATAGCTAATGCATGTAAAAATGGTACAGCAATTATCACGGGGGATTTTAATCTACATATCGATTGGTCAAACCAAGTTGGTCATGGCAGCCTTGAGGAGGGATTCATAGAATGCATCCGCGATAATTTCCTTGAACAATATGTAATGTAACCTACGAGGGAGCAAGCTATCCTAGATCTAGTCCTGTGTAATGAGACAGGAATAATTAATGATCTCACAGTTAGGGATCCTCTCGGAAGGAGTGATCAAGTTTGGTCGATTTTAAAATACAGATGGAGCGTGAGAAGGTGAAATCCAGTACCTATGTCCTGTGCTTAAACAAAGGAGACTATGAAGGAATGAGGGAGGAGTTAGCTAAGGTAAAATTGGAGCAAAAACTTTATGGCAGGTCAATTGAGGAACAGTGGAGGACTTTCAAACTGATTTTTCACAGTGCTCAGCAGAAGTATATTCCAGTGATAAGGAAGAACTGTAGGAAAAGAGAGAGCCAGCCATGGATGTCTAAGGAAATAAAGGAAAGTATCAGATTGAAAAAAACACATACAGAAAAGCACAGATTAGTGGGAAACTAGTAGACTGGGAAATCTTTAAAGGCCAACAGATAGCCACAAAAAAAGTTATAAAGAAAAGTAAGATAGATTATGAGAGTAAACTAGCTCAGAATATAAAAACAGGCAGCAAAAGTTTCTATAAATATGTAAATCATAAAAGAGTGGCCAAGGTAAACATTGGTCCTTTAGAGGATGAGAAGGCCAATTTAATAACCGGGAATGAGGAAATAGCCGAGACATTAAACAGTTATTTCGCGTCAGTCTTCACAGTGGAAGACACAAATAACATGCCAAAAACTAATGGCAAGAAGGTTAAAGCAGGTGAGGACCGAGAAACTATCATTATCATTAAGGAGGCAGTGCTGGGCAAGCTAATGGGGGCGAAAGGTAGACAAGTCTCCTGGCCCCGATGAAATGCATCCCAAGGTACTAAAAGAGGTGATGGGGGAAATAGCAAATGCACTAGTAATTATTTACCAACATTCACTGGACTCTGGGGTGGTTCCCGCAGATTGGAAAACAGCCAATGTGACACCACTGTTTAAAAAAGGAAGTAGACAAAAAGCAGGTAACTATAGGCCAGTTAGTTTAACTTCAATAGTGGGGAAAATGCTTGAATCTATCATTAAGGAAGAAATAGCAAGACATCTGAATATAAATTGTCCCATTGGGAACACCCAGCATGGGTTCATGAAGGGTAGATCATGTTTAACTAATTTGGTGGAATTCTTTGAGGACATTACTTGCATGGTGGACAATGGGGAACCTGTGGATGTGGTGTACCTGGATTTCCAGAAGGCATTTGACGAGGTGCCACACCAAAGGCTGCTATATAAGATAAAGTTGCACAGTATCACAGGTAATGTATTGGCATGGATAGAGGATTGGTTGACCAGTAGAAAGCAAAGAGCAGGGGTAAATGGGTGTTTTTCTGGTTGGCGGTCAGTGGTTAGTGGTGTGCCTCAGGGATCAGTGTTGGGACCGCAACTGTTTACAATTTACATAGATGATTTGGAGTTGGGGACTAAGTGTGGTGTGTCAAAATTTGCAGATGACACTAAGGTGAGTGGTAGCGCAAAGTGTGCAGAAGACACAAAGTCTGCAGAGGGATATAGATAGTCTAAGTGAGTGGGCAAAGGTCTGGCAGATGGAGTACCATGTCGATAAGTGTGAGATCATCCATTCTGGTAGGAATAACAGCAAAGTGGACTATGTTTTAAATGGTAAAAAAATTGCAGCACGCTGCTGTGCAGAGGGACTTGGGTGTCCTTGTGCATGAATCGCTAAAAGTAGGATTGCAGGTGGAGCAGGTAATTAAAAAGGCAAATGGAATTTTGTCTGTGATTGCTAGAGGGATGGAGTTTAAAAACAGGGAGGATATGCTGCAGCTGTATAGGGTGCTGGTGAGGCCACACCTGGAGTACTGTGTGCAGTTTTGGTCTCCTTACTTGAGAAGAGATACATTAGCACTGGAGGGGGTGCAGAGGAGATCCACTCGGTTGATTCGAGAGTTGAGAGGGTTGAATTATGAGGACAGACTGAGTAGACTGGGATTATACTCATTGGAATTCAGAAGAATGAGGGGAGATCTTATAGAAACATATAAGATAATGAAGGGAATAGATAAGGTGGAGGCAGGGAGGTTGTTTCCGCTAGCAGGTGAAACTAGGACGAGAGGGCATTGCCTCACAATAAAGGGAAGCAGATGTAGGACTGAGGTCAGGAGGAACTTCTTCACCCAAATGGTTGTGAATCTGTGGAATTTCCTGCCCAGTGAAGTGGTTGAAGCTACCTCGCCGAATGTTTTTAAGGCAAGGCTAGATAAATTTTTGAATAGTAAAGGAATTAAGGGTTATGGTGAGCAGGCGGGTAAGTGGAGCTGAGTCCCAAAACGATCAGCCATGATCTTATTAAATGGCGGGGCAGGCTCGAGGGGCCAGATGGCCTACTCCTGCTCCTAGTTCTCGTCTTCTTATGTTCTTATGTTCTTATCACTTCCTTTGTTGACCCTTCACTTACAATCACTTAAAGGGATCACTCAGGTGCCCACTGTTCCGGTGAGCATCTTAATGTCTAATATTATCTCCTGCGATTGATTTTCAGAAGTTTCTGACAGCAGCGTAAGAGAAATTAGTTGAGCTTTTTGGCATTACACTGATACACAGCCTGCATCATGCTTGTCTACAGCAGGACTGTTATTCAATGGACTTTCGTTTTGCAGGGTCGACCCCTCTGGATTTCCAGGCAAGTGGTCAAAGTCTACCAAAGGCTACATTGGTGCAATTAGATAGGGTAGTTCTTTTTGCTTCTTGTACGTGTCTGGTTATTGATATAGGCAGCTCATGTAGAAGGCTGTTATAGAGCATGAATAGACACATGAGATGAGCTAGTTGAACCCCCTCTTTCTGTGCTAGTAAACTGTATTTAATTTCATGTGTTTCTATGAATCTGGTCTCTCAAAATGTCTATTTGATGACAGGCCTGAAGGGCTTTGTAACCACTTCCCTGCCAACATGACAAATCGGACAGAGAGAGAGCAGAGGCCACCTTTATTTCCGAGGAGTATCCAAGCCTGGTTTCATAGCTGCTGACTACTCACAAAGGCAGGCTTTGAGTAAAGGCGAGCGACACGTTGAAATTTTGTTTGACATCAGTGAAGTGATCTTCTCATCTGTTTGAGCATGAAACAACCTAATACTGCTGCTCTGTGAATGTTCACTTCCATTTAAACCATGCAGAACATAAGAAAATAATCTGGTGTGAATTGAGAATATTAAATGACCTCTTTTTGATACAGGCCAGAGCTTTTTGACATACTGACCCCAAGATAATTCTGCTGAAACACAACGACAGGCTTGACAGGCTGTTCTGTTGACTCAACACAATAAATTTTTGCAGGGAGACCTGATGGTTATGACATTTCATAGATTGAGACAGGAGGGAGCCTAAGAAATTAAAATCTTGATAAATCCCTGGGATCTGATGTCCTACTTCCTGGGATTGTTAAAGAGATAATGGCAGAGCTGGGGGATGAGCTAACTACAATTGTCCAAAATTCCTTAGGTTTGGGAAGGGTCCCATCAAGTTGGTAATTGTGCCAAGGCTGTTCAAGAAGGAAAAAAGAGAGAGAAAACAGGGAAGTACACGCCATTAATCTGATATCAGTCATTCGGACAGAACTGGAATCTCCCATTAAGGAAGACATAACAGTGCAATTTGAAAAGTGTAGTATGACTAGAACAAGTCAACATGATTAAGAAACGAGAAATCTAATATGCCAATTTTATGAAACTTCTTTAATGATGAAACAAGAGAGGTAGATAAAGGGGAGCCAGTAGATCCTTTGCATTTAGATTTGCAAAATGCATTCAAAAAGATGCGACATGAAAGGTTAATATGCAAAATTAGGGTTCATGGAATTGAGGTAATATTTTATGATTGGTCGAGAATTACTGAATGGGCAGGGAGCAGAGGTAACTTTAATGAGGTATTTTTAAGTTGATAGGTTGTGACTAATGGAGCACTGGAAAGACTCTCAGCTATTTACAATTTACATTAGATTTCCTTATAGAAGTTTATAAAATCATGAGCGGCATGGATAGAGTGAATAGTCAAGGTCTTTTCCCCAGGGTGGGGAGTCCAAAGCTAGAGGACATAGATTCAAGGTAAGAGGAGAAAGTTTTAAAAGGGTCCCGAGGGGCAACTTTTTCACACAGAGGGTGGTGCATGTATGGAACAAGCTGCCAGGGGAAGTGATGGAGGCTGGTACAATTACAAGATTTAAAAGGCATCTGGATGGGTATATGAATAGGAAGGGTTTAGAGGGATATGAGCCAAATGCTGGCAAATGGGACTAGATTTATTTAGGATATCTGGTCAACATGGACAAGTTGGCCAAAGGGTCTATTTCCGTGCTGTATATCTCTATGACTCTATGACCCTAGTGACTTCGGCACAGAAACAGAGAGTAATGTATTTGCATTTTCTGATAACAAAAATACAGGTGGAAAGGTAAACTGTGAGGAACACAGAAGTTGCAGATATATAAACAAGTTTAAGTGAATGGGTAACAAAATGGTAGATGTGGGGGCATGTGAACATTGGACATAGAACTGTACAGCACAGGAACTGACTATTCAGCCCACAATGTTGTACCAAACTTTACGACAAATGAAACTAATCCCTTCCACCTGCCTTTGGGCCATATCCATCTATTCCTTGTATTTCATGTGCTTATCCAAAAGTCTCTTAAATGTCCCTATTCTATCTGCCTCCACCACCACCCCTGGCAGGGCATTCTGCACTACTACCTTTGTCAGTGTAAAAAACATGCCCCTCATGCCCCCTTTGAACTTTCCCCCTGTCACCTTAAATGCATGCTCCCTAGTGTTAGACGTTTCAACACTGGGAAAAAGATTCCGACCATCAATCCTATCAATGCATCTCTTAGTGTTATAGACTTCTATCAAGTCTCCCCTCAGCCTCCGCCACTCAACAGAAAACAACCCGAGTTTTTCAACCTCCCCTTATAGCTCATGCCCTCTAATCTGTGCAGCATCCTGGTAAACCTCTTCTGCACTCTCTCCAAAGCCTCCACATCCTTCCTGTTTGTGGCAACTAGAATTGAATGCAATACGCTATGTGTGGCCAAACTAAAGTCTTATAAAGCTGGCAACATGACATCCTGACTCTTGTACTCAAATCCCCAACTAATAAAGGCAAGCATGCCATATCCTTCTTTACCACCCTATCTTCTTGCATGGCCACTTTCACGGAACTATGGATTTGAACCCCAAGATCCTTCTATACATCAATGCTGTTCAGAGTCCTGCCATTAACTATATACTTTTCCTTAACATTCCTGAAGCTATTCACTTTGGTCATAAGAATAGAAAGCTGATTTTAATGAAATATTATGGAATTTGTAAATGTTGCTGTTCAGAGAAATGTGGATGTTCTAATACAAGAAACTCACGAAGTGCGCATATATTTCCAGTGAGCAATAGGGAAGGCAAATTACATGTATGATTTTGTTTTGTGATGAAGGCTTAGATTGCATTTTTAATATTTGGAAATTAAGTTCTAAAGTAGAGGAAAAATAGATTTTTGTTTTTAGTTTTGTGAAGGTCTGTATTTTTTAAGAATGGTCAGAAAGTCTTTCTTAAATAGTGAGTTAAAGTGCATTTTCAAGGAATCATTCGCTTATAACTAAGTAACGAACAGGGCACTTAAGGAGGTAATTGCAAAACTGTTACTGATTTGAGCTTTCTAACCCAGAAACAGGTTCATTCAGGCAGAAAAGGTCCATGGCTGCAGATGTGTTGTTTATAGCAGTCTTTAGAACTTGTCAGGGCAGGCCTAAGGAGAAGCCTGAGTTGCGAGAAGAAAACTCTAGAAGCAAAAGGAATTTTAATTCAGTAAATATCTGGAATGAAGGATCTACTGATGATCATGAAAACATTATCCATTGTCATGAAACAGCTCGATCAGTAGTACTGCTGCCAAGCCACTCTTGGTGATGGACAATGAAATCCCCCACCCAGAGTACATTTTGTGCCCTTGCCATCCTCAGTGCTTCCTCCAAGTGTTGTTCAACATGGAGGAGTACTGATTCATCAGCTGATGTGGCTCACTAATGTCCTTCAGGACATCCTTTCCAGGTCTGACCTACATGTAACTCCAGACCCACAACAATGTGGTTGACTCCTAACTGCTTTCTGAAATGGCTTAGAACTGACTTGTATTAATTCCTTTGAAGTCTCAAAAAAGAAATAAAACTGGACAGATCACCTGGGATCAACAGAAATGACCACTGCTGTGTCCTGCAAAGTCCTTCTTGCTAACATCTGGGGGATCTTCCCAAAATTGGGAGAGCTACCTCACAGACTGGTCAAGCCTGACATGGTTATACTCATGGCATCATACCTTACAGACAGTTTCCCAGACACCACCATCATCATTCCTGGATATGCCCTGTCTCACCGGCAGGACAGACCCAGCAGAGGGGGCAGCATAGTGGTATATAGAGATAGTAGGAACCGCAGATGCTGGAGAATCTGAGATAACAAGGTGTAGAGCTGGATGAACACAACAGGCCAAGCAGCATCAGAGGAGCAGGAAACCTGATGTTTCGGGCCTAGACCCTTTGTCTGGAGGGAACTGGCCTGGAAATCCTCAACATTGACTCCAGACCACATGAAGTCTCACAGCTTCAGGTTAAACATGGACAAGGAAACCTCTTGCTGATTACCACATACCGTCCTCCCTCAGCTGATGAATCAGTACTCCTCCGTGTTGAACAACACTTTGAGGAAGCACTGAGGATGGCAAGGGCACAAAATGTATTCAGAGTGGGAGATTTCAATGTCCACCACCAAGAGTGGCTCAGCAGCAGTGCTACTGATCGAGCTGGCCGGGTCCTAACGGACATAGCTGCTAGACTGGGTCTGCGGCAGGTGCTGAGGGAACCAACAAGAGGGAAAAACATATTAACCTCATTCTTACTAATCTGCCAGCTGCAGATGCATCTGTCTATGACTGTGTCAGTAAGAGTGACCATTGCACAGCGCTTGCAGAGATGAAATCCCACCTTCATATTGACAGTACCCTCCATTGTGCTGCATAGCATTATCACCGTGCTAAATGGGACAGAACTTGCACAGATCTAGCAACTCAAGACTGGGCACCCATAAGGCACTGTGGGCCATCAACAGCAGCAGAATTGTACTCCAGCACAATCTGTAACCTCATGGTCCGGCATATCCCCCGCTCAACCATTACCATCAAACCTGGAGATCAACCCTGGTTCAATGGGGAGTGCACAAGGGCATGCCAGGACCAGCACCAGGCATACCTGAAAATGGAGTGTCAACCTGGCGAAGCTATCAAACGTGACTACTTGCACACCAAACTGCGAAAGCAGCAAGTGATAAACTGAACTAAGCAATCCCACAACCAACAGATCATATCTAAGCTCTATATGTCTGCCACATCCAGCTGTGAATGATGGTGAACAATTAAACTACTCACTGGAGGAGATGGCTCCATAAATATTCCCATCCTCAATGATGGAAGAGCCCAGCATGTCAGTGTAAATGATAAGGGTGAAGCATTTGTAGCACTTTTCGGCCAGAAGTGCCAAGTGGTGAATCCGTCTCAGTCTCCACCATTAGTCCCTAGCAGTACAGAAACTAGTCTTCAGCCAATTTTATTCACTCCATGTGATATCAAGAAATTGTTGGAGGCACCAGATACTACAAAGCCTCTGGGCCTTGACAACGTTCCAGCAATTATACTGAAGTTTTGTGCTCCAGAACTTGCTGGTCCCCTAGACAAGCTGTTCCAATACAGTTACAACAACTACCCGACAATGTGGAAAATTTCCCAGGTATGTTCTGTACATAAAAAGCAAGGCAAATCCCATCCAGCCAATCACTGCTCCATCAGACTACTCTTGATCATCAGTAAAGTGATGGAAGGTGTCATCAACAGTGCTATCAAGCAGCACCTGCTCAGCAATAACCTGCTCAGTGACGCCCAGTTTGGGTTCCGCCAGGGCCACTCAGCTCCTGACTTCATTATAACCTGAGTTCAAACAAAAAGAGCTGAATTCCAGAGGTGAGGTGAGAGTGACAGCCCAAACATCAAGGCTGCATTCTACCGAGTGTGGCATCAAGGAGCCCTAGCAAACCTGGAATCAATGAGTATCAGCGGGCAAACTCTTCGGTGGTTAGAGTCATACCTGACAAAGTTCCAGGACATGTCTGCAGGCGCTCCTCAGGGTAGTGTCCCAGGTCCAACCATCTTCAGCTGCTTCATCAATGACCTTCCCTCCAGCATAAGGTCAGAAGTGGGGATGTTCACAGATATTTGCACAATTTTCAGCAACATTCACAACTCCTCAGTTATTGAGGTGGTCCATGTTCAAATGCAACAAGAGCTGGACGATGTCCAGGTTTGGGCTAACAAGTGAGAAATGAGAAAATACCAAGCCATAACCATCTCCAATGACAGATAATCTAACTATCACCCTTTGACATTCAATTGTGTTAACATCACTGAATCCCCAACTATCAATGTTCTGGGGGTTACCATTGACCAGAAACTGAACTGGACATCTCATATAATGTGGTAACAACAGCAGGCCAGAGTCTAGGAATACCGCAGCGAGTAACTCACCTCCTGACTTCCCAAAGCCTGTCCATAACCTGCAAGGCATAAGCCATGTCTAAACTCCGAGACCCAGGTCTCTGCTGTACTCTGTAACTGGATGCTTAACTCATAAACCACAAAGACCACACTCCTGACCCAAAGACCACAGTCAGTCATGATACGTGACAATACATCCTCCACCATAATCTTCAACCACCGGTGCCCCGCAAGGCTGCGTACTCAGCTCCCTACTCTACTCCTTATACACATACGACTGTGTGGCCAATTTCCACCCCAACTCCATTTACAGGTTTGCCGATGACACCACCATTGTAGGTTGGATTTCAAACAACGAAGAGACAAAATACAAAAAAGAGATTGAGTGCTTAGTGGTGTGGTGTAAAGATAACAATCTCTCTGTCAACATCAGCAAAACAAAGGGGCTGGTCATTGTCTTTGGAAGTGGAGTGGAGGGCAGTCTCCCATCTGCATCAATGATGCTGAGATGGAGATGGCCAACAGTGTCCGGTTCCTGGGAGTGATGATCACCAACAATCTGTCCTGGTCCACCCATGTTGAGGTGACTGTCAAGGAAGCGTATAGATGTACAGCCTGCAAAACAACACCTTTCACTGTATCTCAGGATATGTGCCCACGATAAATCAATCAATCAGTAAGCAGTGTGATGGAACACTCCCCACTTGCCTGGATGGGTGCAGCTCCAACAACACTCGAGAAGCTTGGCACCATCCAGGACAAAGCAGCCACAATAACAAACATTCAGTCTCTCCACTTCTTAAGGTCGGTTGCAGCAGTGTGCAAGATGCACCGGAGAAATTCACCAGAGATCGTTAGACAGGACTTTCCAAACCCATGATCAATGGCATCTCAAAGGATAAGGGCAGTGGATACATGGGAGTTCCACCACCTGTGAGTTCCCCTCCAAGTCACTCACCATCCTGACTTGTTAATATATCGCTGCTCCTTCTGTGTCTTTACAGACCACACCAAAGCCCTTCAACCCATGTCAAGGAGGGAGACCAGACCGCAACCTTTTCTTATTTTAAAGGCAAGTGCCAGGCGTTGTATTCCAAATACAATTTAGTTGCTCAAGGTACTGGGCTTGAAGCCCAACACACTTTATTCATGCACAATACTTCAAATACAGACAAAATTAAAAAAAAGAATTAGATTAACTGTAACTCTATTGAAAGACTCAACAGAATGATAAACTACTCGTTAACTGTTCCAAAACAGTAATATCCCATAAAGACGCCTTTTGTAAAGGCAAAGTCAATGAAACAGATTGTTTCACATGTAATTCTAGTGGCAGGAAGAGTACCCAAACCTTCAGGTGTAACACAGAGAGAGAGAGAGAGAGAGAGAGATGATTCATAACTTGGTATGGTAACTGCTCTCCCCAAGACCAAACAGCTACTGAAAGCTAGATTTAAAATCCTGGTTCTCTGGGAGCTTGACCCCACCCATTCAGGCTGTTTCTATTGTTACTACTTTAAAAACAACCCCAAGGCCTCACAAGTGATTTATGTGATTGAATGGAAGCCGTCCACTCGATACCTCTGTCTCAACCGCTCTTCATAGAAAAAAAAATCAGGACTAAATACACCTCTTAAAGTCATAGCATTGTCACAGTATCGCAAGGTGAAATTCCTGGAATTCTCTCCCGAATGACCTTCTGGGTCTAGCGACGCCAAATGGATTGGAGCAGTTCAAGAGGGCAGCTCATCACCGCCTTCGCAGGTGGGACTAGGGACAGGTAAGATGTGCTGACCCAGCCAGTGACACACACAAACACACCTCCTATGAGTAGATGAAAGAAAAGATGGCTGCGGAGAGATCAGAGAAAATAATCCTACAAAGCCATCCAGGATATGAGGTCATGGATCCCATGTTGAGCAACAGTTAACAGCTCAAGCTGATTTAACAGCTCGATTAAAAGTCTTGGGAAGAGATATCAATTGAATGAAAATAGCAACATGTGAATGTACAGAAATTTGCCAAAGCTCAAACCAATTGCCTCCATACCAACTGTGTAATCAGTTTCCTTTTTGGCAAATTTCTTTGCATTCACTTGATATTATTTTCTTCAATTAATGCCTCCTCCCCAAGACCTTTAAACAGATCTTCCTCTGTCATATTTGTTTGACAACTTGGTCACCTTGCTATTGAGTGATGTCACTCAACATCACTCTCACAGTCAACATTGGCAAAATGTTGTTCCGTGCTTTCTTCATGCATAGTTGATGCATAATACATGGGCCTGAGTTGGTTCCTTTCCTTTTCCCAGGATCAGTGATGGCTTTGTTTGATCTGGACTGGTTGCATATTCTGGAAACTTTTGCAGGTTTCCAAGTATCTGTGCTTGGATTTCTAACTCAAACTTTCTGCCCAATGCACAGGTTTAATAGTTCTCTACCTCCTCAATCACGTGTGTCTCTTTCTTTCTCCTCTGCCTTTGAAGAAGAATATCTTTGTTTTGAAATGGTTAGATAATTTGTGGGTCATCTCTTTCATGCAGATCTTCATGGAATCATAGAATCCCTACAGTGTGGGAACAGGCCCTTTAGCCAAACAGGTCCGCACTGACCCTCAGAGTATCCCACCCAGACCCATCCCCCTAACCTTTCTCTGTAGCCCACCTAATCTACACATCCCTGAACATTACGGGCAATTTAGCATGGCCAATCCACCTAACCTGCACATCTTTAGACTGTGGGAAGAAACCAGAGCACCCAGAGAACACCGACACAGACAGTGGGAGAATGTACAACTCTAAAGGGACAGTAACCCAAGGCTGGAATCAAACCCGGGTCTCTGGCATTGTGAGGCAGTCTGCAAACCACTGAGCTACCACGCTGCTTTCGCAATATAAGTTGTGCTGAAGTTGGTAGCCCCTTCTTCATTGGTGCTGAATGAAAATGCAGCAATGTAACACAAAAATCTTGCTTCCTTTGCTTAATGATCATGGATCTGATAGCCCATACCAAACATTCTGTCGTACTGTTCGAGTATGGATAATAGGGTAATTATGTGATATAGGTCACCCCACATTGAGTATACATGTCTCAAAATGGTTTGCCAATGATATGTGGCCCATTATCTGACCCAAGAAACTGAGTAATCTGAAAATAGCATGCATTGTCGGCTCATCAAACAATGACAAATTTACAGAAGAAATTCATCTCCAGAATATTATCTTCCAAGTGCACTGTGAATAGGTCATTTGCTACTTTCATCTAAGAAGCGGATGGGACATTGTGCTGGGGTTTGTTATGTTTGGTATGTCTCACATGCATTTATAAGTCATGAAATATCCAGCTTCATCCTTGTCCAGTACACAGGTTCATGCAGTTGCTATCCTGTGTGTTCAATACCCATGTGTCCTTATTGTAACATGGACGTGATATTTTAGTGAGATGGTACTTCTGCCACCACTGGACTATTGGTATCAAACAGGTAAAATATTTCAGCAAGCCATGAAAATCACGTATTGTCACTCAGTGTGGAGTTTTTGTCTATGTAAGGTGATTTGGAATCTATTCACACTGAAGACAATTCTTTCTCTGAGCAGGTCTTTGAAAATATTCCAGCTCTTTTCTGGACCTTTCTTAACACCCACAGAAAGACTTGATGAATTAAATTTGCAAAGCTCTGCCTGTCAGATTTTCAAATCTCTTTCTCAGAATTATCAGCATAATCTGTAAAAATAGAACGATACACATTGTCTCAATAATGGTAATTCAATGGCGTCAATGGATACCCATTCCATAATGCGGTTTCTGTTATTAACATTCTGCCTTAAAGCTAAAAGTATACATTTGATTCAGTGCAAATTTAAAACAAAATGTTCCTTGACTTTGTCCTCAACAGAAGTGAAAAGTGTTTTTATTGCTTTAAGAACCAAATTCTGCTACTGTTGCCAGAACTTGTTATTTTTGAATCAGTTATCAGACTGTACTGGGCACCCAGCTCTCTGTAGTGTCTCAGCTCAAAAGTAAATTGTGACTTGTTTTTAATTTTGAATTTGATACCATCTGAGAAATTTCTGCCATCTTGAAAGAGCTTACCTTCCTTTCAAAAGAAAACGTCTCAGAGATAAAAGGTGCTGCAGATGCTGGAGAATCCGAGATAACAAGC
>JAHRHZ010000039.1:25890905-25945916 GCA_024137785.1 Ginglymostoma cirratum
TGATGAGGGGTCTAGGCCCGAAACGTCAAGTTTTCCTGCTCCTATGATGCTGCTTGGCCTGCTGTGTTCATCCAGCCCCATGCTTGTTATCTCGGATTCTCCAGCATCTGCAGTACCTTTTATCCCCATTGGATTATCACTTTGTTTTGTTTAAATGTCGAGGTTCGTTTATGAAAATATTCACAAGAGGCTGTCACTGTACTGTGAACGTGAAGAACAAAATTTTTATTTAACAAGGGAAAATAAGTATCGGGTAAATTTACACTAGACAAGAAGGTTGGAAAGACTTAATTCCAAACTCCGGGAAAAAAGTTCAAAATTCACACTGTTATTTTTCTCTAAGCAGCATCTTTATAAACACCTAAAGCCCAGTAAAGATCTACCGTAGTCACTATACTAAAGCTTACTACATAGGCTGACACAGCTGTAACTGTCTTCTTTTTGATACATTTCTGCGTGGTCACAAGATGCTTTCCCTGAGACTTCCAAAACAAACCGCAAACTAAACCCACATTCTTTCAATTTATTGCAAACCTCCAAGTCCCCTAAATTTAGTTCCTAGCAGTATTCAACTCCTGGCCCACACCAAGCTGACTGACTGACTTTCCATTGGCCACTGTCACAGAACAGACTTTGGGGCCTGTGAGGATGAACAGCAGCACACACTCATCTCATTTGGAGCTTAGTCGGGAGCAAGTTTTGAAAGGAGACCCAGAAAAAGTATACTGATAAAAACTGAAAGAACTGTGGATGCTGTAAATCAGGAACAAAGACGAAATTGCTGGAAAAGCCCAGCAGGTCTGGCATCATCTGTGAAGGAAAAAACAGAGTTAAAATTTCGGGTCCGGTGACCATTCCTCAGAGCCACCTTTTTTTTTGGGTTAGATCCAAGTGCGTGGAGTGCAGTCATTTCGAAAGGAGATAGGTTGGATTTGATGAAGGGGTTGGGACAGAGAAATTGAGGCAACTAATGTCACGCCTAATGACAGTTCTCAAATAATGATAGTTCTCAATGAACAGATCGAGTGCAGGTAAAAGGCCACAGGGAGGAGTCCAAGTGGAGGGAGACTGTTGGAACTGGGTGAAGGGGTCTGTGGGACGGGGAGAGGACTCTTGTCCAAAGAAGTGAGCACGGAGGCGAAGACGGTGCAAGAAGAGTTCGGCATCATGTCATGCCCAAATTCGTTAAGGTGGGGACGCAGAGGAATAAAGCTGAGGCATTTGCTGAGTACAGAACGTTCAGCATCAGAGAGCGGAAGGTTAGGAGGGATGGTGAATATCCGGCAGGAGGTGGGGTTAGGAGAGGGGATGGAGTCAGAGGGAACGGGGCGGGACAGGAAGGTTCCAGAGGGCCATGGATACCTTTGAGTTGTTGTATCTTGTGGACCTTGATGCCTGAGAGGAAAAGAAAAATTTATTGTTAGCATGGTGATGGCCTAGTGGTATTACCACTGGACTGTTAATCCAGGCACCCAGATTATGTTCTGGGGACCTGGGTTTGAATCCTGCCATGGCAAATGGTGGAATTTGAATTCGATAAATGTCTGGAATTAAGAGTCTAATGGTGACCATGAATCAATTGTCGATTGTTGGGAAAACCCCATCTGGTTCACCAATGTCCTTTAGGGAAGGAAACTGCCATCCTTACCTGGTCTGGCCTACATGTGACTCCAGACCCACAGCAATGTGGTTGACTTTGAACTGCCCTCTGTACAATTAGGGATGGGCAATAAATGCTGCCTAGCCAACGATGCCCTCACCCTGTGAATGAATAAAGAGCTGGAGGATGTTGCCCAGTTCTTAGTCACCAGACCTGAAACGTTAACTCTGATTTTTTCTTTGCAGATCTGCTGAGCTTTTGCAGCAACTTCTGTGAAAGTGTGCTGACATTGGAGTGCATGTACAGTAGGCCTAATGACCATGTGGCTGCCATAGGACACATGGCATTGAACAATTGTCACCTTTGTAATAATGTGAGACCTGTACACATGGGTGAACAGCAACAGGCTTCGTTGAACATAACTATATACACAGGATGGTGAAGGGTGACATCTTAGCTAAAGCCTTAAGAACCAAGCTGCATCTGATCTGATGATAATTAGTTCCTTTTGCAAGTGCTGTGTAGCTATCCTTGGAGTTAAGGTACTAAGGCTATAGACAGTGATAACATTCCAATAATAATACTGAAGGTTTGTACTCCAGAACTAGTTGCGCCACTAGCCAAGCTTTTCCAATAGAACTACAACTCCAGAATGTACCCACCAATGTGGGAAATTGCCCAGGTAAATCCTGGACCCAAAAAGCAAGACAAATCCACTTCCTTCAATTACTACCTCATCATTCTATCACTGATAGTCAGTCAAGTGATGGAAGTCGTCGTTAGCAATGCTATCAGCAAGCATTTGCTCAGCCACAAACCTGCTCTCTAATGTTCAGTTTGGATTCCATTCATATTCCTAACCTCATTACAGTCTTGGGTCAACTATGGATAAAAGAGTTAAACTCCATAGATGAGATGAGAGTGACTGCCCTTGGCATCAAGGCTACATTCAATTGAGTATAGCATTAAGGAGCCTAAAAAATCTAGGGTTAATGATAATCGGGGAAAACGTTCTGCTTGTTGGAGTTATACTAGGCACATAGGAACTGTTGTGGTTGTTGGAGGTCAGTCATCTTAGCTCCAGGACATCTGCACAGGAGATCCTCAGGGTAATGTCCTAGACCCAACCATCTTCAGTTGCTTCAACAATGACATTCCCTTCATTATAAGGTCAGAAGTGGGGATGTTCAATGATGACTGCACAATGTTCAGCACGATTACAAATCTTCAGTTACTGAGACGGTTCATGCCTATATGCATCAAGATCTGGACATTATTCAAGTTTGGCTGAAAAGTGACAAATAACATTCACACTTCAAAGTGCCAGGAAATGCCTCCACCAAGAAAGATTTTAACCTTCATCCCTTGATAATCAACGGCATCACCATCATTCAATCCCCCACTATCAACATCCCAGGGGTTACCATTGGACAGATACTAAACTGGACAACCCATATAAATACTGAGGCAACAAGAGCGGATCATATTTTAATAATTCTACAATGAATAACTTTCCTTCTGTTTTCCCAGCGCCCATCCATCATCTGAAAGATACAAATCAGGTGTCTGATGAAACATTTTCCACTTCTTATGACAAGTGCAGTTTCAGTAACACTTAAGAAGTTCGACACCATCTGGGACACAGCAGCCATTTTGCTAATGTCCCATTCATCCTTTTCAACTTTTTCTTCCTTCATTACCAAAGCTCAGCCACAGAAATGTGTACCATCTCTCAGATGCATTGCCACAACTCCCTAAGTCTCCTTTGACAGCAGTTTCAATGCCCATGACCGCTACCATCTAGCAGGGCAAGGGTAGCAGATGTCTGTGAATGCCACTACCTGCACGTTTCCCTCCAAGCCACTCACCATACTGACTTGGAAATATATCTCCATTCCATCACTGTCACTCTGTCAAAATCCTCAAACTCCTTCCCTAACAGCATTGTGTGAAAGCACGGACCCTGTGAAGTTGCAGCAATTCAAAAATGTGGCTGTCTCCAGGGCAATTAGAGAAGGATAATAAATGCTGGCCCAAGCACCAATGGCCAACTGCATGAATTACTACAAAAACAATCAGCATGATCCTGGGACTTGGAGCTCAGATTATAGGAGAATGATTGACAAATTTTCAGCTTATTCCCTCAGAGAAAAGGAGACTGAAAATCCAGTGTCGAAGATGTTGAGAGGTATGAAAAATGAGAAAGTAGGTGAAGTCAATTATAATCATGAAGCTTGGGGCCATGAGGATAAAATGAGGCTTTTAGTAAGAATTGAGATTGGAAGGAGTAATTAGTCTAGAAATGACTGCCTGCAGTATTATCTTTAACGGTACACTCATATCAGATTCCTTTTTCTGCAATTTTCACAAGAGCTTTAACCTATCGATTTGAAATAGTTTAATGGCTCTGTTAAAATAGGGGACAGAGAATGTCAGACAAACTCAGCAAGCAATAAACTCACATCAAAAATAAGCATTTCCAGTGTCTTTGCAACCCCACCATCACCCAATAAATTTGGACGTGGGGATTTCCATCAAAAGCAATGTAGTTTACTCCTGATAAATCAAAGACATGTCATGCTCCAAAGAAAATTCAATTTTCCAATTGCTTGAAGCATAGAATCCTGACAGTGTGGAGGCAGGCCATCAAGTTCAGACCAACTCTCTGAGGAGAATCCCACCCAGATCCAACCCTGTATTTTCTATGGCCAATCCACCTAGCCTGCATACCATATGCAATTTACTATGACTAATTCACCTAACCTGTACATCTTTGGACTGCAGGAGAAAACCAGAGCACCTGGAGGAAACCCACACAGACACAGGGAGAATGTGCAAACTCCACACAGACAGTGGCCTGAGGGTGGAATTGAACCCAGGTCTCTGATGTTGTGAGGCAGCAGAGCTAACCACTGAGCCACCTTGCTGCCCTATTTGCTTATCACTGTAAACAACATGGAACATAATGGTTAAAACATCAACCTGTGGATAATTTTATATCAAGAAATATTGAATTAACAAGTAATGTGTATACTATATATATGTACACATATAGACTGACCAAGAGAAAAACTATCTGATTAAGAAGTGGATGATGAAGGTTATGATGATGACGACAATGATGATGAAAGTCCACGCTAAACTTTAATACCATAAGAAATCTCACACTTTGAAGATGGTAGTTGAATAAATAGTTTACTGCAACCATTGAGGGAAGGGATTAATCTGTTTGAATTTTACACCTGACTGCTTATTCTGATCATTTCCTTCCATCCCTTTCTCCTCTCCTCAAGGCATTGACTTCTGTCTTTCACTCAAGAGGCCACTGGTTGAGAGTGAATCCTGAACAGTAGATGTTAGTTGGTATTTGGCCATGACAAGCATCTCTGTTTGACTCAAGTCTGTGCTCGTTCAACATCTCCTATTGTCACTTAAAATGGGGTGCTGCAGTTTCCAATCAGAGCACCAAACCTGGTTGTTCTTCACAACAGATTATATTGAGATTGGTTGTGGTGTCCCAACAGTGACTGAGGATCAAAGTGGGATCTTTTAGCTGACCAATACATTCTGTGAAGTTGGTAAATCATCAGGCAGAAGCTTTGCTTAATTTGACTTTTTGGGGAAAAAGGTGACGGCCAATTTGCAATGCTTTGCCTTCTTGATTTATACAAAGTAGTTACCTATCTCAGGATGCTAAAAGGTAAAGTTGCACATGGATTGTTTGGATAAGATGTGAGAATGGTACAAGCTACAAGTGCCAAAAGGCCACCTCTTGTTCTAGAAATCCTTACAGCATCGCCCATGCAACTTAATGGAGAAAAGCTTTGGATTCCACATGATACCAAGCTGGGTGGGAGGATGAACTGTAACGAGGGTGCAGAGATTCTTCAGCATGATCACGACAGGTTGGGTGAGTGGGTAAATCCATGGCAGATACAGTATAATTTGGATAAATGTGAGGTTATTCACTTCAGAAGCAAAAACAAGAAAGTAGATTACTACCTGAATGGCTGTAAATTGGGAGAGGGGAGTGTACAGTGGGACCTGGGTGTCCTTGTGCACCAGTCGCTGAAGGTAAGCATGTAGGTGCAACAGGCAGTAAGGAAAGCAAATGGTATGTTGGCCTTCATTGCGAGAGGTTTTGAGCACAGGAGCAGGGATGTGTTGTTGCAGTTACACAGGGTCTTGGTGAGACCACACATGGAATATTGCGTACAGTTTTGGTCTCCTTTTCTGAGGAAGGATCCTCTTGCTCTGGAGGGAGTGCAGCGAAGGTTTACCAGACTGATTCCAGGGATGGCGGGACTGACGTATGAGGAGAGATTGACTAGGTTGGGATTGTTTTCACTGGAGTTCAGATGAATGAGGGGGGATCTCATAGAGACTTATAAAATTCTAACAGGACTGGACAGGGTAGGTGCAGGGAGGATGTTCCCAATAGTGGGTGTGTCCAGAACCAGGGGTCACAGTATGAGGATTCAGGGTAGACCATTTAGGACGGAGATGAGGAGACATTTCTTCACACAAAGAGCAATGAGCCTGTGGAATTTACTACCACAGGAAGTAGTTGATGCTAAGTCATTGAATGTATTCAAGAGGCAGCTAGGTATAGCACTTGGGGTGGACGGGATCAAAGGTCATGGGGAGAAAGTAGAGTTAGGCTATTGAGTTGGACGATCAGCCATGATTGTGAAGAATGGCAGAGCAGGCTCGAAGGGCCAAATGGCCTCCTCCTGTTCCTACCTTCTATGTTTCTATGTTATGCTTCTATGTACCTAGCTATGGATTAGCTGGAAAGTAACTAAACAATGTAGGAAAAGACATTCTCAATGGCTGCATCAACAACCATGAGAAATAGAAGCAGAATGAGGCCATTCAGCCCCTCCAGCTTGCTCTTCCATGGCTTATGTGACTGTTGTTGTAACCATTTTCCTCCCAATCCTCCATGGCCCTTGACTTCTTTATCAATCAAAAATCTCTCTATCTCAGTGTTGAATATGTTAAATGATCCAACCTCCGTTGCTCTCTGGGAGTTGAAGTAAATAATTCCGAATATTAACACCCCTCTGAGATAAGGAATTGCTCCTCATCTCAATCTTAAAACTTTCCATTTTGATATCATGCCCCTAAGTTGCAGATATCCCCATGAAGGGAAACTACCTCTCAGCATCTACCCTGTCAAGTCCACTCAAAATATTACGTTTCAATAAGATTGTCTCATTTTTCTAAGCCCCGATGAGAATCATAAGCCAACATCTTGATCAATCGTGAACATTCTCTGATCTGTGTCCAGTACAATTATATCCTCCTTATGTCTCATCCGATTGCCCTGTATAGTTATGGAAAGACTTCCCTGCTTTTATATTCCATACTCCTTGTAATAAAGAATAATATTCCATTTTCCGTTCTAATGACTTGTACCTGCATACTAGTTTATTTCTGACTCATGTACAAAAACATCCCAACCATGCTGCACTGCCGAACTCTATGGTTGTTCTCTGTTTAAATAATGTTCAGCTTTTCTCTTTACTTGCCATAGTGGACAATGACATATTTCTCATGTTATACTTCATCCTCCCGATGTTTGTCCATTCACTTAAACTATCGATATCACTTTTGCAACTCTTTGTATCTTTCTCACAACTTGCATTCCTACCTATCCTTGCATTGTCAGCAAACACGACTACACTACGGTTGGTTCCTTCATTCAAGTCACTAACTTAGATTGTAAATTCATAAAACCCCATCACAGATCCCTAAGATATGCCACCACCAGGGGCTTGCCAAGCTGAACATGACCAGTTTATCTCAACTCTCTATTTCCTGCTGGTTAGCAAATCCAACGTTCATGCTAAACTATCACTCCCCACACCACAAGCTCTTAATTTGTCCAGTAACCTTTTATGTGGCACCTTATCAAATGCTCTTTGTAATCCAGATACACTCCATCTACCAGTTGCTCTTTATCTACCCTGTCCACTCCTGCCTTAAGGAACTCCAAAGAATTTATCAAACACATTTTCTGGATCAAACATCACCAAAGAACTTTTACAGCTCTGATCACTGTGCAATCATCTACTGCCCTGGACTGAATTCTCAGCAACTAGGTGAGTCAGTAAGAATAAATTGGCCAACATTAGGCAGTACTCAGCCCCAAGTGACTAGTCATTGGCAATATGTTATTGAGGAACTTTGCCAGGTTCACCAGTTGGTCACTTGCTTGCTCATTGGTCAAAGACAAAAAATGGTGTCAATGAGCATGGATGGTCTGACAAAGAGTGAAGCTTTTCCCCACAGTTTATTGGGACTGTATCATCATAGTTCCACCTTTGGCAAAGCAACTTTGCAATTCAGTGGCATTCCTAGTGGCAGTAGGAATGACACAGTTGAGGAGGGGCAGCAGCAGTAGCAAGGCCCATTATGTTCACCCTGGCTCCTTATTCAGTGACCTGTGATAAAAATTCTGCATGTGTGTCTGAGGGCCTTGGGTATCGTCAGCTGTGTTGTTGGGTATCTTGTCGAAGCTCACTGCTTACTTTTGATAGTCACCTGAACAAAGTATTGGGCGATGACTAGTCCCGACTGGGGGCCCAATACCTTCTGAAGAGGAGGGCTGACAGAAAATTGGCCAAAAGAACCAATTTGTGAGAATGGTACACTGTCAGCAGACAAATGATGTTGGATGATGCTCTTTAGTTTAACTAGTTTGGCATTGATATAATTTGGAATCCACATGGTTTTAATTCAATAGATTATTTTCTTTCCCATGCACTTTAAATGAATTTTCATCATATAGCATGCAGTATACAGCAGTTTCTTTGATATATTGATGGATTCCCTAATTGGATTGAATACACTAGGTCAATCAATGTCTCTATTCAAAGTAAGTAAAATGGTGAACTGGTTCTTGCTTCTGTCCTTACTGACCACAATCAAATCCTATTTGCTTAGAGTGATCATATGCCATTTATAGAAGTATTAAATTCAGATTGGAGAAAAAAACTTGTTACTCCTAATAGTCGTAATCCAGATAATCATGAGTTTTGGCCAGAGTTTGTCCATGAGACCAGTCTCCTATCCCCTTGATCCTATTTCCACAAAACTGCTGATCAGGATACAGCCACGATACAGATCCTATAAGTGAAAACAATTTTAATATGGAAGGGCAAAATGTGTCAGTGCAGGCTTGGAGGGCCAAAAGGCCTGTTCCTGTGCCACATTGTTCTTTGTTCATCCAACTAGCTCTCCTGGTTGCCATGTTCACCTATAAAGTCAATAGTTCCCGGTCTTCAGGCGTTGCCTTCCTCACCGTTAAATCTCTGAAAGTGAAACAGCTCTTGACTCCACCTTCAATGAAAAGTTACCACCTTGTCTCCAAATTCCCATTCCTCAGCAAACTCCTCAAATGCGTTGTCACCCTCACAAATCTATTCTTATTTTCGCTAGAATTCCATGTTCGATTCCCTCCCAATCAATTTCTGCTGCATCACAGTGTCGAAACGGTTCTTATCGAATGACCATTTGTCTGACTGTGACTGAGGTAAACCTTCCCTCTTACCTTACCTGTCTGAAGTCTTTTGACACGTCCTATCTTCAACCAATACCTCTCCACTGCCATCCAGCTAGGTTGAACTGCTCTCGCATAGACTTGTAGAGGTCTACAGCACAGGAAAAGGCCCTTCAGCACATTGAGTCAAACATAATTATTCTAATCACATTTTCCAGCAATTGGCCCACTGTCTTGTATGCCTTAACATCATAAGTGTACATCTGAATACTTACCAATCCATATCAACCCTGTCATTACCTGGGACATGTTTGCTTATTGGCCTTGACAACATCACCTGAAGACACAGCATTTGTTTTCACGGACATGGATTTTTACAAGCAGCCCAATCCACCGACTAACCCCTCCCTGAAATAAAGATTGGGTTGGACACCAGGCCTCGTGAAACCCAGCTGGCCCTCATTGATACAATGAGGAAAAGGGTTCGTTATTTCAGAGTGGGACTTCAAGCCTCATCTCACAGAAAGCTGCGCCTGAGGGAAAAAAAGAGAGAAAGGGAGCTGTCTTTTTATGAGATTGGCCTGTAATCCCAGCAGCACCAGGATGGAGTGATGGCCAATGTTGGCAATCTCCAACGAAGAAGGCTAATGGAGCCCGAACAGATAAGCCCAGAATTTTGGAATATCCTAGATTGCAGAGCCCAGCAGCGGAAAGGATAGTAGAATGGGGTACTGGGTTTGAGAGATGGAGGAAGGGTTAGTAAAGGTCTCAGAGGAACCCCACCCCCACACTTATTGCTCGCCTAGTCAACATAGTGTGAACAGCTAGCCTTCCTACTCCTTCCTCTGATTCACATGAAGTAATCCTGGAGGCAGAATGGGCCAATTAGTTGGTCGCAGGCCTAAGGGCGGAGAAGCTGTCTGATATTTTTCCTGTCACTGTCCTCTGGGAGACACATTGGAATAGGCAGGAAGGTGATGAGAGGGCTTCCCACCCTCATGGACACCAGCAGGGTTGGGAAGAAGGCCAATACATTTGTTCACCGCCCCCAACCCCATGTATGTTGACAACATCCAACCCTCTGGCTCCTCTACTCTTCCTAAATTATCTGACTGTCCATCCAATATCCAGTACTGGATGAAGAGGAACATCTCCCAGTTAACTATTGGGAAGATTTAAGCCATTATTTTTTCTTCAGTCTCCACTCCAGATTTCTATCCCCAGTTACTGACTCAATTCCTTTTCCTAACAGCACTCTGAGAATAAATCAAAGTGCTCCTAACTTGAGCATCACATTTGCGACATGAACAAACTCTGCCCTCATCTTCGTGTCATCATGAAGACCATCCATTTCCCGTGTGTTGTTATTGATCCACAGGGTGTGGGTATTGCTGTGTGGGCCTATCCCTAATTGCCCAGGGGGAGCTAAGAGTCGACAACATTGCTGGGCTCGGGAGTCACATGTAGGTCAGGCCGTGTGAGGATGGCAGATTCCTTTCCTAACAGGCATAAATGCACCAGAAGGGTTTTTATGATAATCGTCATGGGAACGAGCAATTGGATTACCTTACTTTTTTTAATTGGATTCAGATGCACTGGTTGCTGTGGTCGCATTTGAGCCTATGTCCCTGGAACTTCAGCCTGCTTGATTCACCCCGAGTGCCACTGTCACATCACCACCTCCCCTAAATCTGACTCTGATTCAGAATGCTCCAGTGAAGCACTTTCGCACATAATTACACTACGTTGAAGAAGTTACATAAATATTTGGTGTTGTGTAGTGTTATCAGTTGAAACCGAAGTGGTAATATCATAAAGAGGAGGCTTAAAAGACATCTGGTTGGATGTGCTCCCACTCAGATCATGAATGAGATTCTTATAGAGCGGCGCAGTTATTGGGATTTCTCATCCACAGTTCTTACTGTCTGAAGACATTGCTGTACTTCATCCAGTGCTAAGTAGTCTCATCTGCCCCTAACAATGAGAGGTTGGGCTTAGTATCAACACCATCAGACAAGGCTACTCATCCCTAGACCTGAACTCAGACTGGTCCCTGTAGCTTTCTAGGGATAGTGCCAAACCCAACCTTCCAGACCAGGGAATGGGAGTACTATCACTGAACCAGTGATCCTGATGTCCAGGGTTAAAAGGTACTGCAGATGCTGGAGAATCCGAGATAACAAGGTGTGGGGCTGGATGAACACAGCCTCTGATGAAGGGTCTAGGCCCGAAACGTCAAGCTTTCCTGCTCCTATGATGCTGCTTGGCCTGCTGTGTTCATCCAGCCCCACACCTTGTTATCTCTGATGTCCGGGTGCCTGTTTCCTGCTGAATGTCTATTAGGCTTTATGGTTCACGGACATCCTGGTGTCAGGAAAGCGTTGTTGGGACTGTTTCCTGGCTCAGACTTCACACTTGGAAATAGTTACAGCCCCTAACTCTCATGGAGGTGGCCTGATTAGTGACTGTAAGGGTAGATAAGTCCCCAGTGAGAGCAGGAATGCGGTCAGTACTATCGCCTGACATCGCATTACTGTGGCTACTGCCTCACAATGGAGGCAGCAGTGATGGGTGGAGAAAGGCAGAGAGCTGGCATCCAGGAGACCTACCTTGAGGCAGTGAGGGAGAGTAGGGCTTAATCATTGTATTGATAGCCTCAAGGGTGCCCTGAACCCACGTTGGGGTCCAGCAATGGGGATAAAATTCACTGCCATCAGTCCTCGCAAGACCCCATTCTGCCTGTATTGGAACATACTGTCCCCAGCTTTCACAAAAAAGGCAGCAATGAACTGCTGTCAGGCATCACACACGTCTGGTGCTGGGCCTCGGAAGGAGGTAGAGGTAAGGAGCTTCAAGGTTCCAGTGACCTTGACCAGGAAGAAATAGTGATCAATTTTGAAAGGTGTGACATCTTCCTCAGTGAGGACTTGGAACTCAGTCATCATCTTTCTGGAGACTCACAGACTCCTGCATTGCACTGATCCTCTGAAACCTCAACTTCGTTCTACCTTTCGTACTCGATATTACATTGAGGACATGGCCACCCTCACCCATGGCCCTGTCCATTACTGTCCTCCTGCCTGTGCCTCTGCCTCTTCTTTGAATGATGCTGACCCATCATTACTCTGAATTCCCTTCCTCTGCCTCTGTACCTCACTTTACTCCTTTCAGACAGTCATTTAGACCAAGTTTTCAGTCACTGCACACGAGACTCAAAATCTTAGAGTCACGCTCCCATTACCAAAGACTCCTTTGTTGCAGCCAGCCCTGCTCTGTACAACATCTGGAAGCCTTACCTCCTTCACTCTGAGATACCAAGATGGTGTTTCCATTTATTCATTCACGTGATGAGGCCAGGGATGGCCAGGCAGCATTCATTGCCCATCCCTAATTGCCCAGATGGCAGTTCAGTGTCAACCACATTGCTGTGGGTCTGGAGTCACATGTAGGCCTGATCAGGTAAAGATGGCAGCTTCCTTCCCTAAAGGACATTAGTGAACCAGATTCTCCAACGGTCGACAATGGATTCATGGTCAGATATTTATTGAATTCAAATTCCACCATCTGCAGTGGTGGGATTTGAACCCAGGTCCCCAGAACATTATCTGGATCAACAGTCCAGTGATAATACCACTAGGCCATCTTCAATGCCCAAACATGTATTGACCAATCTTCCATCACATGGCCAATAACTGAGAGTCCTTCTCAGCCCTCCCCCTTTTCATGAGTCTATCTATACCAGTGGTGTGGCCATGACTGGTTCCCCATGGTGTTGCCACCCCCCATGAATCTGTTCTATCTCTCACCCTGCATGCAACCCATGTGCCCTTCAAAGTCTCGCCGTGGCCTTGCACAATCTCCCAACAAACCAGCTAGCTACTTCAGTTGACCTGCCTGTAGATTTAGGAAGCTTTCTGAAGCCCACCTTCTCTCATCATGATGAATCTCGCCAGCACAGGAATGATGAAAGGAAACTAGTACACTGGTGGTGGCCATATTTCAAACCCAGCAAAACCGGCGTTGATGGGAAAATGGGGGCAAACTCTCCGCTGATGGAACCAAACCCGGCGCATTGGAAGATGGTCGTGGTTGTTGGAAGTCAGTCACCTCAGCTCCAAGTCATTTCTGCAGGAGTTCCTCAGCGTAGTGTCCTAGGCCCAACCATCTTCAGTTGCTGATTCAATAAGCTTCCCTCAGTCAGAAGGTCAATAGTGGGGATGTTTGCGGATGATTGCACAATGTTCAACACCATTCGCAATTCCTCAAGTATTGAAGCGGTCCCTGTTCAAATATCCTGTAAAATATGCAGGCTTAGGCAGAGAAGTGGCAGTAGCATTCATGCCTGGCTGAGTACAACTCCAACAACACTGAACAAGCTCAAAACCATCCAGTAAAAAGCAGCCCGCTGCTCTGGCACCAAATCCACAATAATTCACTCCCTCCGCCACCGACGCTCAGTTGCAGCAGTGAGTGCCGTCTACAAGATGCACTGCAGTAACTCAGCCTGGTTGCATTGACAGCACCTTTCAAACCTACAGCCACGTCCATCTTGAAGGGAAAGGGCAGCAGATACATGGGAACACCACCATCTGCAAGTTCCCCTCCAAGCTGCTCACTGCCCTGACTTGGAAATATATCACCATTTTTCATCGTCATTGGCTCAAAATCCTGGAATTCTCTTCCCATCAGCATTGTGGAGGTCCCTATATAATTGTTGCAGCTCAAAAGGCAGCTCACCATCACCTTCTTCAGGCTAACTAGGGATAGATCAATAAATACTGGGCTCCCATATCCCATGGACAAATTTAAAAATAAACACTGCCAGAAACCACCATTTCTGGTCTCCAACAATAACAAAAGATCCAAGTATTTCCAGTAAGTGAAAAAGTGGAGTTTGTAGCTGTAATACCTCAATGTGATCTCCTGATTGTGTGAGGTACAGAGTATGGAGCTTATTATCAGGTTAATGCTGGAGAACTGAATGCTAGCTTCTACCAGCATGTATCCATGAGTTCCACCTGATGACTCAAAATCTTTGGTCACTTTATGCAACTTTTCATCACCTGTCAAAGAGTTCAGTTCTGTTCTTGTTTCCTTTGGTCCCAGGAGCTGGTGATTTGCTCTGCTTTAAGTGAATTTCAACATGCTTTCATGTTGTTAGCATCTGGACTCTTCTGCCAAATGGATTAATGGAGACAATGATGTGATTCCTTTGTGTAGTGAAAAAAGAGCTTAGTTTTTTTAAATTGGAAAGTACATTTTCTTGTGTTTCAGCAGTTTAGTCTAACTGTTCTGGGAAGGATCACTGTGTTCTCGGCTTGTGAAATTCAGCATATAACAAATTGTTTCTGGCAGCAGAACACGTTTTTACTTGTAGTGAGACAGGTCAGAGTCTGCATGGAGGCTGCTTTCTGGAGATGAGGTCATCCCAATTATTCATGAAACCGACAGAATGAAAGTGATCAACAGAAGTAGTGGAGAGGATGGATTTCGAATAATGAATTGGAGACGGATTTAGCTTGTGTCCATCTCAGATAAAACATTGAACTGAAGCCCTGCTGGCCTTGCCAAGGAAGATGTTTAAGGTCGTTTGGCATTTTGTGAAGTGCAGCAGGGCAGTTTTGCAGCCAACACTTATCATCCATCATCACCACCAAAAAGTTAACGGATAACTTTTCAATAACTTTTGTGTCTTAGATGTGAGAACTTGCTGTGCACAACTGAGCTTACATGCCTATGTAGACAAAGCACTTCAAACATAATTCCTCAGCTGTGAAGCTTTTTGGGAATATCTGAGGATGTGAGAGATGCTACGTCAATGCAAGTTATTTCTTCAGGACTTGAGGACATTTTTAATGTTTATTTTAGCAGCCTCAGCTGCCATTATTCGGCGATTCCCACCAGTTTGCCTCAGAACAGTTTTCTCTGTAGGTTTTGTTAAATTGGTGTTCTTACTTCTGAACATACAAATTGTTCCATTGATCTGTCTCAGATCTTGCTGCAGTTTGGTGTTTGCTTTTTTTTGGGGGGGCGAGGGGGCGTATCATAATGCTCCTTCTATGTTATTCCAGTATTCATCAAAGAAGTCTAGGGATGTGCCATAAATTCAGTTATTACATTTGGAAATTTAGTCTCAGTGATGAGAGTCTTATCTTCAATTGTTGTAAACACCCATTTGGTTCAATACCATCCTTAGAGTCATTGAGTCATAGAGCTGTACAGCATGGAAACAGACCCTTCAGTCCAACTCGTCCATGCTGATCAGATATCCTAATAAATCTAGTCCCATTTGCCAGCATTTGGCCCTTAAGGGACACAAAACTGCTGTGCTTATGTGGTCTGGCCTGCATACCTGCAGTAATGTAGTTGGCTCTCAACTCTGAAATGGCCCAGTCCATTTAAAGGCAACTAGAGAGGGGCAAAAAATGCTGGTCTTGCAAGTGACACCCACGTCCTGTAACAGACTAAAGAAAAAGAATGCTCACTGCTGTGATTTACCTGTGCCATGTCTTTGATAACGTGCAGTGCCCTACGTCCCATAACAACCCTATACCCCCACCTCTACCGCCCCCAATTCCCACAATTATGTGGAATAATAGACACATACAGCAGAGGAGGCCACTCTGTCCATTATGGCTTGCTCTTTTGGTAGTTCCACCATTCCACCACACCAACCCTCCCCAACAGGGCAATGCAACCTTTCCCCTTTAAAGTATTGTTTAATTCGTTTTTAAAGATTATTATTGAACAAGTCGCCACCACCCTTTCAGGCGACTTATTCCAGATCGCAGCAAATCAGTGCAGAGAAGAAAATCCCCTCATCTGTTTCCAAATATTTGAAGTCTATTCTCTGACTCTTCTGCTTGTGGAATGTAAGTACTTTCTCAAACCCCATCAAGTTGTGAACATCTCCATTAAATCTCCCCTTAAACTTCTGTTCCAGAGGACAATCCCAGTTTCTCCAGTCTCACCATCTGACTAAGGTAGTAACCCACCTCTGCTCCCTCTCCAGGTGCTTGATATCTTTCCGAAAACATGCTTCTTGGAATTTCTTACAGGAACCACGACAGTTTCCAACAGCAAATCCCTTGCCACCCTCTGTTAGTCTGACAACAACCTTGTAGCCATATCAATTCTCAGACAAACCCATCAGTGCCCTTCAAAGTAGGGAATTTATTGTCCTCACCTGGCCTGGCCTACATGTGAATCCAGGCCTACAGCAATATGGTTGACTTCTAACTGCCTTCTGGGTAATTAGGGGGAGAGTAATAAATGCTGGCTTGCCAAAGCTGCCCACATCCTGTGAATGTATAAGACAAGTGAAGACCTCTGCAGTAGAAGTTCAGATCTGGCAGTAGGATAACTGATCACGTTCCTGGGACAATGTCACTGTCTGAGCCCAAAACAGAGCTGCCCAAGACCACAAAATGAGGCTGAATGAAGAGACGCCAATTGCAAAATCCAGGCTAGTGCATGTAGCAGTCACAGAAAACCTGAAAGGCTGCCTGGAAGACGTTGCACAACTAGAACAGTATTCCAGTGAGGACCCTAAATATGAGCCTGACAAAACACACAAGAACATTTTTGCGGTACCCTTGCAGGAATCGAAAAAGCACAAAGCGAGAAGGATAGTTAAAGGAGTCTAGGCCCGAAACATCCTCTTTCCTGCTCCTCTGATGCTGCTTGGCCTGCTGTGTTCATCCAGCACTACACCTTGTTATCTCAGATTCTCCAGCATCTGCAGTTCCTACTATCTCTGAAACAATTTTAACCCCACTGCAAATCGTCTTCTAATGATGCCCACCTTGAAGAAGTTACCCTCCTCCCTCCGGAAAGACTTCAGTGGATCTCTCTCCTGCTGCAACTCTCTCGTTATCTCTTCGGCCCATTTCTGAAGAAAGGTCTAGGCCCAACACGTCAGCTTTCCTGCTCCTCTGATGCTGCTTGGCCTGCTGTGTTCATCCAGCTCTACACCTTGTTATCTTAGCTATAGCCAACGTCTGGAGAGGGCCCTTGAAGAGGGTGCTTTATTTCTGCTGGGGAGATGGCACATGACATACGGCTAGAGGCACTGGCAGATATCCCCTGACCACTCTCACTGAACAATGGACATTCTGCCCACTCCATGCTCATGCCAGACTGCAAGAAGCCTGGACAGATTCAGCCTGATGACAATCGGAAGAGCTCAACAAGTGATCCATTCTGACAATAAGAGCAGGATATGACATGCCACTGCGGGGCATTAGCCCAAAAAGAAAGGAAGAGCTCGTGTTCATTTTTGATCCATGGACCAAAATTGAAGCTGTGCCACAAGAGACATGGTAGGGAGGGAAGTGGGATAATGATAGTGAGTAGAAAAATAAACATAGTAATGATGGAAAGAATGTAAGAATGCTATTGACGGTACAGGGTATTAATTCAGGCAGAGGATGATTACTCAGTGGGAGATGTAGTATAACATAGTACCTATCAGTTATAGAGCTGATGACGTCAAAGGCAGGAATATTAGGTCATACGACACTGTATGTGCAAGGAATTACGTCAAGGTGGGCATACAAGGATCTGTCCCCACTCTACGTATGCCTTTGCAAAATGCTGTCTTTTCATAAGTGATGTGCTAGAGTAGAATTTCAACACAAATATTAATCTGGGATGCTTCCAGTTTTCATTTTTCCCATGTTACATGGAAATCACCACAATATCAATTGAATACCTTCACATCAACCAGAATTGTTAGGATTTGGTTGGTTGGTTTTACAGCCAGATCACTAACCCTCCCCATTATCCACACTGGGAATTGGCTGTTTACCTGTCCCAGCGATATGGTGTAACAAGGTGTAGAGCTGGATGAACACAGCAGGCCAAGCAGCATCAGAGGAGCAGGAAAGAGGACGTTTCGGGCCTAGACCCTTCATCAGAAGAAAAGAAAATCCCAGGATATGGTACTTTCATGGCCAATAAATCCTAGTTTATGCCTTTTTAAACCCTTTAGCAAAATAATCAACCCCAAATGTAATTATTTTAATATCCAAATATATCAGACACTTTACATCACAACATGATTATCTATTTCTCATTGAATTCCAGCCTAATGATAAATAAATGTTTCAGATTAATTTCCTGCCATTCTTTCCTCGACAAAGTACTTTTCTGCTAAATTAAGGGGTTGAAGGCAAGACCAGGCAAAAACAGTTATCCTGAGGAAATGGTGTATGATGCAACTATATCAATTGCCATTCTTACAGAAAATATTGTAACTGAGTTGATATTTTATATTGTTAATTACAATGAGATGTTTGTATGAATATTGATTGGAATGTTACACAATCAAGATATTAAATCTATAGGGGTTACTGCCTGCTTTCACTGTTTGTACATGAGAGAGAGAACAATTAAACAGTTCTTCAGGTGTAGTGTATCTTTATAGGATTTGCTTTATTTTAGAGATGGTGATACCATCATGCATTTTACCATATTGTTTGTGATTCAATAGCTCAGATTGTTTGCCTGGGAAGGTAGGGTTGCCTCAGTGAGTTAAAGAACAATCTCCAAACATAAGGCTCCAAGACTTCAAAACACGACTGCGACCCATCAGGATCACTTACCATCATCAAAGCATGATGCACACCACTGCTGCTGGCTTTCCTCATGCAATCAGGCACAATCTTCACCAAGGCTCTGAAATAGAGAGCACTGAGTTGCACAGCACAGAAACAGGTCATGCTGACCAGATATCCTAAACTAATCTAGTCCCATTTGCCAGCATTTGGCCCATATCCCTCTAAACCCTTCCTATTCATATACCCATCCAGATGCATTTTAAATGCTGTAATTGTACCAGTAGCCACCACTTCCTGTGGCAGCTCATTCCATACCTGCACCACCCCCAGTGTGAAAGGTCCCTTTTAAATCTTTCCCATCTCACCTTAAACCAATGCCCTCTAGTTTTGGACTCCCCTACCCTGAGGAAACAATCTTAACTATTTACCCTATCCATGCCCCTCATGATTTTATAAACCTCTATTAATGTCCCCCTTCAGCCACTGATGCTCCAGGGAAAAAAAACCCAGCCTATTCAGCCTCTCCACATCTCAGGCAACATCCTTTGTAAATCTTTTCTGAACCCTTCCAAGTATCACAACATCTTTCCCACAGCTTGGGCTACAACCACTTGGGCATTCCTAGTTTGTCTTTAGTTGGTTGAAATCCCCTTCTGTTATGATGTTTCTGTGTATACTCTCCCTTATTACTAGCCAAAGTATATTATCTTTCTTCATATTCCGACCTTGATATCTGTGTTAGCTTTACAGGAATGATACAAAAAATGCAGACAACCACAAAGGAGAGTGGTGCCAGGAATGAGAGACTTCAGTGACAAGCAGAATCAAGAGAAGCTGGCTGGCTGACCTCACAGCAGATTGAAGTATTCCAAATCATCAACAATTTTGATAGAGTAAGTAAAGGGAAACTGTTTCTAGGAGGGTAGTAACTAGAGGAGAGCATTAAATGGGATTTAAATGATAACAAAGTGTGGGAATTTTCCTTTATGCAGAGAATTTTTATGACCTGGAATGCACTGCCCCAGAAGGTGAACAAAGCACAGTCAATGGTAGTTCTCAAAAGAGGAAGGGAGTACATCAGGGTAAACATTACATGGCTATGGGGGATGATCAGGGAACTGGAACGAATTAAATCATTAGACCAAAGAGCTGGCACAGGCACACTTGTCAAAATTACTCATTAGATATTCATTGAATATTTGTTTAGATGTAGAGCATTTACTGGGGGAGTCACATGTACTCCCATACATACAGGTGCAGACACAAATGTTACATTAAATAGTGCGTCTCTGAAATGTGTGTCTCTATATAACAGCTTATAAATGTGTAGGTATTCAAATCATACTTCTATTCCTCACTGCCTGCTTATCTGAACTAGAGCACTAGTGGCATCTTTCTGCATGTATTCTGTATTCTGCTGTAACATTCTGTGATTGTGAGAACGTGTTTCCACAAAGATGGAGTGGAAATAAAAGGAGTATTTTATATGCAATTAGTTGCTTAGCAATGCAGTCTCCTCAGTTGTCACATTGGCCAATGCTGCAGCAATCCTGCATGCAAAAACACTTTACAAACAAACACTGAAGTCAATCTCTGCTTGGACTAATTTTTGGACAAGGCAGAAATATAGGTTGCTCTAACGAGAACCCCTTTGTTGTTCTTTCAATAATGGCTCAAACTCTTTAGCAGTACTTCCATCACAAGGATGTGTGTGTTTTTAGTATATCACTTTTAGTTTTAGGAATTAAAACTTAACTGTAGAAAACAGGTAAAGTAAATGAGCAAATAGCTTGGGGCAGCACGGTGGTTCAGTGGTTAGCACTGCTGCCTCATCAGCGCCAGCGACCTGGGTTCAATTCCACCCTTGGGTGACTGTCTGTATGGAGTTTGCATGTTCTCCCTTTACCCATGTTGGTTTCCTCTGGGTGCTCCAGTTTCCTCCTACAGCCTAAAGATGCTCAGGTTCGGTGAATTGGCCATGTCGAATTGTCCCATATTGTGCAGGTTAGCCATGGGAAATGCAGGGACTGGGTGGGATGTCCTTTGGACCATTGGTGTGGACTGAATGGCCTTCTTCCACACTGTAGGGATTATACGATTAAAAGTTTATGTGTAAAAATCAAAAGTAGGCAAGTGTAGAAGAAGGTGAAAATAAGATCAGGGTCTAAAGAGGAAAGTATTGAAATTTGCCATCAGGCTGAGCAGCCGCAATGGCTTCTGTAATTGAATTGTTATTGTTTGTACAGACAGACTCAGCAGGTCAGCAGCTGAAACACACTGAAGTCAAGTGTACTTAAAAGGTTGGGATTATGTTGCTTTAAAAGAATAACAGCTGCGAAGGTAAGGTAATGAAAACACCAGGCTTTAGTCATTGCCAGAACACCTAAACCAAATCGAAGATCAGAAGGTTATCTGTGTTTTTTTAACTGAATCAGAACAGAAGAGTAGCGCTGAATTGAAAATGTGATGTCCGCCAAGTTTTTTGTAATGGCAGTGCTAAGGAAGTTGGAGATAAATTTGCTTAAAAACGTTCAGTCAACCTTAGAAATCAGGCCTAAGGAGCCTTGAACAGACTAGGTGATCATGGAATCTCAGCAGGTCTGCCAGCATATGTGACGAAAAGAATCAGAGTTAATGTTTCAGGTCCGGTGACGTGTGTCCTGCAGAAGGGTCACTGGACCCGAAATGTTAATTCTGATTTTTTCTTCACAGATGCTGCTGAGCTTTTCCAGCAACTTCTGTTTTTGCTCCTGATTTACAGCATCCACAGTTCTTTCAGTTTTTAGATTATCATGGAGCTTGGTGGAGTTTAAAAGATGTCCTGATTTCAGTTTATCTGGATGCATTTTTGTTTTGGGGATAGGTTTGGTGCCATTTTGGACCCAAAAGTATTGCTGATGTTACCAGGCTCCAAACAGTAGGACAGACAAAGTTCCTGAAGTTAAATGTTTGATCAGTGCAGGCAAGAGTGCAGTGAAGGAAGTAGAATTTCTGCAAAGAAACATTGGCGTTTGAAGGAATTTAGCGGCTGTGTGGTGAATCTAGTTGTTTGATAAAAATAATTGTGCTGGTAATTCGATATTTGGGAGTACTTTCAGGCATCTTGGGGAACTTGATCTTGGGAAAGAGATTGAACTAACAAGATGTGAATGTTCATTGAAACTGTCCAAGTTGGATAGAATCTGAGGGGGCTCCAAGTTAATTCTTCAAACTGGATAGTTTAAGCTTCTTGTAAAGGAGTTAAAGGGCCCAGCGTTTCATGACAGAGAGGATCTCCATTGCAGTGAAAATGTGGAAGAAGTTGAGATACCAAAATACTGCCCTCAACTCTCACAGATTCATAGACTCATGGAGATACACAGCAGGGAAACAGATCCTTCAGCCCAATCCGTCCATGTCGACCAGGTACCCTAAATAAATCTAGTCCCATTTGCCAACATTTGACCATGTCCCTCTAAGCCCTTCCTATTCATATACCCATCCAGATGTCTTTTAAATGTTGTAATTGTACCAGCCTCCACTCCTGCCTCTGGCAGCTCATTCCATACACGTTCTACCTTCTGTGTGAAACAATTGTCCCTTGGGTCTCTTTTAAATCTTTCCCCTCTCACCTTAAACCTAAACCTTCTAGCTTTGGACTCCCCCACCCCAGGGAAAAGACCTTGCCTATTTACCCTATCAATGCCCTCATGATTTTATAAATCATGACCTTCTATATAAGGTCACCCCCTTAGCCTCATATTCTCCAGGAAAAGTAGACTCAGCCTATTTAGTCTCTCCCTACAGCTCAAACCGTCCAACTCTGGCAACATCCTCGTAAATCTTTTCTGAACCCTTCCTAAAGGTGGGAGACCAGAATTGCGTGCAATACTCCAGAAGTGGCCTTACCAATATCCTATACAGCTACAACATACCCTCCCAAAACCTATACTCAATGCACTGACCAATAAAGGCAAGCGTACTAAATGCCTTCTTCACTATCCTATCTACCTGCAACTCTACTATTGAGGAAGTATGAACCTGCACTCCAAGGTCTCTTTGTTCAGCAAACAATCCCCAGGACCTTACCATTAAGTGTATAAGTCCTGCCTTGATTTGCCTTTCCAAAATGCAGCACTTCACATTTACCTACATAAAATTCCATCTGCAACTCCTTGGCCCATTGGCTCATCTGATCAAGGTCCCATTGTACTCTGAGGTAACCTTCTTCACTGTCCACTACATCAACTATACCTCCCATGTTCACATCCAAATCATTTATATAAATGACAACCAGCACTGATCCTTATGGCACACCACTAGTCACAGGCCTCCATCACTACCGTCTGGCTTCTAACTTTGAGACGATTCTGGACCCAAATGGCTAGTTCTCCCTGAATTCCATGTGATCTAACCTTGCTAATTAGTCTACTGTGAGGAACCTTGTCGAACACTTTACTGAAGTCCATAGAGATCATTCCACCGCTGTGCCCTCATCAACCCTCTTTGTTACTTCATCAAAAAGCTCAATCAAGTTTGTGAGACACAATTTTCCACACACAGAGCCATGTTGACTGTCTTTAATCAGTCCCTGCCTTTCCAAATACAAGTAAATCCCGTCCCTCAAGATTCCCCGCAACAACTTGCCCAGCACCTATGTCAGGCTAACTGGTCTATAGTTCCCTGGCTTTTCATTACCACATTTCTGAAATAGTGGTACCACATTAACCAACCTCCAGTCTTCCGGCACCTCACCGGTGGCTATCGATGATACAAATATCTCAGCAAGGAGCCCAGGAATCATTTCCTTAGATTCCCACAGAGTTCTAGGGTAAACTCAATCAAGTTCTGGGGATTTATCCACCTTTATGCATTTTAAGACATTCAGTACCTCCTCCTCTGTAATTTGGACATTTTTCAAGAGGACGTTATTCATTTCCCCACATTCTCTATTTTCCATATCCTTCTCCACAGAGAACACTGATACAAAATGCTCATTTATTATCTCCCCCTTCTCTTGTAGTTCCGCACATAGGTGGCCTTGTTGATCTTAAGGGGCCCTGTTCTCTCCCTAGTTACCCTTTTGTCTGTAATGTATTTGTAGAGTCCCTTTGGATTCTCCTTAACCCTATTTGCCAAAGCTATCTCATGTCCCCTTTGTGCCCTCCTGATTTCCCTCTTGAGTATACTCCTACGGCCTTTATACTCTTCTAAGGATTCACTTGATACCTACTGTTTATACCTGACATATGCTTCCTCCATTTTCTTGAGCAAAACCTCAATTTCTCTAGTCATCCAGCATTCCCCACACCCACCAGCCTTACCCTTCTCCCTAACAGGAACGTACTGTCTCTGGTCTTTCATTATTTCATTTTTGAAAGCTTCCCATTTTCCAACAATCCCTTTACCTGCAAACATCCACACACAATCAACTTTTGAAAGTTCTTGCCTAATAACCGTGAAAATTGGCCTTCCTCCAATTTAGAACTTTAACTTTTAGATCTGGTCTATCCTTTTCCATCACTAATTTAAAACTAACAGAATTATGGTCACTGGCCCCAAAGTGCTCCCCCACTGATACCTCAGTCACTGCCCTGCCTTATTTCCCAAGAGTAGGTCGGGTTTTGCACCTTCTCTAGTAGGTACATCCACATACTGAAAATTTTCTTGGGCACACTTAACGAAGTCCTCTCCATCCAAGCTCTTAATGCTATGGTGGTCCCAATCTATGTTTGGAAAGCTAAAATCTCTTACCGTAACCACTTCTCGTATTCATAGAGATGGGATTAGGGGTAGCCCATAGTTTGTGCAAAAGAATCATTTAAGTGGCCAGCTGTCTCCAATGAAATCAGTTTTGAGTCTCTGCTGTTCAGAGAGGAGAGATTAAACTGGGTAAGAGCAGGTCATTTCCACAGCATCTCTTTGGATAGCCAGGGTACCCCTTTGTGGATATGGTCCCAAGGGAACCTTGATGTTGGGGGGGAGGGGTGGGCGAATCACATGCTAGCAGGGGGTCAGATGTCCTTTGAAGGACCTAACAGTGGAGAAGATTGTGCAGACAAATTATATAAACCCTTCTGAACCTGTCAACCTGTCATGACCTGTCAAGAAAAGTCAAAACATATTTTGATGAATGACAATGCTTATCTCAATAGGGTATATTCTGCAATATAGAAATTTAAGAAATGCAGTTGTACATTTTCACTTACGTGCATAGAGACTTGAAGGTCCCTAGGATGATCTCCAGAATGAAGGGTTTGTCTTACAAGGAAAGGTTAAACAGATTAGGACTCTACTCACTGGACTTTAGAAGATTAGAGATGATCTCATTGAAATATATAGAATTTGTAATGGGCTTGACAGGGTAAATGCTGAGAGGATGCTTCCCCTCATAGGAGAGTCTAGCACCACAGGGAGTTGTCTTAGAATTAAGAGGTCCCAATTTAATACTTAGATGAGGAGGAATTTCTTGTTTGAGAGGGTTGAGAGTCTTTGGAACTTCTTGCCATAGAGAACTGTGGGAGCAGAGTCCTTACGTATATTTAAGACGGAGATAGAAAGATTCTTGATCAGTAAGGGAATCAAGGGTTACGGGAAAAAGGCAGAAAAGTGGATGTGAGGAACATCTGATAGCCGTGATCCTATTGAATGGTGAAACAGGATACTGAATGGCCTACTTTTGTTTCTTTTTCTTATGGTCTGATAGCTTGATGGGTACTCAATGAGTTGGTATAGTAGGTGAAGGAGAAAGTGTGATGGGTGGAAGCAGGCACTAAGTTGGCAAAAGGAACATCGGGAGCCTTTGGGGATGAGTGGTGGATGTTAGGTTTTATGGGTTAGTATGGGTAGGGTGATTGGCAGCTGACAGGAGTAAGGCCCTGTGAGGGGTTAAGGTTGGAGGAATATTTTATATGTGATCCATATTTAGAGAGATGAGGAACCCCTTTGAATCAGGTCTCAGAAAGCTTTGATGGAAGTAAGGCACACTTTGGGAAATTTGAAAAGGCATGCTTGTGCATAAAGCTTATTCAGGTTAGTAAATTTTTAAACAAACTATCCAAAAAGATGTGGATTGAAAGAAAATCTGTGCTGACTATTTCAGAGAACCTGATTACATAAAACGATTGCCATTTTTGTGCTGCATGACTGATTTTCCAAATGATCACTTTCACAATGGGATACCTATTGACAAACAATTCTGATAGATTGTTGAATGGAATATTTGTAACTACAAGAGGTGAGGCAAATAAGTTAGACGTTTGTTTGCATAAGATTTTGAATACTTGAGTTAAATGCTTAAAAGCCTGAAGATCTGCGGACGCTGTAATAATCAGAAATAGAAACTGAAATTGCTGGAAACGCTCAGCAGGACTGGCAGCATCTGTGAAGAGAAATCAGAATTAGCGTTTTGGGTCGGGTGACCTTTCTGAGGAAGGGTCACCAGACCTGAAGCGTTAGTTATGATTTGTCTCCACAGATGCTGCTAGATCTACTGAGCATTTCCAGAAATTTCTGTTTTTGCTTCTGAGTTAAATGTCTGTTTATTTAAGTCATTGAGCATTTGAGTGAAATGTTCATTTCCAAAAGGGATTAGTTAAAGCTATTTAATTGTATTAAATGTGTTTGCATCATGAGAGTGTGTTTCTTTAATAGTGACATTATCGACGGTCTGGTAACTTTACCTTCAGGCAGGATGCCCCCGATTAACATCCATGCTGATAATACGTGAGTTAGCATGGGCTCAAAGGCCAAAGTACAGTTGGCATAGGAGCTTTTAAGCTCTGTTGGAGTTGATTAGATTGGTATGTTTTCATAGAAGTGAATACAGGGACTCAGTTTGGTATGATGGGGCATGGTAATGAGTGGGTAAGTGGAGGAGGGATTTTTTCTTTCTGTTTTTTTTTAATTTTGATCTCAGCGCAGGAACCTCAAGGCAAGCTTCTCAAGCTGCCCAAACCCTCCCTAGACTAAGCGCCAGAGATGCTGTTAGGCATTTTCAAACGTTTCTCCCACATCTGTACAGAAACCTGGGGCAAGGTTTTCCTGAGATTTGGTCACTGACAGTGTTACTATTAACTGAGGGGTCACTGAGAAATCGGTGGGATCCACATTGACCACATTGGCTGTTTGAAGTGCTACTTGTGTTGTTTGAGTGCAGTTTGAATATTGCTCCAATTTACCTCATGTTAACTCTGAATGTTAGAGTATAAGATGTATAATAGACGGGTTTACTTTTTTAACTTACCCCCTATACATACCACTGATGTAATTCTGACTACTTTTTTTTCAGGTTATCCATTATGATTGTACCCAAGGTGAATTTCCACAAGGACGATTCAAAATGCCTTGATTTTGGCTTAAAACTTGAAGAATCTTTCATGTTTTACTTCTTCTGCCAGCAGTCCAATTAGCTAAAGTACGTAGCTGTCTGTTTGAGGAGATTTGATGTGAATGCTGCAGGTTTATTTTTGAGACTAGTTGCTCGATTGTTCAATTGCTTTCTTCGTGACGTGTTGTTGCTTTTAGATGAGCAGATCCGTCAGATTTAACTCCTATCACAACACTTGGGCATTTTTCTCTTTCATTTGGACATCATGAACACTAGCTGTGTTCATGCTGATTTGGTCAAATTGCATCTCAAATACATGATTTAAATGAGTTGACCACTGCAGTCAAATTAGAAGAATGAGATTGAAAATCGTGGTCAATGGATTTGTATAGACAGTAAAATCAGCTCACAAATCTTATCCAGCACAGAATGAGCATGCTAGATGCAAATGAAGAGTCACACTTTTGTGCTCTATTACCACGGCACCTCAATTATCATAATGTTAAATGTCAATTTTTCATGCAGGTAGTGTTATCACAATCTCTTAGTGCAGAAACTGATGTTTTTGATGTCAGGAAGCTGGGGAAGAAAGAAACTCAAAGTAAAATTCATCCATTTACTTTTCAGCAGAGTGTTAGTTCTGACAGCTTAATAACACCCCATCCCAGCATTTTCAGTACTTATCTGGAGATTTGCTATGTTGCAGCTTGCATCATGTGTTCATCACAGGCTGCTGGCTGGAATTTGTTTGAAAATAGGCCACAAAAAAAATGGTAGAGAGATATTTTTAAAAAATGCTTAGACAGAAAGACTGTTCCAAATGCTTCACAGCTTGACGAAGCAGTTCAAGGAGCAATTCCCTCATTGAAGGCGATTTCTCAAGTGCAGTTAAAGATGTCCCCTAAATCCTGGCCTAGTCAGGCCACACACATCCCTTGCTAAAGTTTTGTGGCAACAGATGTTTGATAAGAGCTACATTTACTGCTGGCTAAATTCAAGGACTTAGTTTTGGTGAAAGTGAACTCGTGTGACCCATCTACTGAAGTTCTTTAAGCATGCTGTGATGAAAAGAGCTCACTATGTACTGTACGTAGATTTCCAGAAGGCATTTGATAAGGCCACACATCCAAGGTTATTGCGAAAAATCCAAGCTCATGACGTAGGGGCTAGCTAATTATCATGGATAGAAAACTGGCTGTCTATCAGGAAGCAAAGATGTAAGTAAGTGGATGTGTTTTTTTTAGGTTGGCAAGATATGCTGAGTGGTGTGCCTCTGGGATTGGTGCCAGGATCTCAACTGTTTGCAACTCATGTCAATGACTTAGGTGGAAGAAGAGATGGCATGGTTGCCAAATTTTCTCACGGCACAACGATAAGTAGGAAAATAAATTGCAAAGAAGGCGCAATGAGGTTACAAAAAGATATTGATAGGTTAATTGAGTGGGAAAGTGATGTGGCAAAGAGAGTAAAATGAGGGGAAATGTGGAATTGTCCATTTTGGCAGTATTATCTAATTGCTGAGAGATTGCAGAGCTCTGAGATGGAGCGGGATCTGGGTGTCCCAGTACACAGAAACATAGAAAAAGCATAGAAAATAGGTGCAGGAACAGGCCACTCAGCCCTTCGAGCCTGTACCACCATTCAATACGATCATGGCTGTGTGTGCAATTTCAGTATCCATTCCCCCTTTCTTTCCATACCTTTTGATCTGTTCAGCTACAAGGGCCATGCCCCGCTCCCTCTTGAATATATCTAACGAACTGGCCCCAACAGCTTTCTGTGGGAGACAATTCCACAGGTTCACAACTCCCTGAATGAAGAAATTCTTCCTCATCTCAGTCCTGACTGGTTTACCCCTTATTCTGAGCCTGTAGCCCCTAGTTCTGGACTTCCCCATAAATGGCAACAGGTTAGTATGCAGATACAGCAAACAATTAGGAAAGCTAGTAAAATGTTATCATTTCTCATGAGGAGAATTGAATAGATGAGTACAAGAGGTTATACTTAAGTTATACAGGGTACAGTGAGACTACATCTGGACTATTGTGTACAATATTGGTGACCTCATTTAAGGAAGAACATAGGGCTACGGGAAACAGTTCAGGGAAAGTTTACATACATACATAGAACATAGAATATAGAAATGTACAGCACAGTACAGGCCCTTCAGACCACAATGTTGTGCTGACCTATTATCCTATTAAGATCAATCTACCCTGCATACCCTACATTTTACTATCCTCCCTGTGCCTATCCAAGAGTCGCTTAAAAGTCTCTAAACTATCTGACTACACCAGCACTGCCGGCAGCGCATTCCACACACCCACCACTGTCTGTGTGAAGAACCTACCTCTGACATCTCCCCTGTACCTTCTCCAATCACCTTAAAATTATGCCCCCTCGAAATAGTCATTTCCGTCCTGGGAAAATGTATCTGACTATCCACTCTATCTATGCCTCTCATCATCTTGTATACCTCTATCAAGTCACCTCTCATCCTTCTTCACTCCAATGAAAAAAACCCTAGCTCCCTCAATCTTTCCTCATAAGACCTGCCCTCCAGTCCAGGCAGCATCTTGGTAAATCTCTTCTACACCCTCTCTGAAGCTTCAACATCTTTCCTATAATTAGGTGACCAGAACTGAACACAATATTCTAAGTGTGGTCTAACCAGGGTTTTATGGAGTTGCAGCATAACCTCACGGCTCTTAAACTTAATTCCCCTTCCAATGAAAGCCAACACACCATACGCCTTCTTTACAACCCTATCAACTTGGGTAGTAACTTTGAGAGATCAATGGAGGTGGACCCCAAGTTCCCTCTGTTCCTCCACACTGCCAAGAATCCTGCCATTAACCCTGTATTCTGCGTTCAAGTTCAACCTTTACTTGACTAATTCCCAGATTGGGTGTATTGTCTTATGAGGAAAGATTGGACAAGTTAGAATTTAGTGGCAATTTGACTGAAACATATAACATTCTGAGGGGTCTTCATAGGGTGGATGTGGAAACAATCTTTTCTCTAATGGAAGAATATAGAACTAGAATTCACTGTTTAAAAATTAGTGAGTGCCCCTCTTTGAGACAAGGGTTTTTCTTCTCTCAGAGGGGCATAAACCTTTGGAAGTCTCTTCCTGAAAAGACGAGGAAGAAGAGTCATGGGATATTTTTAAGGCAAAAGGAAATAGATTCTTTTTAGCAAATGGGTAGAAGGTTATCAGAGGTGGGTGCTTTGAGATGACAATCAGATCAGTCCTGTTCTCGATGAATGGCCGAACAGGCGCGGGAGACTGAAAGGCCTACTGTTGTTCATGTTTGGTAAGTTTGTGTCGGAAAATTGGATGTAAATAAATTACACAATGCTTTTCCACTCTCTGCGATGTAACTTTGAGTTCAATGAGTAGAGGAAAGTTTATTTTGAATTTTGATCCCTTGATGGCCCTCTCCCGAGAATGATTGATGGGGACAGTTTCAAGGGACCGTCACTTTTACTTCAGAGTCAAAGGAACTTTATTTGCAGCTCGTAAGAGTTTAGGGACCTTTGAGTTCCAAAGAGTTGGGGAAACTTCACTTCTCTGTTTGAAAAGAGTGGACTTACTTTCAATCTGCGCTTCAGATATCTGCGAGATATTCTGAAAAAAAAGCCTCTGCAGAGCAAGATCCCAAACAGGTGGAAGGTTTGGGTGGAGCACAGAGATACTGCAGCACTTCATTAACTGTGCTATCAGCCTGAGATGACAGATTATGAGAACGTAAGAATTAAGAGCAGGAGTAGGCAATCCAATTCCTCCACTATTTGGTACGATCATGGCTGATCTTATCTCGGCCTCATCTCCACTTTCCTGTGCATTTTCCATAACCCTCCAACACATTACTAATTAAAAGTCTGTCAGCCTCCTTAAATTGACTCAATGTCCCAGCATGCACTGTACTCTGAAGAACTGAATTCCACAGATTCACCACCTTTAGAGAGAAGTGATTTCTCCTCATCTCTGTTTTAAATTTGCTACTCCTTATCCTAAAACCCTTTTCCTAGGATGCCCCACATGAGGAAGCATCCTCCCCATGTTTACTTTGTCAGTCCCGTTTGGCACCTTATAGAATTCAATTAGATCTCCTTGCAATCTTCCAAACCTCCTGAGAGTATCAGCCTAAACTTCTCAATCTCTTTCCATGAAACAAACCCCTCAACACTGGAATCAATCTAGCGAACCTCCTCTAAGCTAACATGTTGTCATTCTTGTGTTGTATTTGATGGTGGCCAGCCTCCCACCTCCAGAAGCAGGCCTGCAGAAGCAATGGGGATGGGCGGATTGCAAAATCAGCAGGTAAGAGGGCGCACCACTGCTTAATGGGATATTTTCCCAGTTGTAATCCTACATGTCAGAAACTCAAACTTTTATCCTCTAAGCATCAACACCAGTCCTCCAATAGTCCCCATGCCCTTTCATATTCCTCATGCCCCTTATCTCTCCCAATTCCCCACAATGCGCCCACGGCCCCTTTCTGACCCCATGCCCCCTCATGTCTCCATGCCCCTCTATATAATTCCATTACCACTATGCCCCTTTTGTACCCTCTATACCCACTGTCCAAGCACCTATCATCCACAGATCAATAAATCATTGATGAATCCGACAAGTGTTTGAAATAATTCTGAAACTAGAACATTAGAGGAGCCTTTTGAAAAGATATTTCAAAAATAAACTGCACACTTTTCAATCTCTTGTAAATGTCAAATAATCATTCGTAGCATCACTGTTGGAAGCTTTTATTCACTTAAAACTCTTAGCTTTATGTAAATAAACACACAGGCATTGAAAAAAACACACCAAATAAGTAATAACATATTTAAGACAATTGCGATGTCAGTCCAACAGGGGTTGAAGTCCTCATTGTTGTCTGCTGAAGGAAGTTCAAAGACATTTTCAGAGGTGTTTCTCCTGTTTCAAACAAATGTGCAACAATTGAGTGCACTGCCTGATCCAGAGTGCAACACTGATAGAAGACTTCCGAAGTTGCTGGAAAAACTCAGCAGGTCTGGCAGCACTTGTGAAGACAAATCAGAGTTAACATTTCCGGTCCGGGACCCCTCCACAGAAGCGGGTCACTGGACCCGAAACGTTAACTCTGATTTCTCTTCGCAGATGCTACCAGACCGGCTGCCAGCACCTTTGTTTTTGTTTCTGATTTGCAGCATCTGCAGTTCTTTTGGTTTTTATTTGGAGAATTCGGAGTTACAATCACTTAGGATAGATGCTCAAAAAATCATGGGATCTCACTCCCTGCTTGATTCACACTCCAAATTAAACTCAGGTTTAAATGTTGAGCCCTGACCCTGGATCACTCATTGTTATAAATAATTGCCTGTATTTTCCTTCATTGTAAAAAGAAACCAAAGCCCCCTTAATAAAAATATCTAAACCTCAGTAATCATTTAAGTGATGTTCTTTAACGTTCTAATCGAAATGATCTCTTCCATGTTTCCATAATCAAAACAAGAGACAGTTTCGTGTGCCATAGTTTCTCTCTCGTGACCTTCGATTGAGTATTTTTAAAGCCAACTGAAGGCATCTCGCATTTTTGAACTATTTTCCCCTAGAATTAGTTCCAAGAATATTCATTGCACGTAGGAACTCCAGCCTGGACCCATGAGAGAACATGCCTTCCATCTGACTGCATGAGATTTAAATTCTGATCCCAGGAGTAAAGTGATGTCTCGTCCTCATTGCATTGCTCTGCCTCATCCCCTGGGAGTGAATTCCATGGCAAGGATATGTGGGATTTGTCAATGCAGCTTAGGGATCAAAATGGTAACAGGTTGGGAAATGAAGCAGGAAGGAATCCATGTAAGAAATGAATTATAGGCAGGATTTTTAAAGAATTATTGAAACAAATGGGTGGAAATAATATGCCCTTTGGAAAATTTCAGGGACCAGGACTATTTCAAAGTGCTAACTCTGCAAGGGTCAAAGTGTACCAGCATTTGGAATGTTCTAGAAGGGATCCCATATTTGTCATACAGTGTGGAAACAGACCCCTCAGTGCAAATAGCCCACGCCAACCATGTTCCCAAATCAAACTAGTCCCACCTGCCTATGTTTGGCCCATCTCCTTCCAAAACTTTCCTATTCATGTACTTATCAAAATGCCTTTTAAATGTTGTAACCATACCTGCATCCATCACTTCCTCTGGCAGCTCATTTCACATACGATCTACTCTCTGTGTAAAAACATTGCCCGTTATGTCCTTTTTAAATCATTCTCTTCTCACTTTAAAAATATACCCTCTATTTTTGAGATATTAAGAACTGCTGATGCTGGAGTCAGAGATAACACAGTATGGAGCTGCTGGAGTCAGAGATTAACACAGTATGGAGCTGCTGGAGTCAGAGATTAACACAGTATGGAGCTGCTGGAGTCAGAGATAACACATTGTAGAGCTGCTGGAGTCAGAGATAACACAGTATGGAGCTGCTGGAGTCAGAGATAACACAGAATGGAGCCGCTGGAGCTCCATACTGTGTTACCCATTAGTTTTGACCTCCCTTACTCTAGGGAAACAACCTTTGCAATTTATCTTATCTATGCCCCTCATGATTTTAATAAACCTCAATAGGGTCACCCCTTAACCACCTATGGTCCAATGAAAAAAGTCCCAGCCTATTTAGCCTTTCTATATAACTCAAACCTTCCACTCCTGACAACATCCTGGTAAATGTGTTCTGAGCTGTGTCCAGTTCAATAACATTCTTCCTACAGCCGGGCGACAGGAACTGCACACAGTGCTCCAGAAGAGACCTCACCAACAACCTCTACATGGAGGTGTGTAGTAAAACCCAGCAATACAGCATCCTCTCAGCTCGGTGAGCCGCCATTATGGAGGGAAAATCCCTCCACAAGATATTTGTGGTTGTGGCCTTATCCCTCCCACTCGCACTTGAGGGATTGAAAGGAGCCTTCGATCGCCACCACAGACACCCACCGGAAGGCTGTCTATTCCCCTCACTGTTGGAAGGCATTCCTATGTCAGGAAGATGCCGGTAGGTTCCAGAAATTGCTCCTAAGTGGACCCCTTATTATCTGATTTGACAGCCTGTCTCTGAGGCAGAAACTGCCAGTTCCCATATCTATCAGCCTTCAAAATCAGGATTTTGTTTTATTCATTCATCCACAGGATGATGGTGGCACTGGCTAAGTCAGCATTTAATGCCTGCCCCCAATTTCCCACAGTGCAGTTAAGAGTCAACCACATTGTCACATGTAGGCCAGACTAGGATAGCAGTTTCCCTCCCTAAAGGCTATTAGTGAACCAGATGAGTATTTTCCCCCCCTGGCAATTTACTCATGGTCATCATTACACTCTTAATTTTTATTGGCTTCAAATTTCAACATCTGTCATGGTGGGATTTGAACCCAGGACATTATCTGGGTCTCTTGATAAACTTCCAGCATTAATACCACTAGGCCAAACTGCCCAGAGCACCGAGGTGAGAATGAATTAGGGGCTTGACCCAACGTGACAACTTATCCATTTCCTCTGTCCATCTCATTACTGCCTGCAACGTCGTCTCTTACTCATGTTCCATCACAAGCTTCCCACACAACTAGACCTTGTGCCTTCTGTGCAGTCTACTGACTCACCTGCGACACCTCACCATGTTTCCACCACCTGCACCAGCTGTGCCACCCACTTTCACCACGCACACAGTCCCTCCCTCTCTCCCATTACAGGAGAAAACACCACATAACTGAACAGCAAGAGCCAGGATGGCTGAGGGGCTACTTGACATCAAATTCTTTGCCAACTACATGGAGGGAATCCTGTCCCTCACAGGAAAAGAGCAAAAAATTAGGACTACAATGAGATGTGGGGCGAGGGAAAGGTAAATGATAACCTTTTGAGGGCTCGTTGGTGGCTATTGACGGAATATTGTCAGGGCCCATAGACTTTGCTTTATCTGCTCAGTCCAATCCATTCTTGATATCACATGGAGTGAGTTGAATTGGCTGAAGACTGGTATCTGTAATGTTGGGGACCACTGGAGGAGGCCGAGATGGATCATCCACTTGGCACTTCTGGCTGAAGATTGCTGTGAATGCTTCAGCCTTATCTTTTGCACTGATGTGCTGGGCTCTTCCATCATTGAGGATTGGGATATTTGTGGAGCCACCTCCTCCAGTGAGATGTTTAATTGTCCACCACCATTCACAACTGGATGTGGCAGGACTGCAGAGCTTAGATCTGATCTTTTGGTTGGGGGACTGTTTGGGTCTGTCTATCACTTGCTGCTTATACTGTTTGGTGTGCAAGTAATCTGTTTAGTGGTTTTGCCAGGTTATTATGTTTTTTGACAGGTGGAATTTGAACCCAGGACATTATCTGGGTCCCTTGATAAACTTGCAGCGATAATACCAGTAGGCCAAACTGCCCAGAGCACGGAGGTGAGAATGAATCAGGGGATTGACCCAACGTGACAACTTATCCATTTCCTCTGTCCCTCTCATTACTGGTAATCCTGTTTGGTACCTTCACCAGGTTGACACCTCATCTTCAGGTACGCCTGGTGCTGCTCCTGGCATGCCCTCCTGCACTCTCCATTGAACCAGGGTGGATTCCCTGGTTTGATGGTAATGGTTGAGTCGGGGATATGCCGGGCCATGAGGTTACAGATTGTGCTGGAGTACAATTCTGCTGCTGTTGATGGCCCACAGCACCTCATGGATGCCCAGTCTACAGTTTCTGGTTCTGTTTGAAGTCTGTCCCATTTGGCACATGATAATGCCACACAACCTGGTCGTTCTCAATGTGAAGGTGGGACATTGTCTCCATAAGGACTGTGCGGTGGTCACTTCTACCGATACTGTCATGGACAGATGCATCTGCAGCTGGTAGGTTAGTAAGGATGAGGTCAAGTGTGTTTTTCCCTCTTGTTGGTTCCCTCACCACCTGCCGCAGACCCAGTCTAGCAGCTGTGTCCTGTAGGACCCGACCAGCTCGATCAGCAGTACTGCTGCTGGGCCACTCTTGATGGTGAACATTGAAATCACCCACCCAGAGTACATGTGACACTCTTGCCACATTCAGGGCTTCCTCCATACTGTTCGACACAATTTATTTTGGACGTGCCGGCCTGCTTGCTGCAAATACAGTGTGTTTGCCGTGTAAGCTGCTTGGGACAGGTGTGAGACTGATGGAGCCATATAGCCAGACTTCTATCCCTTTGACTGAGAGCTGTTAACCAGTGAGGCAGGCTGCCTGGTCATGTGACTACACTTACAGGAACGGCACATCAAGGCAAGGCAGGGCTGCTGTGGGCAAGGTAGTAGATGCAAAGTGAGTGAACACCAAGAGAGCAAGTTAACAGCCCTGAGATGTAACCTGGTCCAAACAACGAGCTGGGTGCCTGTCCCTGCAGACAAAATACAACAACCTTTCAATACAAGCTCCTGGTGCACTCTACAAAACAAGCCTGCCCTTCTTAAGTTTCTTTGCAAATGGATTGATGAGCGGTTGGCATTTATCGGATGTCAATATCTGTGGGTGAGGGGTGCATGCAGCCGATGGCCCGTGGATTGTGCCCTGGCATACTGTTGTGTGGTAACCAATGTGCCGGCCAGTCATGAGCTGAAGACACCAAATACCAGCTCTACCTTCCATTGTGAGAATTCTCGGTGTCTAGTTTGCAAATGGTGGGTGGGACGATTGAAAGCTACATGTCAAAGAGGTGAGTGTGCAGTTCTCCCTTAACGGTCAGCTTGCTGCACCCCAGTAAGAATCTCACATCAACAGTTAAAAGATGCAGCAAGTTGTACCAGAGAATCCCTACAGCTTGGAAGCAGGGCCATTCAGCCCATCATGTCCACACTGACCCTCCAAAGAGCATCTCACCCAGACATACCCCACTACCCTATCCCTGTAACCCTGTATTTCCCATGGGTAATCCACCTAGCCTGCATATCCCCAGACTCTAAGGGCAATTTACAATGGCCAATCCACCCAGCCTGACCATCTTTGGATTAAGAACAAAGAACAATACAGCACAGGAACAGGCCCTTTGGCCCGCCAAGCCTGCACCGAAATATTTTACCCATCCATACTAAAACTGCCTTCACTTACAGGATCCGTATCCCCTCTATTCCCTTCCTGTTCATGTATTTGACCAGGTGCTTTGTGAATGCTATTATTGTGTCTGCTTCCACCACCTCCTCTGGCAGTGTGTTCCAGGTACTCGCCACCCTTTGTGTGAGGAACACACCTCACACATCTCGTTTAAACTTCCCCTACTTCACCTCGAACCTGTGTCCCTCAGTAACTGACCCCCACCCCCCTGCAAAAAGGCCTCATACTTTCCACTCTATCCATGCCATTCATAATCTTATAAACTTCTATCTGGTCACCTCTTAACCTCCTGTGTTCCAGTGAAAACAAACCCAGTCTATTCAACGTTTCTTCATAGCTAAAACTCCCCATAGAAGGCAACGCCCTGGTAAACATTTTCTGTACCCTCTCCAAAGCATCCACATCCTTCTGGGAGTGTGGTGACCAGAACTGTACGCAATATTCCAAATGTGGCCTTACTAAAGTTCTATAAAGCTGCAGCATAATCTGTCTATCCTTATACTCTGTGCCCCTTGCAATGAAGACAGGCATGCCATTGGCCTTTTTTACTGCCTTTTCTACCTGCACTTCAGTGACCTCTGGACCTGCACACCCAGATCCCTCTGCATATCGATACTCCTAAGGGTTCTACCTCTCAGTGTATCATTCCCACCTGTACTTGACCTGCCAAAATGCATCACCTCACACTTGTCTGGATTAAAGTCCCTCTGCCATTTTTCTGCCCATGCCTCCAAATGATCTACATCCTACTGTATCCTCTGAGTATCCTCGTCACTATCTGCAAATCCACCAATCTTTGTATAGTCTGCAAATTTACTAATTAGACCAGCCACATTTTCTTCCAAATTATTTATATAGATCACAAACAGCAGAGGTCCCAGCACTGATCCCTGCGGAACACCACCAGTCACAAACTCCATTCTGAAAAGCATCCTTCCACCGCTACCCTCTGTCTCCTAAGACTAGGCCAGTTCTGTATCCATCTTACCAGCTCACCCCTGATACCATGTGACCTTACCTTTTGTACCAGTCTGTTATTAGGGACCTTGTCCAAGGCTTTACTGAAGTCCATGTAGAATATATCAACCACTTTTCTTTCATCAATCATCTTCCTCACCTCCTCAAAAAACTCAATCAATTTAGTAAGGTCCAACCTCCTCCACACAAAACCATGCTGCCTGTCACTAATAAGTCCATTTGTTTCTAAGTGCGTATAGATCTTGTCCCTGAGAATCTTTTGCAATAATTTCCCTAATACCAATGTGAGGTACACAGGCCTGTAATTTCCAGGATTATCCCTGTTACCCTTCCTAAACAATGGGACAACATTGACTATTCTCCAGTTCTCTGGGAGCTCACCTGTGGCCAAGCAGGATCCAAAGATTCCTGCCAATGCTCCAGCAATTTGTTCTCTTGCCTCGCCCAGTATTCTGCCTTTATACTTTCTAAGATGCACAACACCTCTTAGATTTTTAATAGCAACTAGGCTTAGAAATTCCACATTCCCTTCCCTGAGGTTTTCCTCCACCAATACCTTCTCTTTGATGAATACCGACACAAAGTATTTGTTTAGGACCTCACCTACCTCGTCTAGCTCCACACATAGATTCTCTCTGCCCTTGACTGGGTCAACCCTTTCCCTGGATGCCCTCTTGCTTTTTATATATGTATAAGATGCCAAGCAGGTTAAGAAGTTAAACATTACAGTCCTTCTTATTAAATCGTAAAAACACAAGGAAACACAGTTAACAGTTCAACATCACAGTTCATAAAGGTCTGGCCACGCTGGGCTCAAACTCGTCACAAGGGCTTGACCTCTCCCTCACTACCACCTTGGGGCTGCCTGTTCCCTCTTTCACCGCCTCGGTGCTGCCTGTTCCCACTCCAACAGCCTTGGGGCTGCCTGTTCCCTTTCTCACCGCCTCAGGGCTGCCTGTTCCTGCTCTCACCGCCTCAGGGCTGCCTGTTCCCGCTCTCACCGCCTCGGTGCTGCCTGTTCCCGCTCCAACAGCCTTGAGGCTGCCTGTTCCCTCTCTCACCGCCTCAGAGCAGCCTGTTCCCTCTCTCACCATCTCGGGGCTGCCTGTTCCCACTCTCTCACCACCTCGGTTCTGCCTGTTTCCTCTCTCACCACCTCGGGCTACCTGTTCCCGCTTTCTCACCACCTCAGGGCTGCCTGTTCCCACTCTCTCACCACCTCGGTGCTGCCTGTTCCCGCTCTCACCACCTCGGGGCTGCCTGTTCCTGCTCTCACCGCCTCGAGACTGCCTGTTCCCACTTTCACCACCTCAGGGATGCCTGTTCCCTTTCTCACCCCCTTGGGGCTGCCTGTTCCCACTCTCACCGCCTCGGGGCTGCCTGTTCCCACTCTCACCGCCTCGGGGCTGCCTGTTCCTGCTCTCACCGCCTCGGGGCTGCCAGTTCCCACTCCCACAGCCTCGGTGCTGCCTGGTCCCTCTCTCACCACTGGGCCCTGCTCCCACATGCTGCTCTGGGGTCTTGCTGCTCGCTCCTTTTGCTACAATATTCATCTAGGTGCTGAGTGGTCAGGAGATGAAACACAAGACAAAAGAAGGAGAAAGGAGGAAATAAAACAGGTGAGGCAGAGGAGCTCCAACAGGTGCCTCCTACTGAGCCGCCAGCTTGAAAATGTGTCCCTTTATTTCTAATTCCTTATTTAAGTTCTTTCCTACTTTCCTTATATCCTTCAAGGGCTTCATCATTTCCCATTCTCCTAGACCTTACGTATGCTTCCTTTTCCTTTCTGACCAAGATCATAACATTTCTGGCCATCCAAGGTTCATGTGACTTGCCGTACCTGTCTTTCATTCTCACAGGAAAGAGCCGCTCCTGAACTCTTACCAACTGCCGTTTGAAATACTCCCACATATCCAATGTAGATTTACCCTCAAACAGCCACCTCTCATCAGCATTCTCCAGTTCCTGCCTAATATTTTTGTAATTTGCCTTCGCCCAATTTAATACCTTCACCTGAGGACTGTTGTTATCCCTATCTATGATTATCTTAAAGCTCTCTGTATTATGGACACTACTCCCAAAATGCAGCCCCACTGAATCTTCACTCATCTGGCCGGGCTCATTTTCCCAAAACCAGGTCCAGTATAACCCCTTCCCTGGTTGGACTGTTTACATACTGTGTCACGACACCTTCCTGAATGGTCCTTACAAATTCTGCTCCATCCAAACCCCTAGCACAAAGTGAGTCTCAGTCAATACATGGCAAGTTAAAATTGCCCACCACAACAACATTGCTGCTTTTACAACTTTCCAAAATCTGCCTACATATTCCCTCCTCTATCTCCCACTGGCCGTTGGGAAGCCTGTAGAATACCCCCAGCATGGTGATTTCATCTTTCCTATTCCTCATTTTTGCCCATATTGCCTCACTGCACAAGTTGTCTGATGTATCCTCTCTCAGTACAGCTCTACCAGTAATGTAACTCCCCCACCCCTTTTATACCCCTTTGAACATACCTGAAACATCCAAATCTTGGGACTTTCAGTTGTCAGTCCTGCCCATCTTTCAGTCAAGTTTCCATAATTCCAATAATGTCATCGTTTCAAGTACTAATCAAAGGTTCTTCCCTGTGGGAGAAAACTGGAGCACCCAGAGGAAACCCACGTAGGCGCGGGGAGAATGTGCAAACTGCACACAGACAGTCACCTGAGGGTGGAATCAAACCCGGGCCCCTGTATGAGGCAGAAGTGCTAACCACTGAGCCACTGTGCCTCCAATAGAGATAGTCCTCTCTGGGTTCTGCCACATTTCCCACCATTTCCCACGTCATTCAGGCCCCTGTAAGATTCCAGGCAATGTTTCAAAACAAAGTGAAATGTTAACTCTGTTTCTGTCTCCATCGTTAAACCTGACCAACCAACTTTCTGAAGCTTTTTTTGGTTCTTATTTTCACGATTGCATTCACTTTGAATCAAGCTCAGGGCATTCATGGAGATTGGAAATAATACACCTTTGAGGGACATCAGACTGGGACTTGGCTGGAGGAGATATTTCACTGGTTAGACACTTGGGTTGGGAGATTCTCCCATGGATACTCTGGGAATTTCATGGTCCTTTCATCCCAGGAAAACTGGGCACACAGCAGTGAGGTTGTAGCTGGAGGTGGGATTCCTCCAACTGTGCAATGTGTGCTAATGATTGGGACCCAGATTACAGGAGACTCAGTCAGGGCTGAAGAGGATGAGAAAGTGGATAGCACGACGGTTCTGCAAAACAGAAGCTGGGAGAAAAAAAATCTGTCTTAAATGGACGGCCCCTAGTTCTTGATTCTCCCATGAGAGGAAACATCCTTTACATATTCAACATTTTATGTTGTAAGTTAGCTTTATCCAATTCTTCTTTATCTCACTCCGTCAACCTTCTATTCCTTTCTCCCTCATGGACTTATCTTGCTTCCCCTTAAATTATCTACACTATTCACCTCATTTACTTTTTGTGAGCTCTACAATCTTACCATTCTGTAGATAAAGAACTTTCTCCTGAATTCTCCTTTCAGATTTATTACACTGGGTAAGAGAACACTTAAGGCAGACGCTAAGGGCTCTCACAAGATGGATAATTAGTGTGCTGGCACATATGTAACCCAGTAAAATGATAAATCATTTTTGGAAATTTTTGAGTGCACTGTATTCCTGCAGTGTATGCTGATCTTACAATGTCAGCTGACATAAAAATCAAAGTCTTATTTAGGACAGATTGAATTTGCTTGGTGTGGGGAGAGAAGGAAGGACTGAAGGAGATATTAATGCGGAGCAGCAGATAATGGTCATCTGAAGCACTTTCAAAGAGCCACTGCTCGGAGGAGCCTGGTTTGCAAGGGGTTGCTGGATTTTCCAACTTCCGCACCATCCCCTGTTCCTTCATTACCTCTTCACCCAATATGCTGAGCGTCCTTCTCCAGGGATGGTTCTCGGCATAGTCTCTGTGGCAAGGTTACTGATTGCATCAAACAAATCTGACATGAACCGTCTTTGTGTGATTTGTTCTGTAGGAAGACACCAGACACGAACAAAGAACAGCTCCATTCCTTGAGCATCTCACTGTTCTATAAGTCTGGCTGTTCCACCAATCTGTTTATTGCACAGTTGCTCATTGAGCATGGATTTCTCAGGAGAGCACGTGGCCAAATACCAAGAGTATTGCTCCTGGCGTGCACAGCTACAAGGGAAAACATCACCGGATTCACCACAAAGGTGGATGAAGATCTGCCCCCGGTGATCACACACAATTGCAGAGATAATGGGATCATGTGAAGGAGCTGGAAGGTTGATGTGGGTAGTCTCAATGCAATACTGGACTGAGAGATGGCCTTCATTCCTGGACAGCCCGGTGTTTAACAACACAAACATGAACTGTAGGCTGAATGGAAGACCTACTCTCACCTCTGGCTGGCTGAGAGGGCACAAAGGTTGAAGTTTATCATATTTTGGCAAGATGTCATTTCCATTGAGTCTCATGGAGGATTTCTCTTCACAAGGCCTTGCGTGTTTTCTCAAACTGTCATCCCCCCACTTACCTCACTACCCCAGGCCGATGGCAATGAGCTGGTCTGTTGGTGGTCTGATTCTAGCCCTCACTCTAGGTGGAAGGTACTCACCGTGACTTCAGATGTGCTGGCATACACTGGCACCACCTGGGTCCTGTGATTCACTAGCAGGAACCTTCAGGTACTGGGGGACATGCTGATACATATGGAGGTCTGTCCTCTTCCCACAGGACCAACAGACCAGAACATGCCACCAGCTCCTGGCAGCCTGGTCTGAGGTTGCCACCCTGGTCAGTGTCAGCTCTCCATTTGGTGAAATGCCTAGTGGTACAGGAGGAAGGTCAGTGACCCCCTCCACACCATCAGGGAAAATGTCAACATCTCCTCTCTGCTTCCTCACACTCAGTCTATCTCTGCTACTGCACAAGCCTCCTACCGAGCCTCTCATGTAACATTCAGTCACATCACCCACTCTGGTCCCCAACACCACTAATCATTCATGCCCTCTGTGCTGACTGCTGACACACTTGGAACAGCTCACCACCTTATCCCTCTGCCAAACCAGCACTAAAAGCTGTGCCAATCACTCTCATCTCCCTCAGTCTCCCCACTTCTCTCATTACAGCCCATAATAGAGGACAGGGCCATGATGGGCATTGAATTCCTCATACCGCTGTGAGAAAAGGAGCCTGGCGCTGACCACGGAGGACTCGAACAGGAACTGTGGAGATGCCCAGATCTCTATGTCCCACGTACAGAGTTACAGTTGTTGTTCAGTGTACTATAATCATCGCAAGGAATCCACTGTCAACGCCATTTCCACCTGACACCACCTCCACCCATTGGCTACGACACTTTCTCTTTTTTCTTGTGGGTACCACTGTCATGTTCACAGTCTCGGTGGGCATGAGTGTGGTACTGCCACACAGCCTTGCCAGTGCCTCTGAGGAGCTGTGTACAGAGGCCTCTGAGGAAATAGCAGCAAAGATATCCTCCTGTACCCTCCAGCGGCTCAGACATTTTGGCCAGCAGGTGGCCTGGGTTAGAGCCCAGGGCACCAGCTGGTGAACTAACCAATGTGACCAGTCCACAGCCATCCAAGGATGAAATGCATTAGGCAGCTGGCAGTCAGAGGAGACCAGACCCTTGCTCCAGTCCCAAGCGGAAAGGCACCATGGTGTCAGTAACATGCACAAGTCGGTACAGAAATAGTGGCAGGCAGGATTATCATGGACATTGGTCATCATGGTACAGCAGTTGTAGCTCTGCAGGTACACAATGAGGACCCTGCTGTCTCAGGCACACCATAGTCTCCGTAGACAGACGAGAAGGGTTCTATGGAAGTTATCTCTCAACCCCATCATCAAAAATAAAAGTCTTGCATTTATACAGACTCTTAGGATGTCCCCAACAGCACTTCACATCCAGTTAAGTACTTGTGAAGGATCGGCACCATTGAAGCAGACTGTCTCAGACACCTTAGGTACCTGGGTGAATGCGGTTGGAGAGAGGGGTTTGGGGGAAAGGATTGGCAGCAGAAAAGATTTCTGATGTTTCCATCCTAGAATGTTTTTCAGACCGCCATGAGCTGAAGGAAGGGATCCTTAGAGACACAGAGAGAGGAGACCCCATAATACTTGATCTGGATGATATGGAGAATGGTGGTAGATACAGACAGTGCAACATTCACCAGGCCACACAATACAGCAAGAGGACAAATGAGTTTTTATGTTTATGAAAGTCAGTGGGTGAAGGATAGAACCGGAGCCAACCTTTATTCAATTGCACCTTTAGCTAAGGACTGAAACAATGCAAGCATACGCCTTCTAACACAAACAAACCCTAGTTTCAGAAAGTGCCCCTTTATACCTGCACAAATGTTCAGCTACAAGTGATCAAACACAATTGATATACTACTTTTCAGGAGTAGTCAAGGTAACTAATGGCTCCTTTGCTAATTCACATCTTCTATTTTTCTGTTTGACTGACTATGCTTAATTTTATGAGATTGTGCTATGTTTTTAACATTTCTGCAGCATCCATAGGAAATCTCTTGGGAGTCAATTAATCCCGTGTTTTCATTTGTGCCCCAGGGTCTGGCACTACAGGCAGGTTGAAAATGCCTGGTCCCCAGGGTGGGAATGTGGTAATACCCCCTTTCTGCAGCCTTTGACTCTGTGAGATGCGGTGAGAAGAAAGAACAGAGATGATGTGAGTGTGAAAAATACAAAAAGCTATATTATGCATTGTGATTAAAGGGACAGCTACAATCATAGGGGTTTTAATCTACATGTCAAATGAAAAATCAGGTTGCCAATGGTAACCTGCTTAGAGTCATCGAGTCATAGAGTCAATCGGCATAGAAACAGACCCTTCGGTCCAACCAGTCCATGCCGACCATCATCCCAAATTAAACTAATCCCACCTGCCTGCGTTCGGCCCATATGCCTCCATACATTTCTTATTCATCTGGTTATCTAAATATCTTTTAAATATTGTAACTGTACCCACATCCGCCACTTCCTCTGGAAGTTCATTCTACACACGAACCACTCTCTGTGTAAATAAATTGCCCTTTGTGTCCTTTTTAAAATCTCTCTCCTCTCACCTTAAAAATATGCCCCCTAGCCTTGAAATTCACCCCCACTCCTGGGAAAACACACCTGCCCACTCACCTTATCTATGCCCCTCATCATTTTATAAACTTTTATAAGGTCATCTCTCGACCTCCTACACTCCAATGAAAAATGTTCCAGCCTATCCAGCCTCCCCTTATAACTCAAACCTCCATTCCTGGCAAAATCCTGGTAAATCTCTCCTAAATGCTCTCCAGCTTACTCATATCCTTCCCATAACAGGAAGACCAGAACTGGACATAGTACTCAAGAAGAGGCCTCACCAACGTCCTGTACAACCTCAACATAACGTCATAACTTAAGTATTTTGAGAAGGCTTTGTGAAGGTTTCCTCGAGCAGTACATTCTGAAACCAATTAGACAGCAGGTTAGGAGACAGCAAGAACTGCGGATACTGGAGTCAGAGTCAATACAGTGTGGAGCTGGATGAACACAGCAGGCCAGGCAGCATCAGAGAAGCAGGAAAGTCAACATTTTGGGCTTACACCCTTCAATTGGTTATATTGGATGTACTGTTATGTAATATGATAGGATGAATTGGTAAGAGTAAAGGCACCCCTATGTATCAGTGACCACAACATGATCGAATTTCACGTTTAGTTTGTAAGGGAGGAGAGTGGGTCTAAAATTAGTATTTTAAACCTAAATAAGGAAAACTATGTAGGCTCAAACACTGAGCGAACAGAATTGAACTGGGATACTAGGTTAAGGGATAGATCAGTAGAGACACAGTGGCAGGCATTTCACGGGGATAGTTTATAATGCGCAGAATAGGTAGATCCCTAATGTGTGAAAAATTCTAAGGATGGGACTCACTATCCATATTTGACTAAAGTAGTTAGGGAAAGCATCAAACTTAAGGAAAAAGCACAGAATTTCAAAAAAATTGGTGTGTGGCAGAAAATTGAGAAGAATATAAAGAATGGCAGATAATATTTAAAAGATTAATCAGGAGAAAGACATGAGAGAAGAAAGAAAGGTAGCTAGAAATATAAACGTGGATGGAAAGAGTTTCTACAGGTGTTTGAAAAGGAAAAGAGTAAGTAAAATGCGTTTGATCTTCTAGGGATTGAAAGTGAGCAATAAAAGGTAAATTCGCCATAGACTTACAAGATTATAGGGCTGCTTTCTTGTGAGAGTGAGAGAGAGAGAGACAGCTGGTGGTAGTTTAATCTGAGGGTCACCACATCTCGAGCAAAGGGAAAGGTCGAAAAGGAGAGTCTTTTCATGGTAACCCTAGCTGAGTAAATAGGAGATCATAGAGATGGAGAGTAGAGATTGAGCGGATGGTTGGTAATAAGGAAACAGGGTGAAAAATTAACTAATATTTTGTTTCTATCTTCACTTTACAGTATACAAAAATACTTTAATAATAGTTGTAAACTGGGAGGATGGAAGGGAAAGGGGAACTCTGTGAAATTACAATAACTGAGGAGGTGGTACAGAGCCGATTGATGGAGCTACAGGCTGAAAAGTTCCTGGCTCCAGATTGATATCATCTTAAGGTCTTAAAAGAGGTTGCTAATGACCTAATAGATGTGATGCTGAGAGATAGAAGGAACTGCCGATGCTGGAGAATCTGAGATAACAAGGTGTAGAGCTGGATGAATACAGCAGGCCAAGCAGCATCATAGGAGCAGGAAAGCTGACATTTCAGGCCTAGACCCTTCTTCAGAAATGGGGGAGGGGAAGGGGGTTCTGATATAAATAAGGAGAGAGGGGGAGGCAGATAGAGGGTGAATAAAGGAGAAGAAAGGTGGAGAGGAGACACACAGGTCAAAGAAGCGGGGATGGAGCCAGTAAAGGTGAGTGTAGGTGGGGAGTTAGGGAGCGGATAGGTCAGTCTAGGGAGGACAGACAGGTCAAGGGGGCAGGATGAGGCTAATAGGTAGGAGATGGGGGTGGGGCTTGAGGTGGGAGGAGGGGATAGGTGGGAGGAAGGACAGGTTAGGGAGGAGGGCACAAGCTGGGCTGGTTTTGGGATGCGGTTGGGGGAGGGAAGATTTTGACACTTGTGAAGTCCACATTGATACCATTGGGTTGATGGTATCATTGGTGTTAATTTTCCAAAATTCACTAGATTCTTTCAGACTGGACATTGGTGGATGTAACCCCTCTCTGCAAGAAAGGAAGGAGGCAGAAAACAGGGAACTATAGGACATCCATTATAGCGAAGGTGTGAGAATTGATCATTAAGGAGGGTATAGCTGTGCATTTAGAAAAAATTTTTAAGACAATCAGAAAGAATCGGCACCGTTTTGTGAAATGGAAATCATGTTTAAGTGATTTATAGTAGTTCTTTGAAGGAGTAACACGTGCTGTAACTATCATGTAGATGTACTGGAATTTCCAGAAGGTATTTGTAAAGGTGCCATATAAGGGGTTATAGTTTAAAGTGGGAGCTTATGGTATAAGGTTTAACACGTTAACATGGAGAGAAGATAGGCAAGCTGGCTAACAAGGTGTGGCCGAATGGGCTGCTCAATATGGCGGACTTATAAAAAAAAAACAGATAGTAAATAAAGCATGCTGGGAAATCGAGCCTAGCATTGGCCAAAAGTATCTGTGCTAAAAAAAAAACAAGCTGTAGACCCAGACAGGCTGCAGCTGCAGACAGCACAATGACCAGTCCATCAACAGGGCAATAGGGAAACATTGGGTCGTTTTCCAGAACTAAAGCGGGGGGGCCTCACACCCTTATCTGGGAAAGGCTGCCTGACCTACGTGCCCCTAACACCTTCAGCAATGGAGGCCCAAGGACCATCCCACCATCAACACATCAACGCCTGACTGGGTCCAAACGATTAGGATGATCGAGCCCTGATCGATCCATTAGTAGGAATCGAAGACCCCCCCAAAACGGCACGAAAGCTTCCAGGTGTAAGAATCGCCACAACGCCACCCTCGGGAGTAATAACTCGAGACCAACAACCATGAAGAGGAGACTACCCTGCGACTACCGGGAGAAGAAAACCAGACGATCATCGCCAAGTGGATCAAGGCCAAGGCCTGGTCTGGTGATATTTGATCAAAGTTTAAGTTAAAGTGTAAGACAGTTAATTAGATTTATAGTGTTAATTGTTAGTTTGCAGTGTATTTTGTTATTAATTGTATTAATTGTGCTGAAGTAGTTAAAGATCATTGGATCATGGCTGATCATCTAACTCAGTCCCCTGTTCCTGCTTTCTCCCCATACTCTTTGATTCCTTTAGCCCTCAATGGTTTGACCTCAACCCTTTTCTGTGGCAATAAATTCCACAGGCTCACCACTCTCTGGGTGAGGAAATTTCTCCTCATCTCAGTCCTAAACAGCCTACCCCATATCCTTATACTGTGACCTCTGGCTCTGGACTCCCCAGCCATCAGGAACATCCTTCCTGTGTCTACCCTGTCTAATCCTGTTAGAATTTTATCAGTTTCAATGAGCTCCCCCATCATTCTTCTAAACTCTTTATGTCCTGCCATCCCAGGAATCTGTCTGGTAAATCTTTGTTGCATTCCCTCCACGGTCAGAACATCGTTCATCAGAGGTCTCACTGATGATGTTACCTAGCATGGTGACGAAACGTCCGAACGAGAACAAGCCAGCTCGGCAAGCAAGTCAACAACCTCACCCACAACCCAAGCTACAAATGTTTGCTAAAACTTTAAAGTACATCCTTCCTTAGGTAAGGAGACCGAAACTGTGCACAACACATCAGCAGTACTTTACAGTGAGATTGAGACACGACCAGGAGAGAGATGGAGGCAAGGAGCTGGTCCTGAGGAAAAACCTTGACCAACTAACACACAACATCTGACTGAACATCAGCCATTTTGGGAACATTGAGGTGAATGCCTGGCCTAGATCTCCAAAGTGGTGGGAGGTGGTTCTGCTTTCTCACTGCATGGAATTGATCATGGTCCAAGTACTGGAACACAGTGTATCCCATTGGTAAATCAGCCACTTCTGAGAAGCGGAGTATGAACACATGAGTTCGCAATCAGCTTTTAGGCACTTAGGCCTAAACCTGCTCAGAAATTACTACCTTTGCATCAGATTCAACATGGTCTCACCTTCAAGATCATCTGAATCTCACCAGGGCCATTTATCCCACCTGAAGTAATGAAAAGATATTGCTTCTTTAGGTCTCAGGGTTGAAACTGTAACTGCTGGCTGATATCCGACATTGAAGATAAACAGCATTGTGCACTGCCAGTTCCCAAAGTTTCTCTATGCCAAAGTGAGCTGAGAGAGGTGAGATCACAGGCCGCAGCACAAGGTGAAAGTCAGGACAACCGTGAATCAAGGCCAAGGAATTCAAGCTTTATTCCTCGCTATGGATTCTTTGGACGCGAAAACTGTATCATTCATTGAAGTTGTTACTTTATATCATTTAGAAAACGTGGTGACATATGCTGCACGGTTAGCTGGAATGCGCAGCCTAGAAACATGGTGAAGCCAGGCTCAATCCACGAGGAATTGGATGATTATTTGATTAGAAAGGTGCAGGGATAAGGCAGGATGATGGCAGTAGGCCAAAATGCTTATCCAGAGGGCTAGTGCTGACATAATGGGCTAAACAGCCTCCTTTTGCACCATCATACTTCTGTGATTTTCTTTTCAGCGCCTCTATTCATAAAGCCAAGAGTTTCAGTGACACCTCCCATAACTTCCCTTCTCTAACAGCCATGAACACAGTTAAAATCACCAGTGTTCTCCAGCACCCACCCATCTACTGTCCTAAATGAGGAGGGGCAGGCATCATTTGACACAAAACTTAACCAGTCGATTGCTACCAAAGAACCTGCAGCTTTTGGAAGGTCTCGGCAGGCCAGCTGGGTGCCTGTGGCCTGGTGAGACAGAGCTAACATTTCAAGGCGAACTGACACTGCATCAGAATTGAGCAACGTTGGAAATCACTCATTCTTTCTAACATAACTGGGACCTATTTATTCACGTATAACTCCGACAATGAATTCAGGAGAAAATTCTTTACTCCAAGGTGAGGTTAGTAATGTGGAGCTTGTTACATTGAGGAGCAGCAGAGGTAACTTGCATTGAAACAGAGATGGGAAGATGAAATAAGTGCAAGCATGAGGTAAAAAGGAGCAGTCGGTGGGAGATCATGATTTTTTTATTATTCATTCACCACAGGAAGGCATCACTGCCCATCCCTAGTTGCTTAGAGGGCAGTAAAGAGTCAACCACATTGTAATGGACATGTAGGCCTGACCAGGTAAGGATGGCACTTGCCTTCCCTGAGTGTCATTATTGAACCAGGTGGGCTTTTCCCAACAGTTGACTTGTGAACTTTCAATTCCAGGTTTTCTTTTTTTTTAAATTGAATCCAAATTCCACCACCTGCTATGGCAGGATTCAAACCTGGGTTGCCAGAAATACTGTGGCTGGCTAGATTAACATCCCAGCAATAATACCAGTAAGGCCATTTCTTCCACAGGCTCATACAGCCCATAAAGACTAGAGTTTGGATTTTTTTAGGCTGAGTGAGCTGATTTTGAGTGTGCTGTTGTGACCTTTTATTGCAGCAAAGGAGACTATCGATAAACTCCGATCCCTAAATCCAGTTCCACTTGCAAAGTGCCCTGCTTGCTGCCCAGTAAAAACAAATCTCCGTGTGAATGCTGTGTTTTTCCACTCAGTCGAGAGCAGCCATTAAACATAAATTGTTTGAAAGCCAGATCTTTCCTTTTTAAGTATTGGTTTCGTCTTAACAACCCCAGCAGACAGACCACCAACAGCTGCTGCTCAAAGTTTCCGCAGAAGGTGCACTCTGGCTACTTATTAAGGATGGGTGGGACTCTGTTATGATTTGATGCAGGAACAGCGATGGAGTTGAAGTCCCAGTCTTCTTTCACAAATCCATGTTTCATGGTTTGTGGAGATCGTGTGGGGAGACTCCAGATTCATCCCTTTCCTGAGCACCAATGTTGCAATGCCAGAGATACCTCCTTTCAGGAAGATTCTGATCATTACAGAAGAGGATAGCAAGGGAATTAGCACAAATTTGAAGTGTTCACCTTGAACAATCACAGTCGGAATATTATACCATCCAGAATGTTCTCTGTTGCCTGGGCGACGCTTTCAGTACGACATAATACCTTTTATCTTTTAGAAATTAGAGCATGTTTTATCATTGATTTTCACCCAGAGATGCAGGGTAGAGAGAAAAAGAGACAATAGTCTCCAGTGGGATTTTCACTCACTCTTTTAGACATAGAATGTTTTGTGTGCCGGCGAGTTTTTGTGTCACAGTGAAAGCCGCAGGATTTCAGAGAGGGCCTGCTGACGGTAAAGGAGAGGTGTCAAAGATTGTGGAAGGTATGCATGAGCTGGCTGGCAGAGTGGCTCAGTGGTTAGCACTGCTACCTCCATAGCACTATGGACTTGGGTTCAATTCCAGTATTGGGTGACTGTCTGTGTGCATTTTGCACATTCTCCCCCTGTCTGTGTGGGTTTCCTCATGTGCAGGCTAGATGAATTGGCCATACAAAATTGTGCAGGCTCGGGGGATTATAGGGAGAGGGAAGGGGCTGGGTCTGAGTGGGATGCTTTTTCTTTCAGAGGATTGTTGCAGAGCTGGTCAGATGAATGGCCTCTTCCTGCACTTTAGGATCCTATGAAGATCACAAAGGTAACTGCTGTCAAGATTTGCTATTCAGACTGTCCAATGGAGTGAAAATCATGCAAACTCCGTCATGAGGGGGTCAATCTGTTTCACCAGATTCCCATCATGCAGTGCACACGGATGCTTGCAGTGCTGAGTTATTTTTCATTATAAAAGCTGCTCTCATATGCAGATAAGGACTCTGGAGACAAGACAGGCCAATCAAAACCCTTCTGCAATTCCGAGCAGCAGGAAATCTGAACATATCTCTGCAGGGAACCTGAGCAATTCTCTGTTGGAAATAGAATCAAATCCCAGTGGGAAATCCAATGAAATCCTTGTACCTTGAATCATTTGCCCCACTCAAATATTCAAAACTAATGGAACATTGCGTGTGCACACAGCCAGCTATAGCTAGACAGCGGATGGGGGCAAAGAAACAACTTAATACGGCTGTTAGATGGAGAAATGTTCTGCGAATCTCACTGAGGACAGGTCTGTGTTGAACCATGTCGCAAGGATTGCATTTGGGCGATGTCAGATCGTGTATTTATAAATGGAAATGGGGATGGAGATAGAAGAGAGATGGGCATTTAACAGATCACTCAATTAAATGTAATCCTGATAATACTGTAATTACTGAAAGTTGAGAATGATTGTACATAATAGCTGATGGGTTTCTGACACAAAGATGTGTATTATGAGAAAAAGCAAAGCTGAATGTACCGGGACTAACTATCATCTTGATTGAGTGCACCCTGAGAATTGACAACAGTGTATTTAACTGAAACATTGTAAATAACTTATAGAATCACAGAATCCTAGACTCATACTGTACAGAAGAGGACTTTCAGCCCATCGAGTCTGCACCACCTACACTCCTACCTACACAAGTCCCACTTTTCTGCACTAGGCCCACAGCCTTGAATGGTCTAACACTCATGCAAGTACTTTATACAGGTTCTGGGGTTTCCTGCCTCAACTTCTCGCCCAGGCAGTGCTTCCCAGACTCCCACCACCCTCTGGGTGAAAAGACATTTCCTCAAATCCCCTCTAAACCTCCTGCCTTTCACTTTAAACATATTGAGGTAACAAGGTGTAGACCTGGATGAACACAGCAGGCCAGGCAGCTTGCTGAAACATCAGCTTTCCTGCTCCTCTGATGCTGCTCGGCCTGCTGTGTTCATCCAGCTCTACACCTTGTTATCTCAGATTCTCCAGCATCGGCAATTCCTACTACCTTTAAACATATTCTCCCTTTTTCTTCAACCTTTGGTGAAGGGGAATAACTGCTTTGTCTCCACCCTGTCCACGCGTCTTACAACCTTATACACCTCAATCAAGTCCTCCCTCAACTTTCTCTATCCCAAAGAAAACAATCTGAGTTAATTCAGTCTCTCTCCATTATTGTTATGGAGCGCGCCATCCCAGGAAACGTCTGGTGAATCACATCCACACCCACTGCAGTGCAATCACATCCTTCCTATCATGTCGTGACCAGAACTGCACACTATTCTCCAGCTATGAGGTGATCAAAGTTCTGTACAGCTCCCCCACATAGCCTTCCCACTCTTATAATCTACGCTGAGATTGCTGAAGGCCAATCCCATGAGTATTTTTAACTACCTGTGTCCAGCCACATTCAGGGATCTGTGAACAAGCTCCCCGAGATCTACCTGTTCCTCTGAGCTTCTTACTGTCTGGCCATTCGTTGAGTGCTCCCGTGTCTTGTTACTTCTTCCAAAGTGCATCACCTCTCATCTCTCAGGGTTGAGAAATGAGGTCTTTGGGGTGGGATGAAACACGGGTGTAGTAGGATGGGGGTAGTGGAGAGGGAGATTAGAGGGGACGGAGGTACTGGGGAAATGGGTAATGGAGTGACAGTAATGAGGAGATGAGGTAGCGCAGAGTGGGGTAGTGGAGTGTGGGTAATGAGGAGGTGAGGTAGTGGAGAGGCGGAGTAATGGGGAGGTGGGGTAATGAGGGGTGTGGGGAGGTGGTGTAGTGGGGATGCGGGATAATAGGGAGGTAGGGATGGGGAGGGGGAAAGGAGAGGAGGTAATGCAAATGGAAAATGTGGAGGGGGTAATGGGAAGGTGGGGAGATGTGGATGGGTTAATGAAGTTGTGGGATAATATGGAGGGGTGTAGTGGGGAGGGGAGTAATGAGGAGGGGGTTAAAGGGAAGGGGATGTAGGGTAATGGGGAGGGGGTAGAGGAGAGGGGTGTAATGGAGAGTGGGATAGTGGGGGAGTGGGACCAGTGGAGAGGGGAATTGTGGAGAGGGTGGTAATAGTGAGGGGGTAATGGGGAGGGGATTAATTAAAAGGTGGGATAGTGGAGAGGGGTGTAAAGGGGAGGTGGGGTAGTGGGGAGATGGGAAAGTGAGGAGTAGGGTAGTGAGGAGCTGGGGTAATGGAGAGGAGGGATAGTGGAGAGGTGGAGAGGTGGGGAAGGAGGGAAGTGGTATAGTGGGGAGATGGCGTAGTGGAGAGGTGGGAGGGTGGGGTAAAGGGGATATGGGGTAGTGGGGAGGCAGGGTAGTGGGGAGATGAGGTAGTGGGGAGGCAGGGTATTTGGGAGTAGGGGAGGTGGTGAGGTGGGGTAATGTGGAGGTGGAGTAGTGGGAAGATAGGGTAATAGGGAGGTGAGGTAGTGGGGAGGTGGCGTCGTGGGGAGGTTGGGTATAGGGGAGGTGGGGACGTGGGGTAGTGGTGTAGTGTGGAGATGGGGAGGTGGGCTAGTGGGGTAGTGGGGAGATGGGGAGGTGGTGTAGTGGGGTGGTGGGGTAGTTGGGTAGTTGGGAGGTGGGATAGTAGGGTAGTGGGGAGGTGGCGTAGAGGGGAGGTGGTGTAGTCGGGTAGTGGGGAGGTGGTGTAGTTGGGTAGTGCGGAGGTGGGGTAGTGGGGAGATGGGGATGTGGGGTAGTGTGGAGGTGGAGAATTAGAGAGGTGGGGTAGTGGGATGGTAGGTTGGTGAGGAGGTGGGGTAGTGGGGATGTGTAGTGAGGAGGTGGGCGAGTGGGGAGGTGATGTAGTTGGGAGGTGGGGTAGTGGGTAGATGTGGTAGATGGGAGGTGGGGTAGTGGAGAGGTGGGGTAGTGAGGAAGTGGAGTAGTTGGGAGGTGTTGTAGTGGGTATGGGGAG
>JAHRHZ010000039.1:25957167-25968565 GCA_024137785.1 Ginglymostoma cirratum
TCTGCTCCTATGATGCTGCTTGACCTGCTGTGTTCATCCAGCCCCATGCTTGTTACCTAATAGTCTACTCCTGTTCTTAGCTTCTTCTCTGTCCAGTGGACTACTTTTTGGATCACTCAATCCTTTGCCTTGTCCCCAAACATGACTGTAGGCATCTCTGAGTGAAGAACCCCTCTATCCTACCCACTGAGCTAATTGACACATTAGTCTCAATACTTGAGCTAGGGTTGACAATGGTACAGGCAAATGGCACATCCATTTTGACCACTCTTCTTCTGCTCTCTCAGAGCACTGTCGAGTTTCTACTGTGTGAATATTGAAAGGCAATATCAGATAGGAGACACAATTCTAAGAAGAGGGAGTGCAAGAGCAGAGGGACTTGGGTGTGTATATACACAGATCATTGACAGTGTCAACACAGGGAGACAGAGCATTTAATAAAGCATGCAGTGCTCTTGGCTTTATTACAGGGCATAGAGTACAAGAACAGGGAGGTGATGTTGAACTTGTACAAGACACTTGTTGGACCTCAGCTGGAGTATTGTCTATAGTTATTCCATTATAGGAAAGGCGTGAATTCACTGGAGAGAGAGTAGAAGCAGTTTACGAGAATGGGTTCCAGGGACGAGGAAGGAGAACAAGAGGACATAGATCTTAAGCGATCTGCAAAAGAAGCAAGGATGAAGTGAGAAGAGAAACTTTACGCACAGCGAGTGGCTTGAGTATGGAAAGCACTTCCTGGAAATGTGGTGGAAGCAGATTCAGTTGAGGCATTCAAGAGGTTGATTGTCTGGATAAAAATAATGGCCAAGGCTATGGGAAGAAAGGCAATAAATTGGCATTAGGTAATGAGGCTCATTTAACAAGCTGGTGCAGGTATGATGGGCTGAATGGCTTCTTAATGCACCATAACATTCTGGGATTCTGTGAAAATAGGTTAATGATTAGAGGAAAAAGTAAGAAGAATCAATTAAATGGCTTAAATTTCAGTCTGAAGAGCTTACTCAGGGTCATATCCCTCAGTTCTATCAGGTTCCATGTCCCTGACACAACTCCTAATCACAATGTCCAGGACACTGTCCACATGAGACTAGAACATGTGTCATTGCTCATCTCCCTCCTTGAAGAGAACAGGAATAGGAAATAGACAACTAATATAGGAAATAGAAAAAAAACATAAAGAATGTTGCCTTGTAAGGATTGAGGGACAGTAATTAAACTGGAGTGAAATAACATAGACTGTAGAGTAAAGGCAAACACCATGATAGACAGTTCAGTCAGAAATTGATTGGGAAACTCCAGAACTAGGGGTCATTGTTTAAAATTTACAGTCACCCTTTTAAAACAGGAATGAGGCAAAACAATTTCTATCAGTGGATCTTTGGAACTCTCTTCCTGAAAACATGGTGGAAGCAGAGTTCTTGAATATTTCTGAGGCAGAGATGGTGGGTTATTTTTAATCGAGGGGTTTAAAGTACCAGCAGAGGTGAGGGGGGGTGCGGTGCTGGGGTAATGTGGGCTTGAAGTTACAATCATATTGCTCATCATCTTGTAAATTGGTAGAGGAGGCTCAGAAGGCCCAATGGCCTTCTCCTGCTCCTTGTCAGTATATAAGGGCTGAGTGTTTACCAATTCATGCTGGCTGTAGTGTTAAAGGGCTACACGACTACTGTAGTTAGAAAGGATGCCTCCGGACGAATGTTTTCACTGGCAGTGCAGGAAATACCAGCATCAGAAAGACACTTCCCCACCTGACAGTGAATGAATAACGATTTCAGGATGGTTTGAGTCACTGGGGAAGATTTAATAGAGTTTGCCTTCTTGCCATCTTGCTGCCCTTATTCCTTCTTTGATGGTAGAAGTCTAACATTGGCAGGTGCGATTGAAGTATGAAGTTGGCTTCTCAGTAATGACTAAATCAGATGTGATTCTGATTACTATTTCCTGCCACAAATTGTAACCTTAACTCCTAACCTGCAGGCCACAGTCAGTGAAGATAGGTAACTGCACCTCCTCAACAATAACACTCAACACTGGGGCCCCCACAAGGATGCGTCCTCAGCCCCCTACTGTACTCCCTGTACACCTACGACTGTGAGCCAAATTCTGAAGGAACACCATCTACAAGTTTGCTGGCAACACCACCGTAGTGGAACGGATATCTAACAACGACGAGTCAAAATACAGAAGGGAGATGGAGGGCTTGGTGATGTGGCACAATGAAAACAACCTGCCTCTCAACATTGGCAAAACTAATGAACTGATCATCAACCTCAGAAAGAAAGGAGGAGAACATGCCCCCGTCTAAATCAAGAGAACTGAGGTTGAGAGGGTGAAAAGCATCAAGTTCGTCAGAGTGATGATAACTGACAACTTGTCCTGGACTTTTCACGTAGGTGTGACAGTCAGGAAGGCACAACAATGCCTCTTCTTCCTCAGGTGGCTCAGGAAATTCAGCATGACCATAAGGACCCTCACCAACTTCTACAGATACTCCATTGAAAGTATACTGTCCAGGTGCATAACGGCCTGGTACAGCAACTGCTCTGCCCAGGACCGTTAGAAACTACAGAAGGTGGTGTGTACAGCCCACACCATCACGGAAGCCAACTTTCCATCCACGGACTCCATTTACATTGCTTGTTGCCGCAAAAAGGTGGCCGACACCATCAAAGATCCATTGCACCCCGGTAAAGACTCCCTACAACCTGTTCTGTCAGGCAGAAGATACAGAAGCCTGAACATATGTAGGATCAGGTTCAGGAACAGCTGCTTTCCAGCCATTATCAGGCCGTTGAATGAACTCTAGTCTCAAACAATGTAGCCTGCAATGTAACCTGTATGCCTGTAAGTCTTTTTGATCTGTACACCTGATGCTTGCTGTGATCTGCCTGTACCACTGGTAAACAAAGTTTTTCACTGTATTTCGGTACACATGACAATAAAATCAATCAAGCAATCAATAATTTCTGCAAGGCAAAACTTAAATTTCTTCCATAACATAGACCCTGGTGTCCAGTTCATAATAAAGTGATTCTCATGAAAGAATGGTTCTCCACGTAATCAAAGATCTCTCCCACCCCAGTTATGCTCTCTTCCATCGGGCAGAAAATCCTACAGTTTGAAAACGCTTGTGAACAGATTCAAGAACAGCTTCTTCCCTGCTGTTATCAACAGACTTCTCATAGATTTGAGTTGATCTTTCTCTGCACCTTCTCTGTGGCTGTAATATTCTGCATTCTGTTCTATTACCCTGCAGTACTTTTGTAAGGTATAATTTGTCTGGTTATCACAATACTTTCACTGTATCTCAGTACATGTGACCATAATAAATCCACCAAACAGCACACAAGAGAAACAACTGGCCTTGAAAATAATTTTTGAGGATAGAATACGTGTGTAATTTAGTGGTGTGAGACAATAAAGGAGATTTTAGTTAACGGTTACCAAAGCTTTCCATGACTGCTCAGGATTGAGATGGTAGCAGACTGATTGATAATGATTGATTGTAATAATTGACTAATATCTGGCATTTGATATCAGGACGAGCAACTAAATAGACCTGGGGCACACAGCATCTTGCGATTCCTATGCAGATCTGTATTCCTGAGCTATTTTCAAAGCTTTGAAAAACTGTGTGAAGGTAGAGATTCTACCCTGTGCCAATGTTACTGGAATATGTGATCGGGGGAACTGGAACATCATGGAGGCTGGGTCCCAATCCAAGTGCTCCCTCTCTAACAGCACCGTGGGTATATCTACAGCCTGTACACTGCAGCAGTAGCGGGAGAGTTGTCATTGACAATCGACATTTGTGTTCACATCTCATGAAAAGGTCAATACAACTGACAAGAATGTCATCCCACAAATGTGAACTTCAAGTACCATGTTGATACCAACATTGATTTGTGCCACAAAATCCGAACTCATGACTAACCCCTCCCCCGGTTAAGTTAATTTCCAATTTTTTTTTCACATTGTGAATGGAAAAGGAGAATACCATAAGAGGATATTTGGCTGTCAGGAATAGGCTTTGACAGTCTCTCGTGACGCAAATGTTATTCGCTTCAGATAACTAACATAGCCGGTGGCCTTCTGCAGCTCTCCCTGCGTATGTATCTCTTAGTTGTTTCTGTAGGTATGTAAATGACAATGTGAGTGTGAAAAAGCCCAGGCTATTTCCAGTAAAGACACTCTCCACAGTGTCAGCACTTGCATTGGTCGGCATGCCAGGAACCCAGCTTGACGATGTCAGCCAAGCCGAGATAGATCCAGACTGTCTCTTTGCATTGTGGGTGACAAAACCTTCGGGCACAGGCAGCGACATGCGTCCAGTTTAAACACATAAGCAGCTGGAGCCACAAATGGTGAAAATATGCTCTTTGCTCCGTGAAGAAATTTGGGTCAATCACAACTCTAGCTGAGGACCGGCCACACCACAGACACTCCACAGTTTCAGTTTGATTTTCAGCGTCTCACCACCCATTTAGTTATTGATGGATGGAGCCCGTGCTAAAGTGTGACAATGCTCTGCAGACATCATTCGTTGTACTGTGTCCATGAACAGGAATGAGTTGCAGCAGTATGATGCCTTAATGACCACATGGATGCCATCAATAAGCAGCCACCTTTTAGTGAAATCTATGTCCTGATGCAATGAAAATGTTCATCCTGCTAATCGAAGAAGCAGTATACTGGCTCTCCAACTCCAGTTGATTTAAAACCCTTACCCGTGTCTTCAAAACCTTGTGCAACCCATTTGACTTTCTTCTTGTGCCTCCTGACCACATGCTAACCCTGCTTCCTCCTCGTTGCTGGTAGTGGCAGCTTTTCTAGTCTCAGTTGCTCAGTCAGCCCGAAAACCACTCTTCAATAACATTGCCAAAACCCAGCTCTCTGGCCTGGCCTTCACGCCTCTCTCTGAACTTGCCCACCTTGGCCTGTTGACCATTTTCTCCTTCTTTTCCCTTGTTTGCATCCCTCTGCACGACCGCATACTTTCTATGTTAAAGCCAGCTGCAGGAAACACAGATTACTGGGATACAGCTTTAGTGAAAACCAACATGCACTACCAAGCTTGGTTTTGAAGCTTATTTGCTGTAAAAGTGAACCAGATCCCTGTGTGCCTGACAACTATCAAGGTGGCTCAATGTGTTTTCATTAGTGGTTTTCCCAATATTCCTGATTCAAATTGTGTCTCACAAATTTGACTGAATTTTTTGAAGGGGTGACCAAGAAAATAGATGAGGGCAGTGTGGTAGCCGTTGTCTGCATAAACTTTAGCAAGGTCTTTGACATGGTACCACATAGTAGGTTGTTGAGTGAGGTTAAATCTCACAGGATCCAGGGAGAGCTCACCAATTGGATGCAAAATTGGCCTGACGATAGAAGACAGAGGGTGGTGGTAGAGTGTTGTTTTTCAAACTGGAGGCCTGTGACCAGCAATGTGCCACTGGGATCAGTGCTGGGCCCACTGTTACTTGTCATTTATTTAAATGATTTGGATGAGAATTTAGGAGGTATGGTTAATAATTTTGTGGGTGACATCAAGATTGGTGGTATAATGGACGGTGAAGATGGTTATCTGGGAATGCAGCAAGATCTTGAACAACTGAGGCAGTGGGCTGAGGAACGGCAGGTGGAGTTTAATTTAGATAAATGCAAGGTGTTGTATTTTTTAAGGCAAACCAGGGCAGGACTTAGACAGTCAATGGTAGGGCCCTGGGGAACGTTATAAAACAAAGAGATCTAGGGGTTAAGGCTCATAGCTCCTTGAAAGTGGAGTCACAGGTAGACAGGGCAGTGAAGAAGGCTTTGGGCATGCTGGCTTTCTTCATTTGGAGCATTGGGTATAGACGTCGGGACATCTTATTGCAGCTGTATGTGGCATTGGTGAGACCACATTTGGAGTACCGCATGATGGTTCTGGTCACTCTACTATAGAAAGGATATTATTAAACTAGAATGAGTGCAGAGAAGATTTACTACGATGCTACTTGGGCTGGAAGGTTTCAATTATAAGGAGAGGTTGGATAGGCTGGGACTTCTTTCCCTGGAGCATAGAAGGCTGAGGAATGACCTGACAGAGGTTTATAAAATCATGAGAGGCATAGGTAAGGTAGATGGCCAACACCTTTTTCCCATGGTAGGACAGTCTAAAACAAGGAGCATATGTTTGAGGTGAGAGGGGAGAAATACAAAAGGGTCCAGAGGGGCAATTTTTTCACACACAGAGTGATGAGTGTCTGGAATGGGCTGCTAAAGCTAGAGGTACAGGTACAAATTTATCATTTAAGAAACATATAGATGGGTATATGGATGGGATAAGTACGGAGGGATATGGGCCAAACACAGGCAAATGGGACGAATTTAAACGTGAAAACTGGGCAGCTTGGGCAAGTTGGGCCAAAGAGCCTGTTTTCATGCTGTAGACCTCTATGATTCTATAACTTAAATATTCAATGAAATAGTCTTAAAACCATAAGATTTGGGAGCAGAATTAGGCCATTTGGCTGATCGAGTCTGCTCCACCATTCAATCATGGCTGATATATTTCTCATACCCACTGTCCTGCCATTGTCAGAGGTTGAGATGATCAAGGGCTCAATCAAAACAACATCCAAAATGGAAATGCACTAAACCTTTTGACAAGGAGATTACAAAGAAAATTCTACATAAAAGTCCTCCAGATCAATGTTTCCTGTCATCTTGGCCCAGGTATTCTGATGGCTTATTGGAGCAGCACAGACTGGAGTTGTGTATTGGGATGGTATGGAACCTCTGGTGCAGCAGGCCCCATGGGAATTGCTCAGGAAATCGAGAATTCCAATGGGCAAGTCCGCCCCCCCACATCTGGAACCATTCAGAAAAGCCCCTTGAATTCGGAGAATTCTAAGAGATTCTACTCGCTTAAGCACAACAGTTAGCCATGAAATGTTAGAGCATTAGAATTTATGATTTCATTTTCCAGCATTGGTACTTGATATGGACACCGTTTAAGAAAAATATTGCGATGCCTTGGATCTAGGCATTCACTTATTGGGCCATCTTTCTTCAAAATATATAGTGGAGCTTCACCAGTCTGTGTGGGTGTCAGCTTCCCATGGCAAAAGCAATAAGTGGCATGGTTTCATCTTTGAGATGCAATATTGCACATTTTCGATTGTGTCAGGATGTCTGGGCAAAGTTGTTAAATCGTTGACTGATTCAATTGCTTCAGAGCTGTTCCAATCACCACAGTGGGTGCTGTTTACAACTCATTAATGGTGACCACACTGTGACCAGTGCCAAAGGGCAGTGCTGCCACTATCAGACCATTGGGACCCAGCAGGTAGATGGGTTGAGGAAACGAAGATACCTTGTATATTGGCAGTGCATTGTGATTCTGCCAATGCACTCAACTGGTGATCTGTTAAACACTCAGAGACAGTGTGGTGTACCATGAGGGCATAGATACCTTGTGTATATTTAAGGCTGAAATAGATAGACACTCGACCAGTAGGGGAATCGAGTGTTATAGGGAAAGGGCAGAAAGTGGGTGTGAGGAATTTCGGATCATCTGTGAATGGGTTTGAGGGTCTGAGCTACCATTGTTTCTTATGGTCTTATGGGTGGTGGGGAAGAGTGAGCTTTGCTGGGAGAGGAACATTGTATGAGGGTTGGGGTTTTGGTGAACACTGTCAGTGGTGGCTGTACATTGCCAGGCAGAGGACTGAACACTGCTGGGTGCTTTGCGACTGGTTTACTTCGAGTCAGTCAAGTAAATCCATGTAAGAACCTGCATAACTGTAGGATAAGCAGACATTAGGATGACGCAGGAGAAATCTCCTTGCGTATATTAAACAGGACCCTGGAGTAACACGACAATGACATCCAAAATCTGGGATTAAATGGTACAGAGTGGGCAGAGGTAGAGCAGTCTGGAAGAACAGCACTGCATTGAACATTCTAGAATGATAGAGAATTTTGAGAGCACATAGACATGAACACGTGAAGAAAATATTAGCCCATGCATAATGAAACTATCAGTTAGATCCTGGTATGTTTACTTACTTAGATACACAAGACTACAATAAATCAAAATTAAAAAAAGTCTATAATTGCCATATAACTTTGAAGTCTAAACCCAAAGATAATTCTTGATGTCCCTTGACAAGACTGTCAAGAGCCAAACACATAGTGTGGCACAAAACAACATGATAAAAGACATCTACTTGTATGGACAAATATAAACGGACCTTTACCAGCATTCAGGACAGGGTAGAGAGTTATTCCAAAGTTCTGACCAACAATCTTCCCTTAACCAACATTACCAAAACCAGATTAACTAGGAATATGCCTCATTGCTGTTCGTACAATCCAGTTAGACAGTTTAAGTGATCACATTCTTCATTTCTATTGGACAGTTTTCCATTGTTCCCCTTTTCTATATAAGGTGCATTTCTTTCCTGCAGGATTATAGCAGTTGCCATTTCTTTTATTTATGCATGTTTAAGCAGGAACACAAAAAGGCTCGTAAAAATATCATGTCAGAGGTAAATTCTCAAAGGACGGTAGCATTTAAAACAAATGCAATGTGCGGCTAATGCTGGAAAACTGAAATAGAATCAGAAAATGCTGGAACACATTCAGGTGGACAAGCAACATCAGTCTAGACAGAAATCAGTGGGTGGCTTTTCACCAGGTCTGGATGATTTTAAAGGCAAACAGTTTCTAAAAGTAAAAGAAAGAAAGAAAAAGAATCCATCCTTGAATACCTTGTACTCAGATTGAAAGAAAGAAGAGGGAATATTTTTGTGGATAAGTTTCAGGGGGTCTGTGAATAAATGTCTTACCAAAAACAAATCAAAACTTCAGCAACGCAAAGTACTTTTGTAAAAATATTTTAGAAATAAAGAACAGCGGAATTTTTAAAAATAGCTGTGTGACCCTCATTACAAAATTCACCCACGCTAAACAATAGAACAGACTGCATTGATAGTTAGACAGTTTTATGGCACAACTGAGCTCTGTGAGGGCTCATTCACTCATTTATCAGTGAGGAAAACATTATTTATCTTCTAGAAACTAATAATAAAAAAAATTCTCTGGCTGTGGCCAGACAGAATGGGTAAACATTCCTCTCGACATACTCACTTGGTGATATCCACATTTATCCCACACCCTACGCAGTGTTACATCAGTTCTGCTAGTTTCAAGAAAGTAATTTTAAAATAATATTGGGTAGAATCTTGGAGCTGGTTGACCATCTTTAGCTATGGCATAACTTGTGGCAAAATTGCATGAAAATTCCACTAAGGCCTACCTTGACATTGGATTTAACTCATTGCATCTTCTCTGTTCAAGAGGACTATTGTTTACTGAATACTTTATTAATCGCATATCTAGCCTCGTTCATTTGCAGGTCCCACCCTAGTAGTTGCACTGAACAGGCTAGACATTGAGAATTCTCAACACTGAGGTCAGAGTGAGTTCCTGGTGACTTCAGCTCGCTGTGCAGCACCCCTTGTGGCTCAAAACCAAACAGCACCTCAGGGCACCATCCAGGAGGCACTGACTTGCATTGCCGGCTGCATTGAAAGGTTGCGGCAAGGACACTTTGGGCTCATGGGTTGGACCAGGCTGCACCCCAGGGCTTCTGGTTTCCCCACTTAACACCTCCCTGGGTGTTCACAACATCCTTACTTTGGGTTGGCAATGAGTGTGGTCACATGATCAGGCAGCCTGCCTCACTGTCAGCTGACCTCAGCCAAGGGCCTGTTAATGTTAGTGTACTCGGCATGTGCCATCTATCTCAGGCCTACACCTCATCCAGGGCTGACTGTTTGACTAACTCCGTAAAGTGTTGGGAAGGGCTGAGATCAGTCTGCTGAGTCCATCCAGAGAAAGAAAAGAGCCCAGTTGACTGGGGATGAGATCGTGAGGGAACTACTGTAGTAGGAAGGAGGTTTAGCGAATTGTTTGTGGGGACTGTGGGCCACACGCTGGGGACAAGGGGGAGAAAGGGACAGCAGCATTTCGAAGGGGGTAGTACAGTGAAACGTGGAACAGGATCACATGGGAGGAGGATCAGCACCTTCACCTGGATACAGGGTATGATCACACCAGGCATGGTCACCCCGTATGCCAGAGGCCATAAGGGTCATTGCCTCCGATGTACCTGTCTGCCACTCCTGTTCTCTCCTGTCCATTTGGACCAAGTCCCAGATTGCAGATACCATGGGTCCTCTCTTGCTTGGGCTTGAGGCAGGTGCCAGGTTTCTGATCGCCAGCACCCTGAGGGGTGTATGTATCTTCCTCAGCCAGCTACAGAGATCTCACAGTGACTCTCACCCTACCTCCCCTCCCTCAAACCCCGCAAAGTGTCGGTATCTGAGCTGCTAGAGGGAAGGGCGATGCCTCGCTGCAATGTCCTCAGGGGCCTGAGAACTCTAGTCCTCAGAGGTGGTTTCTGGCCAAGGTGACCATTTCTCCATCTGCTGGCACCGACATAGCACGAGACAGAAGGAGAGAGAGAGGGTGACAGGGAGAAGGCATCACCGCTAGGGGTGAGAGCTGGTGTGAAATGGATGACAGTGACAGCAGGGTTACTGCGAGAGTTACAGTAATAAACAGAGAGACTTTCTCGTTGGCAGGACACAGATGGTATCCCTGCATGAGTGGTCCCAGTAATTCCCTGCAAACTCCTAGATTCTCTCCCCATTGTGAGTGAGGAGCCTGATGGCCTGGCCCTTTCTGCCTTATTGTGGGCCAAGCTTCACATGGAATGAGAGAAAGAGAGGCATTGGGAGAGATGGCAGAGAGGGGCACCACTCGTGCAGTAAGCGAGAGGTGAGCGAGTGAGCGAGTGAGTGAGTGAGAGAGTGAGCGTGTGAGTGAATGAACAAGTCAGTGAGTGAGTGAGTCAGTCATGAGTCAATGAGTGAGTGAGTCAGTGAGTGCTTGAGTAAGTGAGCAAGTGAGTGAATGAATGAGTGAGTGAGTGAGTGAGTGAGTGAGTGAGTGAGTAACCGAGTCAGTCAGTGAGTGACTCAGTTAGTGGGTGAGTGACTGAGTCAGTGACTGAGTCAGTGAGTGAGTGAGTCAGTGAGTGACTGAGTCAGTGAGCGAGTGAGTCAGTGAGCGAGTGAGTGAGCGAGTGCGTGAGTGAGTGAGTGAGTCAGTGTGTCAGTGAATGAGTGAGCGTGTGAGTGAGTGAGTCAGTGAGCGAGTGCGTGAGTGAGCGAGTGAGTGACTGAGTCAGTGAATGAGTGAGTCAGTGAGCGAGTGAGTCAGTGAGTGAGTGAATGCGTGTGTGACAAAGCGAATGAGGGAGTCAGTGAAGGAGTCAGTGAGTGAATGAGTCAGTGAGTGAGTGAGTGGGTCACTGAGTGAGCGAGTGAGTCAGTGAGTGAGTAAG
>JAHRHZ010000039.1:25968575-25982026 GCA_024137785.1 Ginglymostoma cirratum
TGAGTGAATGAGTCAGTGAGTGAGTGTGTCTGTGAGAGAGTGAGTCAGTGGGTCAGTGAGTGGTGAGTCAGTCAGTCAGTCAGTGAATGAGTCAATGAGTGAGTGAGTGTGTGTCAGTGAAAGAGTGAGTGTGTGTGAGAGAGTGAGGGAGTGAGTGAGTCAGTGAGTGAGCAAGTGAGTGAGTGTGTGCGTGAGAAAGCGAGTGAGGGAGTCAGTGAGTGAGTGAGTGGGTCACTGAGTGAGTGAGTGAGCGAGTGAGTCTGTGAGTGAGTGAGCGATGAGTCAGTAACTGAGTCAGTGAGTCAGTGAGGGAGTGAGAATGGGGCTAAAAATGGAGTATTTTCAAGGTGCTAGCACCGGCTCAATGGACCAAACAGTCTGCTGCTGTGGTGCATGGATTTGTCAGAGTAAATCAGAACCTCCTTTCCCCAGAATGGTTAGGTGTTCTTCCTCTTTTGAATATCAATTGACTTGATGAACAGTTTCTGTTATTCATTCCATCATGTCCATTTTCTTCCTTTATGCTACTCCAATGCAAACTTTCACATTCCGCAAACACGTGAGAAATTGGGCTTAAAAAACTTCGGAAATGAAAACAGAAATTGCTGGAAAGACTTAGCAGATCTCAGCAGAGTTGATCTGAGGAAAGGTCACCAGACCCGAAACGTTAACTCTGATTTCTCTCTCACAGACGCTGCCAGACCCGCTGAGCTTTTCCAGAGATTTCTGTTTTTGTTTCTGATTCCCAGCATCCGCAGTTTCTCTGGTTTTTAAAAACCTTCGGACCTAGCCAGATGACTTTTCCGTAAGGCGATCTACCAAGCAAAGCACAATCTTCAAAAATGATTCCTTCAGATTTCCAGCTGGTGTGAGAGCTCACGCAGGGCTAAAATCTGGAAACGTCGAAAAATCACACACATTCTTCTATCGATTGCTTTTCAAAGCAAGTTCACCCTTACATTTCCTGACAAACGTGAGTGCGAGCCAAGCCTTTATTAACCATTCCCAACTGTCCCGAAGAAGGTGAGTTGCTTTCTTAACCTGCTGCTGGCTGTGTAGTGGAGCACTACTCACGCAATGTCATTCAGGGAGAGAGTTCCAGACCCGGTGATAGTGCGGGAATAGTGATATAGTTCCAAGTTAGAATGATGGAAATGCTGGTGTGCCCATGTATATATTGCCTTTTCAGCAGGTGGTAGGTATGCTGAAAAAGCCTTAGAGAGTTACTCAGTGCCTCATGTAAATATTTTCTGTATATGCCAGAACCTAAGGTTCAGTGTGAAAATTGTAAGCAGTGAGGTTCAGAAGAAAGTATAGAACTCTCATTGTCAAATATTCCTTAAAGGTACCCACCATCTAATTCACATTGCTGCGCACTGGGCGCAGCTGGCACTGAGGCAAAAATGGCCATTTTTAATGCAACCCCGGTCTTGAAGATGTTTCCTATGAAGCAGGAAGTGGAGTTCGGGTCTTGGGGAGGATACTTGTTACAAAACAACAAGAAAGTAATCGTTTAGACTCCTAGAAGTCTACAGCACAGAAAAAGATCCTTAAGCATCAGTTCTGGTCCCATTTTCCAGCACTTGGCCCATTGCTTTGTTTACCTCTTTGTATACTGCAAGGTATAAATGCTTCTTAAATGTTGTGAGAGTTTCTGCTTCTACCACCCCCACAGGCAGTGAGTTCCAGCTTCCCACTGCCCTCTGGGTGAAAACTCTTTTCCTCACGTCTCCTTTCAGCCTCCTGCCCTCACCTTAAATCTATGGCCCCTCCTGGTCATTGATCCCTCCACTGAGGGGAAGAGTTTATTCCTGTCCTCCTGTCTATGCCTCTCTCATAATGTTGAGCATCTCAATCACATTCCCCCTCAGTCTCCTCTGCTCCAAGAAAATAGCCCCATGCCTGCCCAATCTCTTTTCGTAACCGAAACTCTCCAGCCCAGGCAACATCCTGGGTAAATCTCCTCTACACCCTCTTCTGCGCTATCACATCCTTCCTGGAATGTGGATTCCAGAACTGCACACAATACTCCAGCTGTGGCCTGACCAACATCATATACAGTTCCAACATCACCTTGTGCCACGCCTGAAAGTCTGGCCTCACTTTTACGATAGCTTTTGAACCAGTAAAATTGCAAGAAGTTTGGAATTCCAGATCTTTAATCCAGGAGCAGTGAGTTTTCCAGATCAGTGATAAGGGACTCACTTTTCAGTCAGTTTTGAAGAGTCTGATGCCTTTATAGTTCCCAGGGTCCACGTTGTAAACATTTTAATTGGGCTTGAGTTGAGCTTGGCACCCAATTTTGTGTCACCAAGTGTTACCACGCAGAGGTGCAGCAGACTTCCAAATTTAGCATCTTACATCATGCTTTTGTCCTCTCGGGCTTGTTCCAAATGCATTCAGGAGCGTCACAGGCCGCTGATGCATAGAGGCAAGTGGATTCCTGACTCACTCGCACCCCGTCCCCTCTGAATATTCCAATGTGTTCCAGAGGTGTCAAAACGTTAACATGTTGGCTGGGTGCTCCATCAGTGTGAGATTCTCCCCGTACATGGCACATCATGGTGGATACAGTGCAGATGGTGTGTGGTGAATACCGTATACACACCCACACACACAACATAATGGAGATAGCGCAGGCAAAACCTCACACTGTGCAGGAGATGGTGTGAGGTCTTCACAGTAGTGACTCTAACAGTCGAAATGAGAACAGCAGATGTTGGGACAACACAGGAGGACAGGCAGCATCTGCAAACAGAGAGGGTGAGCTAATCTTTCTGTGTTTGCTGTTCCTCAGTACTGTGAGAGTTCTGAGGAACATTGCAACTCTCACAGTACTGAGGAACATTGCAAAAACCAGATTATTTAACATATCGTTGTCGTTTGCTTGTAGGTACTGTAAGAGCTGCTGTGTGTTTCCAGCAATTCCCACTGTCAGAGACTCGCAAACATGCTTCACACTGATCACAGCCCAGGCACTCCTCCATAAACCAGGGCGAGCTTTAGATGCGGGAACTGAACATGAGGAAAAAGCATTTTGCATTCAATCTGTGAGAGGAATTATCCACATGAAAAGAACTGATTGTGAAGGGGTTGAATAAAACAGCTCCTGCTGACAGCCTTCTGTAGAACTTAATATTCTGCACACAGCCATGCTACATGTACAGTAAGCACCAATTATCTCAGGAACAAAAGAGGGAATATGTTGGTCATGGTTCTACTGGTAATGATGATGCCTTTACTGCTGACGGTACCGCTCGGCAAGGAGTCATCACTTAATTGACAAGAGCTCCCAAGTACCACAGCCTTTCCACATCACTGCAGGCGAATTAACTTGAAACTCCCAGCCCCTGCACTGGCGGGTATGTAGGACCGACCATAATATTCTACAAAATGGTAACTGCAACACTTTGAAGAGCTGTTTTCAACTGAGAGAGACAAGCGGTATTATTTCAGCTATGTCATCATGCTTTACGCTTGTGACACTTTCTCATTTAGAGACTGTGTCAGTCATTCCTTATTCCATACGGTGTACTTACAGCGTATTTACAGTTCTGAGGAAGGGTCACCGGACTCGAAGCGTTAACTCTGTTTTCTCCTTAATAGATGTTGCCAGACCTGCTGAGCTTTTCCAGCAACTTCTGTTTTTGTGTTTGTGGTGTATTTACAGCATTCGGGAAGAATTTGCATTTATCTTTCACTCCCACCAGGTACCCCCAATGCTTTAAAGCCAGTGAAGTATTTTTTTCAGAGTAGGGTCACTATAGTCAGGTAGGAAGCGCAGTAACCAGTCCGCACAAGAGCAGGATTCCACAAGCAGCAATATGGGAAAGACCAAATGGTCCGGATTGAAGCCTAAGAATTGGCCAGGACATCGGCGAGGGATGAGTTGCGGGAAATATGGGAGACACGGTCAAGGGCGTTCTCGACCACTGAGGTGGGGGATGTTGTGGTCCTTGAAAAGCAAGGACATCTGAGATGTTCGGAAGTGGAATGCCTCATCCTGGGAGGCGAAGGAATTGGGAATAGGGGATGGCATTTTTGCGGGAAGGTGGGTGGGAGGAGGTGTAATCTTGGTAGCTGTGGGAGTCGGTGGGCTTGAAATGGATATTGGTTTCCAGGTGGTTGCCGGAGATGGAAGCAGAGAGATCCAGGAAGGGGAGAGCGGTATTGGAGGTGGCCCAGATGAACTTCAGGTTGGGGTGGAAGGTGTTGGTGAATTGGATGAACTGTTCGAGCTCCTCGTGGGAGCACGAGGCGGCGCCGACACAGTCATCAATGTAACGGAGGAAGAGGTGGGGTTTAGGGCCAGTGTAGGTACGGAAGAGGGATTGTTCCACGTAACCTGCAAAGAGGCAGGCATAGCTTGGACCCATGCAAGTACCCATGGCCACCCCCTTTGTCTGTAGGAAGTGGGAGGAATGGAAAGAGAAGTTGTTGAGGTTGAGGACAAGTTCCGGTTAACTGTCTCATTGCATCAACCAACAGTACACAGCACTCCCTCAGCAATGCACCAGAAGAACAAGCATGGTCCTTGTGTTTTAGGAGGTGAGGTGGGCTTTGAACACCAAACCTTCAGACTCAGCTGCCACCTCTAACAGCTGAACCACTACAAACATAATCCCGTGTCTTCAAATTCAATTTGATTTAGTGGCAACAATCAACAATGATATGTGGATTTATAAACATCCTGCAGGGCTTCCATCTAATTAGAAGATAGTATCCAATGAAATTAAGAGAGAGAGAGAGAGACGCCAGTCCCAGACATGGCACAACATGTAGAAAGGAAATGACTGTACGTGTTTTTTATAGATATGCAGTGCTGGATTTACACATGTAAACTGGGACCGCATTTCTGATGAAGGGTCTAGGCCCAAAGCGTCAAGCTTTCCTGCTCCTGTGATGCTGCTTGGCCTGCTGTGTTCATCCAGCTCCACGCCTTGTTATCTGAGACCGCTACCATCCTGGACATGAGTAAAATGTACAAAACTACAAGAGGTACTATGGATGACTTTAGGTCATCTCCTGCGTTCTTCTGATAAACAGAAACCTGCTTTATCTCAGTCTGTGAGAGGTTCTTGTGACTATTAGGTGCTCTTACCAGACTGTGCAGCCCTCAGAATGAGTCATATATGCCCAGCCAGCAATCTGTTGCTGCACCGGTGTTAGACAACGTGCAATAATACTGTGCTTCACCCACTGAGCATTCATCCTTCCACTGTAGTGGCTGAAGTTAGTCCTTTCAGGGCAGTTATTGCCTGGAGTCACCCAAGAAGGAAACAAAAGGCAGCAGAGTGAGGGCCATTGTCATTATTTGAAGTGTATTTGCCGAGAATCACTTCCTCAACATACACACCAGAACCATTGGGAGCTCAGCTTAGCCCCATCAACACACGACCCACCCAAGTTCTCCGAGTCATAAGCTATCATTTCTACTTTTACTTTAACTCCCGCAGTTTCCAGCACCTTCCTCCTCCAGACACCTCACGGATACACACCCTTAAAATCTCATCACCCCAGGGCCTTCCTCCAATCTCCCCTGGATCTACTTCAGTCCCTACTCCTGAATTGGTGTCAGAATGGCTTGCTTTGCTCGGACGATGTGCTACAATCACACCTTCAAAGGCGTAACCATCTTATACATCGTCAGTGGTCCCAACCTTTCTCCGTGCTCCTTGCCAACTGACAGGAGTTGCAGCTCAACCCATTCTCCCATTGCCCTACCCCAGTAACCCTGTTGCCATGCAGAGTGGCATCTCTGAGTCATGCCCTCTTACACACTTGGGCAAGATGCAAGACAATCCCATAATTGATGCTTATCACAATTGCCTGAATACATCCATCTCCAGTTAGTTTATATTCATCATTGCAGATCTCGAGGGATTATTTAGCTGTTATTTTGTCCCCTTGAATGTACTCAATGGATGATCCCAATGCTTCAACCTCCATGCAGGCTGCCTTTTTCAGGGATGAGATCCTTCTCTGTCAGTGGATAGGGGACCTCCGTCCTAACAGTTACTGGTAGGGATGAAGTCAACATCAAACCATGGGGCTGTCCTTAGTTTGGGGGTCCTGTCCAGATCCTCGCTCCCTTTCTCTTGGCTAGCAGTAGAGACGCAGAGAAAGTTAAAGGGCCGGTTTTGAAACCTTCCCACAACACTTCTTTATTAAGGGAATGGGTAATCCTATTTAGGATGGTATAGTGGTTCAGTGGTTAGCATTTCTGCCTCACAGTGCCAGGGACCTGGGTTCAACTCCAGCCTTGGGTGACTGTCTGTGCAGAGTCTGTACATTCTCCCCCTGTCTGTCTGGGTTTCTTCTGGGTGCTCTGGTTTCCTTCCACAGCCCAGAGATGTGCAGGTTAGGTAGATTGGCCATGCTAAATTTCCCATAGTGTCCAGGGATGTGTAGATTAGGTAGATTAGCCATGGATAAGACAGGGTTACAAGGAAAAGGTAGAGGGGGTGGGTGGGATGCTCTTCAGAGAGTCAATGCAGGTCTGATGGACCCAATGGCCTCTTTCCACACTGCAAGGATTTTATTCTATTCAAGTAACCTTCCGCCCTGACGAAGCTGTTGAGTGCCTTTAGCACAATTGTCACCCACAGCGAAAACTGCACGTCCCATACCTCCTGCAATAGTTACAGGATATTACATTTGCCTTCCAAATGGAACACATCAGCTTTCAACTTCCTGGGGCAGGTGCCACAGTACTGTGCCAGTAAACTGTGTGACTGGCTCTCAGTACACAGGTTGCCCCCCCACATCCCATCCCTGCCCAGAACACTTGTCCTCTAATTGCTGTCTGGGCACAGTGCCTACTCTTCCTACTCTGGAGTTGTTTAGCTTAGCCCAGGGCAGGTGTTTACCTGCCACTACGCGCATTATTAGACATCTCTCCCTGATTAGTGTGGGGCTTTTCCTCGCTGTAAAGGATGTCTTTTTTTTATTTTTAAAAATTCTGGACTGAAATGAGAACAAACTGCTTTGAGAGCTGGGAATTTACAAGGACAACGAAAATTTCTCTCAGTTCTCTGTAGTTATGAACTTGATCCCTTTTCTGAACTCTATTTGTCTAGCTGTGGATTCCAGCCATGTGCAGACAAACTGGAGCTGAGCGTTTGTTTACAAGTGAAGCTGACTGGTTTGAGGACCAGAGACCAGTTATCAATGACCAAGATCCTCTGCCTGGTTGATTGGTTTTCCAGTGACTGAACAGTTTGGGCTGTGAATCAGACTGAATGAAGTTAGAGATCAGTGAGAAACCAGCAGTTTTGCAGCAGCCAAAATCTCTCCCTGTCTCTCAGTTCTCTGCGGTAAGCCACTTTAAGCCTGAAAAGAAACAGCTTATATTTCCTTCAGTAGATGCTGCAATTGATGACCTTGAATTGGATAAGCCCTAGAAATTTCAGAAATGAGATACGTAACCCTTGTACAGCATTTGGAAAAAGGAAGGTTGAGGAAAAACCTTTGAAAAGGAGAACATTTCATGACTAATGTTTCTCATACCTGGAACCATTCGAGCAAATCGCTTCTACACTCTCTCCAATGCTTTTGCACCTTTCCTACACTTTTACACAGTATTCCAGCTAAAGTCTAACAAGTGCCTTGTGATGTCTCTGGGAATAGTGGAGCCTGATTTCTAGCACACTGTCCCAGAGAGTTAAGCCACCCCCCAGAAGATGACATTGGAAGGATCTCATTATCCATCCATCCAATATGAGCATGGAGTCGGCATTGTTGGGTCAGAGGTGGTCTTTTCCTGCTTGTCACGTTTTTGTATGTTCATGCGTTGCAGGATTTAGTGGCTTGCTGGGCAGATGGAAGGTATGACGGCTGAACATTTAGACCATCAAGAATAAAGGAAATGCTAGATGCCAACAGCGGGTTACTGAAAAAAAAAGGAAAATGTTTCACTGAGTCCCTTGGCTTTAATATTCTTCATAAACCTGGCTGGTTTGTTTTCCATAACAGTACAATATTCTAAGTTGGCAGATCCCATGATAAGTGAGCAGGGAGGTTCATTCTGCCTGGTGATGAGGATATAAATGTATTCCGATACGTTATGCCCTCTACCTCTCCCATTCCATAGACAAAGAAAACTCTCACCCAGTATTATTTGCAACAGACTGAAGTTAGGAAGCCACAAAGTCATAGAGTTATACAGCACAGAAACAGACCCTTCTGTCTAACTCATTCGTGCTGACCAGATATCCTAAACTGATCTAGTCCCATTTGCCAGCATTTGGCCCATATCTCTCTAAACCCTTCTAGATCCCTTTTAAATATTATACTTGTACCAGCCTCCACCACTTCCTCTGACAGCTCATTCCAGACGCACCAGCCTCTGTATGAAAAGGATTCACCTTATGGGTCCTATCATGGACCATTTTGGTGCCAGTAATGAAATTAGTTTAAAAATAAAGAGTTCATGATTCGCAGCTTAATGTAGATATCTCAATTTTACATATTTCACACCTTGTGTATCAATAAGGGTACAAAATAAAATTGAAGACATCCTTCGGCCTGAAATGTGGCTTTTTCAAGCACTGTTTGGAATATTCAGTTATGCTATATTCAACAATGACAGTCTGATAACCGCTTTCTGTGTTTGATAGGTTAAGCCTGGGTGTGTACTTACAGCAAAATCACCACAGGAGCTGTCAGAAGCTGAGATTGAAACAGGAGTGCAAACATTTTGTGAGTTTTGAGATATTTTACAACTTTTATGTATAAGTATATTGCTTATTTAGAAATTGCTAGTACTCCTGCATTGATCTGAGATTTACAAAATGTACAACAAACCAGGAAAACAGCATTTTCTAATATCATTTCCCTCTTTGCACATGTTCTGCCATTTTGCAGGTAGACCGGACGGCTAACAAACACATCACAGAGCTGGAGCCACTATCTCTCTGCTGTTTCTTCTTCAAATAATGGGAATATTGCGAAATGCCGCACGCAATGCAGACTCAATAGTTGCTTCCCCAGTGATATTTCAGCAGCCAGGCACCACATGAGCAGCAAGTGAGTGCAAACTCTTTCTCAGCATACACAGCGAGGGGTGAAAGGAAGACTGTGATATCCAATCAGTTGCCACATAAGACTCTTGGTGCACTACAGATTGTTTGATATGAGTTCCCCGAAGTCCCTGTGACAATGAACCCCAATTCCTCAGGAACTGATTCTTCACATTAAAAATTTCCAATGAATGGGAAGAAACTTCCAGACAGATTGAAGGAGACAAACGTACTGGAGTCATTTTACAAACAATTGGACACTATAATGTTGGGAGGGAGATGTGAGGGAGCTGTGTGTGGCACAGAGGGGCCATGCTGAATCAATGAATTTAATGGGCCATTGGCCTCCTCCATCTATCATTAATTGTGATATGTTCTTTAGACTTTTGTTGATGCAAAGTACAATTTGGACATTTGCAATTACAAAGCTGAATGGATCCAATTTCTTGAATAGATATTTCTGTTATTTTTACTAGAGCAAAGTGGAATAGTACATTGTATTAGACACAGTGATACACAGACAAATGAATGAAGGCAGTTCTTCGGCAAGTCATTTCAAGCCTCATTTACCCGTGGTAAATGACTCAGGAGGGAAAGGAAAAGGAGTCTTGAACATGGAAAAGGGAATGGATGATTTTAATTTATATTCAACAAAACACCAGTTCAAACATTTATCTCAGCAAGATGAAGAAATATTGCATTCATATTCCGTCCTGAAAAACACTACAAGATGTTTCACACAGGCTTAAAGAAAACGAGAGCTCCCATGCCAGAGATGGAGAGATCAAGAGAGGTGCCTAAAAGCTTAACCAAAGAGGGAGGGTTAAAGCCTTCATGCTGCGAGTTCTGCCTTTAGACTGGCCTTTCAATCCCTCCACATAATCCCTCCAAAATGGATATCCACTTTTTAATTAAGACCTTGCCATCCATAAGCTTATTGTGGACGATCACATGAGCCTTTTGACCATAATGGACATACGATTGAGGAGTGATAACCCCTCTTCCCCTGAATGAAGTTCCCTGCCTGCCTATACCTTCCAGCACTTGCACTGCTCAAAGTGAAAGTTTCAACCGTAGCTCTCAGACTCACCTTGATCTGCCCTCCAAATCCTCTGGCTACTTCTCCAATGAACATTCAACTTTGTTCACATAGCTAATTTCAAATATTTGCTCTCCACTGCTCATACAAATATCACTTCACATTTCTCAGCAAGAATTTTTTTTTCAGCTTTCCTCCCTCAGTCACCACAAGGAGCAACTGCTCATACTGGTGATTTTAATCACCATGTCAAGCCTTCTTGTTCTCACCAGACCAAGTTTACTGCTCTCCTGTCCTCCCCAGATTGTTCCCTTTATATCATCTCTCCTACCCACATATAGGGAATCTTTTTCTCACATAGCTTCATCATTCCAACTGTAGTTACCAGTGAGATGCCAATCTCTGATCGTGTGCTTTATCACTCTCCACCCATATTCTCCTTTCCCGTCTGGACACCAACTCTTTCTATGTCTGACCCGAGGGAAAACATTCTCTCTCACAGTTACACTTCCAACTTTCATACAATCTAGCCGTTCAGTCTTTAATACAGTTCATTTTGTTCTTTATTCAATTTTAGCAGCTTTTGATTTGCTAAATCACATTCTCTCTATCTTTGTTCAATGTCGTTGTTCCAATTTGAACCACAACATCTTCCTACTCACATCATGCTTTCTGGTCTATCTCCCATCTCCCCTACCGATGTCTGGGGGATACAGACTTGACGGTCTTTGCAAACAAATAGTTTAAGCACCCATCATGAGACCGGGCAGGTCAGGTCTGTCTCTTTAAGCGAGTTAGGATTCTGTCACAATTGTGAATTTGTGTGTATAAATGTGAGCATTTGGTCTCCATGACAATTTTGGTTTCCAATTTTTAAAGAATGCTTAATAAATAATTACATTTTTGTTTTCAATGAAACCTGGTGTCAATTAATCAGGTCTTACAAAAATAATAAATCATGTTAAAAAATGTTTTCAGCCAAAAAGTGGAGCTGCAGGACTAAAACGTTAAAATTCCATCTAAAATCAGGAACAAAATGATGACTAATGAATGACAGTCAGCCATGAGTTCGGCCACCAGGCTCAAAACATTAACTCTATTTTACTCTCCACAGATGCTGCCAGACTGCTGAATTTCTCCAGCAATTTCTGTTCTTTTCATAATTCAAATTTCCAGTATTTGCAGTATTTCGCTTTTGAGTTGGTCGCCTTTGCAGTTTAATTGAGTGGTTACACACGCTTGATGACTTATGAGAAAGTGGGACACCATTCTGTTAGCCCTTGCTGTAAACTGCATAGGCCCCGCACCTGCCCAGGTCCCCACTCATATACTGTCCCCCACTGCTCGAGGTGCCCTGGCTGTGGACAAACCCACCTCGATGCATTCCCGTAACTCCCCCTTCACAACTGTCATAACCCCTTCCCCTTACATAGCCACAGCCCCCATCCTCGTCCTCACTCTCTGCAGGTCCAGGACTGTGCAGGAAGATTCACATTTTCTAAAAATATATTGCTTAAGCTTCTAATGTTTTGACAAATGTGAGCTACATCGTTTCTGACAGTTCTTCCAAATGTTTGATTTAATCTACCAATAGCAGATGCTCAAAGTTTTCAAGCAGAGGTCCAGTTGGTCAAACTGTGCACTGTTAATGGCCCTACACTGCAAGCTCCCTCCTACATCCTCCCACCAACCCCCACCTTGCTGATGCCAAGTGGGTCAATCAGACACGAGGTGCTTTTGATAGAGTGATCCTGTTCACCTGGTGGGCACGCTGCATGGAAATGGACCCACCTACATACTGGAGACTTCTGAATGCCCCCTAAATGGGCATGTAAGGGCCATGTGGGGCATTTGGAAAAACTACCCATGGGTCTTCCCGCGCAGAACCTAACTCTGACAGAGGCAGGAAGGCTGTGGAGTCAGGTATGAAAGCCACCTGCTGAGTTAAATACCCTGGCTGCTTCAAAGCAAAGCACCAATGAAAACAGCCTGTGTCCATATGATTCCACACACACACACACACACACACAAACACACACACTTTGGGTAAAGTGTTGGAAAGGATTATAAGAGATAGGATTTATAATCATCTAGAAAAGAATAATTTGATTAGGGATAGTCAACACGGTTTTGTGAAGGGTAGGTCTTGCCTCACAAACCTTATTGAGTTCTTTGAAAAGGTGACTAAACACGTGGATGAAGGTAAAGTGGTTGATGTGGTGTATATGGATTTCAGTAAAGCGTTTGATAAGGTTCCCCACGGTAGGCTACGGCAGAAAATTCGGAGGCATGGGATTGAGGGTGATTTAGCGGTTTGGATCAGAAATTGGCTAGCTGTAAGAAGACAGAGGGTGGTGGTTGATGGGAAATGTTCATCCTGGAGTTCAGTTACTAGTGGTGTACCACAAGGATCTGTTTTGGGGCCACTGCTGTTTGTCATTTTCATAAATGACCTGGACGAGGGCGTAGAAGGATGGGTTAGTAAATTTGCGGATGACACTAAAGTCGGTGGAGTTATGGATAGTGCGGAAGGTTGTTGCAGGTTACAGAGGGACATAGATAAGCTGCAGAGCTGGGCTGAGAGGTGGCAAATGGAGTTTAATGCGGAAAAGTGTGGGGTGATTCACTTTGGAAGGAGTAACAGGAATACAGAGTACTGGGCTAATGGTAAGATTCTTGGTAGTGTGGATGAGCAGAGAGATCTCGGTGTCCATGTGCATAGATCCCTGAAAGTTGCCACCCAGGTTGATAGGATTGTTAAGAAGGCGTACAGTGTGCTAGGTTTTATTGGTAGAGGGATTGCGTTTCGGAGCCGTGAGGTCATGTTGCAGCTGTACAAAACTCTGGTGCGGCCGCACTTGAAGTATTGCGTACAGTTCTGGTCACCGCAGTATAGGAAGGATGTGGAAGCATTGGAAAGGGTGCAGAGGAGATTTACCAGGATGTTGCCTGGTATGGAGGGAAGGTCTTATGAGGAAAGGCTGAGGGACTTGAGGCTGTTTTCGTTAGAGAGAAGAAGGTTAAGAGGTGACTTAATAGAGACATACAAGATGATCAGAGGATTAGATAGGGTGGACTGTGAGAGCCTTTTTCCTCGGATGGTGATGGCTAGCACGAGGGGTCATAGCTTTAAATTGAGGGGTGATAGATATAGGACAGATGTCAGAGGTAGATTCTTTACTCAGAGAGTAGTGAGGGCATGGAATGCCTTGCCTGCAGCAGTAGTAGACTCGCCAACTTTAAGGGCATTTAAATGGTCGTTGGATAAACATAAGGATGATAAGGGAATAGTGTAGGTTAGATGGGCTTCAGATTGGTTTCACAGGTCAGCGCAACATCGAGGGCCAAAGGGCCTGTACTGTGCTGTAATGTTCTATGTTCTAAACACACAC
>JAHRHZ010000039.1:26010666-26021341 GCA_024137785.1 Ginglymostoma cirratum
ACACACACAGACAGACAGACAGACACACACACTCACCCCTCCCACACACACAGACACACACACACACAGACACACACACACACACACACAATCTTCCCTCCCTTATACACTGAGGTGCTCCCATCAGTAGCATAATCATCCCTGCATCCCAGAATTCTGACTTTAATCCAAACAACTAGGTTTCACGGCCTCCCTCCCACAGCACTGGTTCCTGATCTGCCTCTGCCTCCTCCGAAGACCCTAGATTTTTGATGAACAGGTCCAAGAATTGATGATGGTGCATCCTCTTTGGACTGGGCCAATCAGCCCCAAACTCTGCGTGACCAAACCCCTGGCAGATATCTCCGTCACTCCGTGACTCCCCAGACTGCTTGCACTGTACTTATGGGGCTGACCATGGCCCATGTCCCTGGACTGATATCACAGGATGCCTTTGATTTACTGTGCTGGGTTCCCCTGACTGTAAGGTGTCTTCCTGGACTTGTCTGTGTACTACTGCCCTTAAATTTTGAGACTAGCTACTTGCTCTGTGTGCATGCAGTGTGTTTATTGTGCATGGTTCTGGGATGAGATTGACGTACAGTGAAATGTCCACCGTATTGACTGATGACCGATGACCGCTGACCACTGACCAGCATGAGAAGCTGCCTGGCTGTGTGTGTCTGTGCTAAACAGCAAAGCCAAACAGAAGCACTGTGAGCCTTTGAACACTGGCTGAGAATGCAAAGCATAACATTCAGCCTAATGTATCTAACCTCATGTAATATAATTAACCAATCACATTGAGCCTAACGCATCTAACCTAGTGAATAAATAACCTGTTAACTTGCTATATTGTGATAAAATGCTTCTCCTCCTCCATTAAATCCATTTTTGTAACCTGATGCCGATCCCTTGTGCCTGCTCCTTGTTAGTATATGATTATTATTCCAGCCGATCACACAGGAGACCAGCATTCAGTTCCACAGCGGTGCAGACAATTTATCTGTCTATAAATATAAATATTTATATTTATGTTTGTAAGAATTTAAGCAAAAGATTTTTTTCATCCAGATGAATGGTGGAAGTCTGGAATACACTGCCTCGGAGGGTAGTTGAGGCAGGAACCCTCACAACACTTAAGTAGGTTAAGCCCTCGAAATGTCATAACATCCAAGGCTATGGACCCAGGGCTGGAAAGTGGGACTAGGGTAGATTTAGTGTAACTTTGGCAGTATCAACTCAATTGGCCAAACAACCTCTTCTATACTGTACGATTCTGTCCACATTCTCCCATATTTCTCCCACATTCTGCCAAATTTGCTGATAATACAAAGATAAATAGAATAATGAGATCACAATACCATAGGACATAGAAGCAGAGGTATGCCACTCAGCCTTTGAGGTCACTTGCCTAAGACAGCAGATTTCCTCGCTCTGCAGGAAGAAGGTTTCTGAAACCTAGATCCTTAATGTTGAATAAGGGGATACTTAAACTGTCTGCAACCTTTCAAGAAATCTGCCTTTCCACTGAAGAGCAAATTGAAGATCTCAATGCTCTAAAGGCCTGAGACAAACTTATTAAGAAAACTATTGCACCATGCAGTTAACTCTGCTTGTGAAAATGTGCACACTGCAGTGGAGCCATGTGCACAAGAGCAAGTTTTATTTTACTTTTTAGAACTCTTTTCTGTACTTAATACTTGGAGTTATGTCCAAATGAATGAGCATATCTTTAATTTAAAATGTCGAGAGGGAATTTTAAATTTCCATTTCCTCAAGGGTACAGTCTTCAACTGACAAGGACATTCAACAACTTTTTGGATCTTCACTAATTTAAAATAATTACGATTTTAGGAGGTTATTGTGAACTCTGAAAATATTTTTTTACTGATCATCCCAAATTGTGCACTGAGGGGTGATTCATTTCATTTGCATTGCCAGATGTCTACACTGCAAATCCACAGGAAAAAAGTTTGATAATTTCATCAAATACACATATCAAGTCACAACAAAATCAGAAAACAGCAGGAGTTTTTACTAAACATCATGTTGATAACACCACAGCTAACTTTCGGGATTGTGTAGCCTGCCACAAATTTCGCACATTACACACACTGTCACACTGCACACAGAATCCTGGAGCCCCTTGCAACTAAATTTAAACAAAAATGCTCATAGAAATTTCGTTGGGTCCTTCTTTGTTTCCTAAACCTTTTTATTATGTTCCAGACCCATGCTGGCTGTCTTGGATCAACTGTGTGGAAATTGTCCAACCCAGGCATAGATGTGTCTTTTTCTGCCTGCCATGATTTAATGAGTGATGTACCACAGGGATCGGTGCAGGGGTTCAACTTTCCACATCTTATATCAAAAGTTTTGACTTAAATGAAGGAACCGAAGGTTTGGTTGCCAAATTTGCTGATAATACAAAGATAAATAGAATAATGAGATCACAATATCATAGGACATAGAAACAGAGGTATGCCACTCAGCCCATTAAGTCAGCTCCACCATTCAATGAAATCCTGGCTGTTCTAATGATCCTATTTCCATTTTCCTGCCTAGTCCCCATAACCCTCAATTCCCTTACTGATTAAACGTTGGTCTACCTCAGCCTTGAATATACTTAATGGCCCAGCCTTGAGAGCTCTCTGCATTAAGGAATTTCACAGGTTTGTTACTAATATCTTCGCATCTCAATCTCGGGAAGGCGTATTGGCCATTGCCAGGGATTCCCAAGATTCCAGGCATCGGTGCCATCTTTAAAACCAACCTTGTACCCGGTCAAGAAAGCTAGCTAGTAATGTAAAAATAGATTAGTGCTGTTCCTGTAGAAAATGAATCTGGGAATTGTTAATGGAAAATAAAGAATCAGTGGAAGCTTTGAATGGGTGTTTGTTGTCTGCCTTCACAGGAAAAGATTTTAAACACTTCCCAAAGATAATGGAAAATCAAGTAGGATAGGGAGACGCAAACTTAAAATAAATACCATCACTAGGGAAAAGGTGTCAGGAAAACCACAAGATGCAAAGGCTAATAAGACTCCAGGAGCAGATGGTTTGATCCTAGGTCATAAAAGAAGTCGTGGCAAAGATAGTAAACACATGGGTTAGAATATTCCAAAATCCCTTTGATTCTGGAGAGGCCCTGGTCGACTGGAAAATAGCCGATGGTACACTTTTATTTAAGAAGGGAGGGAGGCAAAAAGAAGGAAATTGTAGGCCAGGTAGCCCAACATCTCTCACGGGCAATGTACTAGAATCCATCATTAAGGATTTTATAGGAGGGTATTTTGAAAATCACAATGTGATTATGCAGAGTCAAAGTGAATTTTTCAGAGGGAAACTTTTTTTTTAAGCCTATCCACATCTTTTGACAAAGGAACACTCAGAATGGATAGAAAGAAGCCCATTGATACAGTGTATTTTGATTAACAAAAGACAAGGTAATGCATAACATCAAGGGTTACAGCATTAGATAAGGACACATTGTGTAGTACATAACAGTTTACCATAAAAAATAGATTAGTTAGCTACCAGGAAACAGGAATTAGGAATAAATGGGAATTTTTTAGGCTGACAAGCTGTAACAAGTGGAGTATTAGATATTAGTGTTAGATGCTATAATAGTGATCAGATTGTACGGTGAAGTAGGTTCAAAGGACTGAATGGCCTATTCCTATTCCTAGTTTCAATGTTTCTGTTACATGGAACAATGCTGAGGTCCTCAACTACTTATAATTCAAACCAATGATGTGGATGAAAGGATCGAGCTTTTGAGCTAAATTTGCCGATGACAGCAAATTAAGTAGAAAAGTAACTTGTCAAGAGAAGATCAAGAGTTATAGAGAGGTAAGGTGCACAGGCAAAACATTTACACATGGAAGAGAACTTTGTATAAATGTGAAATTGTCCATTTTGACAGGAGTAATGAAAAAGCAGCATATTATTTAAATAGTGAGAAATTGTACAGGAAACTAGGTGTTCTGGTGCATTGAGTTCATATGAAGGTACGACAAGTGGTAAGGAATGCAAATGCAGAGTTGGCACTTATCACAAGGAAATGAAATGTAAAGGTAGAGAAGTTTTGTAACAGTTGTGCAGGTCACTGCTGAGACTTAGTGTGGAATTTGGTCTGCCAATTTGAGGAGAGTCAGACCTTCCTTAGAAATAATTTGGAGAAGTTTCAAACTTATGAGCTTATACAGAAAGATTAAAGAGGTTACACCAAAACGCTAGGAATTTAAGACAAACAGTGATAAGCTTATTGAAACAAATAAGATGCTGGGGGCACTTGATAAGGTGAATACCAGGAGGATATTTCCACTTATGGGGAAGATGAGAACCAGCTGATATAGCTTAAGCACAAGGTCTCCCTTTTAGGGGATGAGGAGAATTTCTTTCTCTCAAAGGGTTGTTAAAAGATAGAACATAGAACATTACAGCGCGGTACAGGCCCTTCGGCCCTCGATGTTGCGCCGACCTGTGAAATCAATCTGAAGCTCATCTAACCTACACTATTCCATTATCATCCTTATGTTTATCCAACGACCATTTAAATGCCCTTAAAGTTGGCGAATCTACTACTGTTGCAGGCAGGGCATTCCACGCCTTTACTACGCTCTGAGTAAAGAACCTACCTCTGACATCTGTCCTATATCTATCACCCCTCAATTTAAAGCTGTGTCCCCTCGTGCTAGCCGTCACCATCCAAGGAAAAAGGTGCTCACTGTCCACCCTATCTAATCCTCTGATCATCTTGTATGTCTTTATTAAGTCACCTCTTAACCTTCTTCTCTCTAACGAAAACAGCCTCAAGTCCCTCAGCCTTTCCTCATAAGATCTTCCCTCCATACCAGGCAACATCCTGGTAAATCTCCTCTGCAACCTTTCCAATGCTTCCACCTCCTTCCTATAATGCAGCGACCAGAGCTGCACGCAATACTCCAAGTGCGGCCACACCAGAGATTTGTACAGCTGCAACATGACCTCACGGCTCCGAAATTCAATCCCCCTATCAATAAAACCTAACCCACCGTACACCTTCTTAACAACCCTATCAACCTGGGTGGCAACTTTCAGGGATCTATGCACATGGACACCGAGATCTCTCTGCTCATCCACACTACCAAGAATCTTACCATTAGCCCTGTACTCTGTATTCCTGTTACTCCTTCAGTTCAGTAACTGAACTCCAGGATGAAAATTTCCCATCAACCACCACCCTTGCAGCTAGTCAATTTCTAATCCAAACTGCTAAATCACACTCAATCCCATGCCTCCGAATTTTCTGCAATAGCCTTTCGTGGGGAACCTTATCAAACGCTTTACTGAAATCCATATACACCACATCAACCGCTTTACCCTCATCCACCAGTTTGGTCACCTTCTCAAAGAACTCAATAAGGTTTGTGAGGCATGACCTACCCTTCACAAAACCGTGTTGACTATCCTTAATCAAATTATTCCTTTCTAGACGATTATAATTCTCTTCCCCAGGTGGTGGCTGCGTCTTGAAATTAATCAAGGCTGAATTAGATACATTTTTGACTGACAAGGAAGTCATGGGCTATGGAGTGCAGACAAAGTACAGACAAGACTGTAAGTAGATGAGCCATGATCTCATTGAATGAGGGAGTAGATTCTAAGGGCCAAACAGTCTACTCCTGTTCCTAAATTCCACTTCTTGCACATTCTTGAGAGTCAGATATCTTTCAGAATTAAAAATAAAACATCTCTTCACATATGTCAACTAAAAATTAAACTTCCCAGCATATTTACATTAATAAGTCAGCCCTCTCCCCTAATGGTTCCCTTTTCTCACTGAACCTTATTTGGTACACTGCAGTCAGTAACTTTCTTCTATTCACAGACTTGGTTTTTACCAATTTTTTTTTTGTCCCTGATTAACCCTATTCATAGATGTTATTACCAGCCTTTAGAGCCGGTGAGACTTGAATTTAGGCCTCCTGGTCTAGGGGTAGGGACACTACCACTGCACAAGAGGAACATGTTTATCATGCAACTGACTTCCTGATTATATTTAATGAATGCAAACAATGTTGCTAGCCTTCCTGGGCATTGTGGCACCTCTGCCAGAGCATTGTGAGAGGTGACTGGTGCCAGCTAGCAGCTGGTGCCTGTCTGCTCACCCAGTGTTCTGAAATGAAAGGGGTACACAACGGTACGATTACACCCTGCCCTGCTGGAATTAACAATATCCTGACATCAGGCAGCTGCCTAATGTGGTGACCAAATTTGGACCGACATGTCTTCAGGCGGAAATGCCACCCTCAGTGTGCAATCTGCTAGTGTTCTACTGCTCATGCTACCATTACCCAGAGGACCAGGTACCCATATTGGGGGTAAGGACCTGGGTCTTCTAGTCTTTGTATAACCCGAGATCAGACATACCCTGACAAATGTATTAGAAGACCCGTCATAAGTTCTGGCATACTTGACATCCCATTTCCTCACTAACCAACCTGGCAGCATACCCCCTCACCCACCTGCCATCTGGCGTTAAATCGTTATCGATAGCTAAAACAGCACGATTCCTGCTATACTTTCACAGTACAATGAGAATCCACCCACATGTGGCAACAATTTCCTGATTGACTGATTGCCTATGGCTGAAATGAATGACAGTGAATTTGTGGTTTGGAGAATCCATCTGCCGGATCCTGAGTAAGTCAGCTCTCTTGTAACGTCCCAATTCCACCAAATGTGCATTAATTCCAGAGGTTTCACACAGATGAAAATGGGAATCGGGTCCAAGGGGAAAACATCAATGGAAAAAGCCCTCAACATTACCGCAGTACTGAGAAGCAGATGATGGGGAGTGACAAGAGATGCAGGGCAATACGGATTGCAAATGAGCTAATCTAATTTGTACAATACATACATTGTTTTCTGTGCAAAAGACGAGTGTTGGTTGCTGATGCATTTGCTGCTCAACGTGGCACTATATTAGATATTATAATATCCAATAAGAGCCTTACATCTTCATACGTGTTGCAGTAAGCTGTTTCTGCTGCTGGATACACATCTGAAATGATCTGGTTAAAAGATGCACCTTGCAGTCAGCATTTTAATGCTTGGAATCAGCACAGGAGAATAACAAATGCAATCAGCCTAAAAAATAAACATAATCTTCCAAGCCAGAGTGCACTTTCTTTATCAGTCCACTTGCTGGGACGTAATTAGAACTCCACCATATTAGATTACACACAAGGAGGCAGAAGGGTTTCAGCTGGGCATGAATCATCGCAAAGAAGAAAGCAATTGATGTGCTACGGTGGTAATCAGTCAGATCTTGTCATTGCAGGTGCACAGCACAGTGAAGCCATTCGGCTCATCAGGGAGCTAGCTTAACACGATTCAAAACCATTTATGGATTATGAAGGATGTTCTGCCCTAGAAAAGAGAGAGGCTTCTTGCATATTCACTAGCTGTCCTTTGCTTTTCGCTCTGCAGGATCCTGCTCATCATAATTCATACCGTAGACATATATAAATGCAATTCATATGAGTTAAACTCCCACGTCATCTTCAGGTGAAGCACGATTAGAGTGATAATGGGATAATTGGTCCAGGGTGTGCAGACATATTTCAGCCTCACTTTGAAAGCAGACATTTATCCTTATATGTAGTATTGTGAGTTGATTTTACTATTGATATCTAAATAAGCCAAACTTATTGGTGTTTGGGAAATAGGGGAATAGCGGAGTTGATGGAATTGGGAGAAGCTGAGGGATACAAACGTGCGATAAGCCAGAACCAGCAGTGAGGGGCGTGTATGTGTGACATGTGTCAGTGTGAAATGTTGACATAGGCAGCTTTGATCTTAACAAAGGGAAAATTGACACAAATGGAAGTGTGATAACTGGCAGTGCAACTTTATACATATGAAATATGTTCAAATGAAGGAATAAGAATATAGCATAAATCATGGTACATAAATATTGCAGAAGAATCAATGACGTTAATTGAGGGAACTTCCTGAAGAGTCTTTCCACTTGTAAAATAGGCGATTTACAAAGTGTTTAGTTTTGTCACAATTTTGTATCAACCTTTCTCATGCCAAATTGCTTGATCCTCCTTTATCAGGGTAATATCCTATGCAAACTTCTCACACCGTTACTGTAGAATCAAACCATTGAGTGACATTGTCTTACCTCCTGCACTTTTACAATCTGGCTGGGGACTGTTAATATTTTTAAAAAAAGCAAAACATCTCCTTTTAATCCATTCAACTATGTCACAAAATTTAAATTATTTAACAAAATTATTTTTGTTATGTATAAGAGAATGAAATTAAACAATCAGTCTTGACACCATTTATTTAAAATGATAGTCTATAACAACGTGTGTTACGCACTCAGACAACCTCTGTAATGAATTATTTCATAAAACACATCAATTTTAAAGTTACATACTTCCATCCATAAGTATGCCATAACCTTCTGAAAACTATATGTAATTCTCCTCAGCTCCAGCTACGCTCAGAGATAAAAATTTTATTTACCATATTGAGAATATGAATGACCCAGTTGCCAGTTCTAATGACTTTCAATACTTCTTAGCTAAGAGGTTTTTGCATATGTCAAGGCTCTGTGTGAACCATTGTGGATCATTCCAATACTGTCAAACCAGGCAATCTTCCAGTTTGTGTTCCCTCATAAAATTCAAACAGAGATTAAGTTTCCTCCCCCTCTCTCCCTATTTGTTTCAGAACCCTCTTCCCCTCCCCCATTTCTGATGAAGGGTCTAGGCCTGAAACGTCAAGTTTTCCTGCTCCTATGATGCTGCTTGACCTGCTGTGTTCATCCAGCCCCACGCCTTGTTATCAGAGATTAAGTTTCATCTTCTTTCCATGTGGCCCATAATGATAAAAGTGCTTTGTTCTCCTTCCTTGCAGGTCTGTCCAGTTATCATTTACAATGGTTATCTTCTCTCAGTGAGCTGCAAATCACACAAATTAGCACAAAAAACAGAGTGGACGTGGGCTGTATGTGTCATAACTACACCACATGTTAGAGCTGGACCTGAGGGCTGCAGGAGTGGGAGTCCATCCTCTCTAGTGGCTGTGGAGGTGACAGTCACTTTGAACACCTATGAATCTGGCTCCTTCAAAAGGCCAATAGGTGACCTGTGTGGGATCTCTCAATTGTACCCTCACAAGTGTATTAGGACAGTGACCAATGCCATCTGTGCAAGATCACAGTGGTTCTTAATGCTGTCAATGCTGCAGCCCAGGCACTAAGATTTGGGTACAGACTTCCTCCGGGAGCAGGGTGCCATTCACTGGACACACATGGCACTGACAGGGGCACATCACCACAGTGTACAATTCATCGACAGGAAGGGATTAATGTGCAGCTAATCTGTGATAATCATTACCACTTCCTGCAGAAGTGTGCCCATTACCCTGGCAGCTGGTTTGGCTCCTACTTCCTGGAGGACTTTCACGTATCTGGCAGGTTTGAGAGTCCAAGGACCTTACTGATAGACAAGAGCTACCCACTGTGACCATGGCTAATGGCACCATCGTACACTCCCTGACTGATGCAGGGCACAAAAACAAAGCTGTTCACACTTTGACCACGGCTATGTTGGTGCAGACGATGGGGCTGCTGAAGTTCCACTGTCTGGGGTTAAGGGACCCCTCCGGTATTGTTAGGACAGAGTGTGCTCAATCAGCCTGACATCCTGTGCACTGCATATGGAACAGGTACAGAGGCAATGTGACGGATGCTGGAGGAACAGGAGCAGTCTTCTGAAGAAGAGGAGGAGAATGGGTTGGAGGAAGTTCTCTTTGCCCATGAGGGAGCTCAGCCATTAGGCTTTACAAGGGAGAGACGACCTGATTGACACCCGGTTCCAGGGGATGAGAACTGGCTGCAGTAGACCATCATGAAATGGAAAATAGTCATTGGTCATGAAGCCAGTATTTGGTTTGCATGACGGGCATGAACCACAGCCTCATTCATTTCTTCGATTAGCATGTGTTGCTTTTGCTGTCTCTAAATAAGAGCTCAATTTTGGAATTATTCAATTGCTTAGCTGTATGTCCTGTTCCCTTACTGGACAATGACAGATTGTAGATGTCCAGTGGGTGTTGGGAATAAAGTAGTGGTGATTGAGAGAGGGTGGTTAGATAGCATATACCTAAGGACAGGTAAAATGTGTGGTCTGCTGATTAAACAGCAACTGGAATGAGAGAATGGGGTTGTATGCGTGAGGCAGTGTCAGCCGTGCCAGCTATGTGTTGTGAGCAGCATGGCTCTGTGACAGTGGGTCATTATACTGATGGCGAGTAGCAATGCCAGAGTGCCAATGGCTGCCCAGGTGCATAGCATTCTTTTAAAGATGGCATAGTCACCAAGGTGCCAGTCATTCAGTGGTTATGCAGTGAGTGATGAGTTGTTCCAGGGATGGTAAGTGATAGGTTGGGGTTAGAATCACACAGAGAAATACTATAGGGGCAAGGTAGATAGTTAATGAGCTGAGATAACAAGCATGGGGCTGGATGAACACAGCAGGTCAAGCAGCATCATAGGAGCAGGAAAACTTGACGTTTCGGGCCTAAACCCTTCATCAGAAATGGGGGAGGGGAAGAGGGTTCTGAAATAAATAGGGAGAGAGGGGGAGGCGGATAGAGGATGGATAGAGGAGAGGATAGGTGGAGAGGAG
>JAHRHZ010000039.1:26021741-26058805 GCA_024137785.1 Ginglymostoma cirratum
GCCCCCTTGACCTGTCCGTCCTCCCTGGACTGACCTATCTCCTCCCTACCCCCCTACCTACACTCACCTTTACTGGCTCCATCCCCGCCTCTTCGACTTGTCTGCCTCCTCTCCACCTATCCTCTCCTCTATCCATCCTCTATCCGCCTCCCCCTCTCTCCCTATTTATTTCAGAACCCTCTTCCCCTCCCCCATTTCTGATGAAGGGTTTAGGCCCGAAACGTCAAGTTTTCCTGCTCCTATGATGCTGCTTGACCTGCTGTGTTCATCCAGCCCCATGCTTGTTATCTCGGATTCTCCAGCCACTGCAGTGCCTTATATCTCTAGTTAATGAGCTGAGTTTGGTAAGATACGTTGAGAGATCTCACTGTACTTCATGAAGAGAAACCCCCCCATGAAATGTGATGGAACTGGCATTTTGCCAAACAAACGTAAGTTTCAGACCCACGTTTCTAATACAGTGTACTATTTCAGTTTCATTATTTAAGGAAGAATGTAAACGCATTACAGGTGTCTCAAAAGAGGTTTACAGGATTGATACCTGGAAGGAGCAGCTTATCTTATGGGAATAGGTTGGACATGCTGGAGTTCAGAAGGATAAAGGGTGATTTGATTGAAGTATGTAAGATTCTGAATGGTGGAATGTCAAAGTGTCACAATGTCACAAAATGGATGTCAAAAGGAATGTCCAGTCCAGAACTAAGGAGCAAAAAGAGAAATTGCTTAGAGAGGTCAGCAGGCCTGGCAGCATCTGATAGAGTCATAGAGATGTACAGCACGGAAACAGATCCTTCAGTCCAATTCCTCCATGCCAACCAGATATCCTATATAAATCTAGCCCTATTTGCCAGCATTTGACACATATTCTTCTGAACTCTTCCTATTCATATACCCATCTAGATGCCTTTTAAAAGCTATAATTGTACCAGCCTCCACCACTTCCTCTAGCACCTCATTCCATACATGCACCATCCTCTGCATGAAAAATTTGCCCCTTAGGTCCCTTTTATATTAAATGGGGAGGTGATGGCCCAGTGGTATTATCCAGAAAGCCAGATAATGTTCTGAGAAACCTGAGTTCAAATCCTGCCATGGCAGATGGTGGAATTTGAATCAATGAATATCTGGAATTAAGAATCTAATGATGACCATGAATCCATTGTCAATTGTAGGAAAACCCCATCTGGGTCACCATTGTCCTTCAGGGAAGGAAACTGCCATCTTTGCCTCGTCTGGCCTATACGTGACTCCAGACACACAGCAATGTGGTTAACTCTTAACTGCCCTCTGGGCAAGTAGGGATGGACAACAAATGCTGCCGAGCCAGTGATGCCCTCACCCTGTGAATGAATAAAGAAAAAAATATATATTACCCCGCTCACCTTAAACCTATGCCCTCTAGTTTTGGATTCCACACCCTGAGGAAAATACCTTGTCTATTTACCCTATCCATGCCCCTCATGATTTTATAAACCTCTGTAAGGGCACCCCTCAAACTCCTACATGCCAGAGCAAATAGCCTCAGCCTATTTAGTCTGTCTCTACAGCTCAAACCAACTCTAGCAACATCCTCATAATTCATTTTTGAACCCTTTCTAGTTTTGCAGCATCATTCCTATAGCAGGGAGTTCAGAATTGCATACAATATTCCAAAAGTTGCCCACCTAATGTCCTGTACAGCTGTACAGCTGTAACATGACCTCCTAACTCTCATACTCAATGCACTGACCAATAATGGCAAGCGTACCAAACACCTTCTTCATGATCCTATCTATCTGCGATTACACTTTCAAGGAACTATGGACCTGTACTCCAAGGTCTCTTTGTTCAGCACCACTCTCCAGGACCTTACCATTAAGCGTATAAATCCTGCCCTGATTTGCTTTCCAAAATGCAGCACCTCATATTTATCTAAATTAAACTCTATTTGCCACTCAGTCCATTGGCCCATCTGTTCAAGGTCCTGTTGTACTTTGAGGTAACCTTCTCCATACTGTCCACCACACCACTAATTTTAGTGTCATCTGAAAGCTTACTAACCATACCTCCTACATTCACATCCAAATCATCTGTATGATGACAAAAAGCAGTGGACCCAGCACTGATCCTTGTGGCACACCACAGGTCACAAGCCTCCAGTCTGAATAGCGACACACCACCACCAACTCCTGCTTTCTACCTTTGAGCCAGTTCTGTATCCAAATACCTAGTTCTCCCTGTATTCTGCAAGATCTAACCTTGCCAACCAGTCTACCGTGAGGAACCTTGTTGAATGCCTTACTGATGTCCATATGGATCACATCCACTGCTCTGCCCTCATTGACCCTCTTTGTTACTTCTTCAAAACTTCTATTGTTAGTGAGACACAATTTCCCGCGCACAAAGCCATACTTGACTATCCCTAATCAGTCCTTGCCTTTCCAAATACATCTAAATACTGTCCCTCAGGATCCCTTCCAACAACTTGCCCACCATGATCTCAGGCTCACTAGTCTGTTGTTCCCTGGCTTTTCATTACCACATTTCTGAAATAGTGGCACCACATTAGCCAACCTCCAGTCTTCCAGCACCTCACCGGTGGCTATCAATGATAGAAATATCTCAGTAAGGAGTCCAGCAATCACTTCCCTAGCTTCCCACAGAGTTCTAGGGTAAACCCGATCAGATCAGAATTAAGGCTTTGGGGCCAGCAACTCTTCTTCAGAACTGCTTTCTCTCCACAAATGCTGCCGGATCTGCTGAGTTCTCCCAGCAATTTGTATTTTTGTTCCAGATTTGCAGCATCCACAGTGCTTTGGTTTTTTGACCAAAACTGTTTCAAAACGAGGTGTTGTCCTTTCAAGACAGAGATATGGAGATTATTTTGACTCAGAGCTGTGCAACATTGGAACCCTCTGCCTCAGAATGTGGAGGACATAGGGTCTTGAATTATTTTTTAAAATAGAGGTAGGGGGATACCTATTAGGCAGGAGAATCAAAGGTTATTGGGGATAGATGGGAATAAAGAATTCGAACACAAACAGATGAGCTGTGACGTTATTTAGTGGCAGAGCAGCCTCGAGGATTAATTCTACTTTTAAGCTGAATGTTCTTACCATGTTACATGATTGGTTTAGTATTGCAAAAGCAAAGTCTCAGGTTGTGTTGACAAAAGTTCAAATCCTACCAAATCCTGGTGGAATTTCAATTTAATGTATCAACAATTAAAAGCTGGTGTCAGTAATGGTGACCAAGAAACAACTGAATTGTGGTAAAAATTATCTCTCAGTTTTTCCTGGGCCTGGCCTACGCATGACTCCAGACCCACGGTAATGCTGACTTTTAATTGCCCTCTGAAAAGACCTAGCCAGTCATGCCAAACTGCTATACAATAGTCAAAGGTGTAGCTCCCCCAACTAGAACTACAGCAGTTCAAGAAGGTGGTTCACCATCAGCTTCTCGAGGGCAGTTAAGAATAGGCAACAAGTTATCCCCTTGCCAACAACACTCATGTCTTATGAAATAAAAGTTAGAAGAGAAATAAAAGTAGGCTGTGTGTCTGTACATGTGTGAGATTCGGGAGAGGACAGACTTCCTGCTAGAATTTTTGTTTTGCATTCTTCAAAAGTTAGAAAATCTATTCAGCTTTGAGAAAGTGGCGTAGAATCTTAAATTACTGCCTATGCATAAAGCTGGTATTGCAGACTGATGATCTATTATAGATACCAACCATTTTCATTTCCTCGGGGACACCCTGAAGTTGCTGCAGCACAGAATTCAATAGTGCCCTGAAAGGGTCGTTCATCAGGCTTTCAAATGGGATATCTATTTACTTGCAAATGTGGCCACTTTGTCAGTAGTCTTGTATTTATCTTCATGCCCTAGACAAATATACCTTCAACTGCATGTATCTTAAATTCTCCACAAAACTTCCACATATCATACACACGACCATCTGATCAAGAATGCTTGTTAAATTTTACAGTGTGTCATTTGACACACGACTACAATCAGGCTTTGAATGAGAGATCATGCTATGTGTATGAGATTTTGTTAATTTTTTTCATGGGATTTGGGTGTCGCTGGCATTTATTCTCCATTCCTAATTACCCTGGAGAAGATGGTGGTGCGTTAAAACCCACTTCTTTGCCTGGGTGCTAAGTTTTGCATGCATGGCGTATCTCTGCCATGACAGTTGTATGTAATGAGAATGACTCACCCCTTGCCTTGTGTGTCTGGTTGCCCATTCAGTGAGGTTTGCTGTTGTGTGCGTGTGCCTTGCTACGTTGTGTGGAATTCCTTCCTGGCGCCTAAGCCCTAAGGCGGACCAGCTGCAAAACTGTGCCATTTCTGTTACTTGCAGACCGGTTGGCTTTATTTTCTTTATGCCACATGTCTGTCATCAAGGCCCATTGTGAGAGCAGCCTAGCAGTGTCCAAATCCTGAAGGATAGCACCGTCATGACGTCCAGAATTGTTACGGAAATATTGATATATTTTCCAGAGCATGGGCTAAAAACTCGAAATGTGGAAGCCAAGTTTAAACCTCTCCAGGCTCTGCAATCTGCACAATGCAGATCTGGAACAGATAGTATTCATACAGCCAGGCCTTGGAAAATCAGCTTCCTATCGAAACTAGGCAGGCCTGGAACTGCCTGGCCAGCTAGTAATGGCCATATTGGTTCAGAATGAGCCTCTGGTGAAGCTGCTCTGTAAGAAGAATGTTATGCAGTCTTGGTGTCTGACAGTTCGGTCGGAGGCCTCAATAGGAGGCATAGTGTGACAAGGTCAGCACTTCACAGTCGAACATTCAAAACTGTTTTCTGCGACCTCCGAATATGGAAACTAGTCACCTCGTTGGATCTTCCTGCCTCCCTGTTCAATGCTAGTATTGCACACGGGCCACAGAATTTTCAGGAAGGGCACAAGGGGGTATAAAAGGAGCAAGCATGATCCAGCGCTCTCTCTGCTTCGCGCACCTTCTTCAACCAAAAAGTACCTTCAACTGGCAGCCGAGCCATCTCCAGCTCCTTGTACCTCGCGGTGATCATCGTCAGACTGACCAGACCTGGAGAAGCCACCTCAGTGAGACAGCCCAAAGACCAGAACCAGCCTGGGACGAAAGGGGAAAACCCTAACCAACAATTGCAGATCGTCCAACCCTCAAAGTAGGTGGGGAGGCTGAGGAGCAGACTCTCCCAGCCTTAACGGAGCTGGTATTGTCAGTCTTTTCAGGCAAATAGTTTGAATACAATGGCAGGGACCTATAAATAGGGTGGAGCGAATTCTCAGAAGCATGTGGTAGAATTAGATAGTTAGTGTAGGTTTACTTAGAGATTTAAGAGTTTTCACTGAAGAGTCCTGTGAAGGGATTGATAGAATTGGATAGAGTTTAATTAAAATATAATAGCACCATCTGATAAATATTGTTTTTCCTTGATAAGGTGTTCAATAAAGTTGTGTTGGACCTTCCCCTGACTCTTGTAATGTGTAAAAAATAAAGGTTACTTCAAGGTTAGTCAGGGTAATTTGGCCACCTTTCACTTTACAACAATTGTTGCCAATTCGAGCTGCACCCCTGAGGCTGGAACTGGCTTCACCATGATTACTAATGGCAGCAATCCCAGTAACATTAATGATCTAGAAGCCTGCTGAAAGAAGACACAGTGGTTACCAGGGTGACATCCCAAATCTCCATGAGAGCAGTCTAAGTATCCATGGGAGTGCCACCAGTTGCCATTACAGCTTCTGGAGGGGTGAGCTGCACTACAGATATCTCTGGAGGATCACACATTCTACAGTGACCAGCAGTGTTGCAAAGCCATCATACAGCTTCCTGCAGGTACAGAAGGTTGAAGACTTATCATGGGGCTGAATGTAGATGAGCCTACGACTGTAGGAACAGTTAAATAGTTAGGGCTCAGGCTTCTAAGTCGCCTCAGTTGCCTCGCAGGCATTAGTGATCACGTTTGAAACTAGTTTATTATAGCACAAAGGGGAGAGGATTATAAATGTCATGCCAACTCATCACATTGCATTACTGGGTTCTGAAGCCCAGTCTGATCTGGTTTTGTTACTAACAATCCTTCAGCAGGCTTCCAGATAGACTTTGTCATGGGGTTGTCATTCAATCAGGTGCGCACTTGCTTCTGTTCCCTCTTTCTCTGTTTCCCTTGGCTATTTCTTGTGGTACAGAAATCAGCCCAACAAATTGAAAGAAACAATTATTTACAGTGATTAATCCACCGACCTTATAGACTGGTCAAAAAAAAGCTGGAGAAAGCTTTGGATGTATTGTTTAGAGCTAAGGGAAAGATATAAAGGCTAATTGATATAAATCGTGTGTCAGTGCTAAATGGGAACTATGCTAATCAACTACTTGCTGAGAAAACACTCGGAGAACAGTGCAGCAATTGACCCCAAATTGATCTGCAGCCAATTGGTGAGCCTTTTGTCAACACTGTCACCCTGGGAAGATGATAAGTGGGGCATAGTACAATCCCACATAAAGGGAACATATCCATTAACTGTTTGGTTCAACACTTAGCCTGTTCCTCTACATTCAGGCAATTTGTGAGAAGTTGTTCAGACTCATGCTAAGCAAGAAAAGCACTGAAAGCAAAAGATGACAGGTTAGAGGAGCGGGTAGGGGAGTGCTGGCAAAGGGCAAAAATTCCTGGTGGTTGGTGCAAAGGGCTCCAGGCCATAAATTGTATGATCACCTCCATGGTTTACACGGTGAAGAAACTGGTCTGTTTGATATTGGACATTTCAACAGATGAAACATTTGTAGGAATTTGTACCAGCAAAATGCATCAAACTGAAAAGGGGATACAACATGAAAACAACAAACCTGTTATAAAAGTTGCGGCAGCCAAAATGTGTCCTCTCCCCTTTACTCCCCGATCTATGTTAAACATCCGTTTTCCTGAGCATCTTTAAAAATCAGCATGAAGTGGACTGCAGTCTGTAACTCTATGACTCTCTCCCGTTGACTTGATGACTCTAAGTGCTTATTTTACAGTGCCTTGTCTCTCATTTTTTCCTAATCTGTTGAATTCCTGTAATGATTTCAATTGTAGCCCACTCTCTTGGGCGTTTATTCTGGTAATATTAGAATTTTATGGGTGGATAAATAAAACAAAACTTTCAATAACACATGATTATTGATTATTACCCAAATGGTGTACTAAATAGATGTAAAGGCTGTCGAAAGGCCATGAAACAACTCAAGTCAAAGCAGCAGGAAACAAAAATGGTGTCTTGATGGAGCCTGATTACATTGGACTACACAGGATACCTGGAACTTTCCATCCAATTGTGCCAGTGTTTCCAGCTTCCTCCATCTTTCCTCATCAAATCAATGCTCATTACCCTCAACTTCCTTGTTCCCAAAATTTTTGCCTAGCCTCTCCTTAAATATATCTGTGCAGTAGTGGAATTGCAATGAGTCAAATCCAGATAGCTCAAAATTCCAGTAGTGGGAATGTTGCCAAGTATTCCCGCTGGCGGAATGGGAAATCCAGCAGAAGGATGTGATTTGATTTATTGCTGTCACATATACTGAGGTACAGTGAAAAGTATTGTCTTACATGCTTTACAGGCAGATCGTATTATACACATGCATCAGGGTAACAGAACAGAGTAACAGGATACAGTGTTACCGTTGACAAGAAGGTGCAGAGAAAGATCAACATTAACACTAAAGAGGTTCGTTCAAAGGCTGATCACAGCGGGGAAGAAGCTGTTCTTGAATCTGTTCATATGTATATACAAATTTCTTTATCTTCTGCCCAATGGAAGACGGTGAAAGAGAGTAAAACCGGGGTGTGAAGGAACTTTGATTATGTTGGTTGCTTTCCCGATGTGGCAGGAAGTGTAGATGAAGTTAATATATGGAAGGTTGGTTTGCGTGAAGGACTGGCTGTGTTCACAACTCTCTGTGATGTGGATGATAATCCAAAGTTCTGGACTGGTAACTCTGAATTAGCTGAACTTGGGGATTCTTGTCAAATTACTGGGCCAATCAATCAAAGAGTGTGGCTAGGCCATGCGAGAGCTTTAAACCACAGGCAGACCGACAGCAATTGCTGCAACATGGTCTTGCCCCAACAGACAGCTTAAAGGCTGATAAAACGCCACAATTTAAAGATGAAATGTGCACTGGTGGGAAGTAGAGTATGGAATGTACCAACTTTAATGGCACTGAAAAGCTGCTGCTCCTAGCGACGGGAAAGTGCAAAAAGGGCCACGTTGCATTTTCCAAGAATTGTGAGGCTAACAGAAACACCTGGAAAGTTCCAGCACCTTTGAGGCGTGGATCAGGAAAGTGGACAAAACGTGCCAAATGGAAGAAAATGAAGATTAACCCACTGTGCTGGCTATGAAGATTCTGATGAATGTCTGTCTGCTCACCAAACCGTTGCCCTGGCAGAAGCTGCGAAGGCTGTAGCGATGCTCTGGGTTTGAGCACCGCAGAACAAAACCAAGCTTTGATGCTGAACAAGAGCTCAGGAGAAGATGCAGCAAATTGCAACAAAACCGAGCAGGTTGGTACAGCAGAAGGGTGTAAGAGCATAATGGGGTGGCAATGGCTTAGTGGTATTATCGCTACTCTATCAATCCAGAAACTCAGCAAATATTCTGGGAACCTGACTTCAAATCCCACCACGTCAGTTGTGGAATTTGAATTAAAATAAGAATCTACTGACGACCATGAAACGATTATCAATTACCAAAAAAACCCATCTGTTTCACTAATGCCCTTGTGGGAAGGAAACTGCCATCCTTACCTGTTGCCCTGCATGTGACTCCAGACCCACAGTGATGTGGTTGACTCTCAATTATCCTCTGAAATGGCCTGGCAAGCCACTCAGTTGTACCAATCGCTACAAAGTCTCAACAAAGAAATGAAGCTGGACAGATTACCTTGTACTGATTGGGAGAACTGTCTCACAGAATAGTCAAGCAACAGCCTGACCTAGTCATACACACAGAATTATACCTTACAGACAATATCCCAAACACCACCATCACCATCCCTGGATATGTCCTGTCCCGCTGGCAGGACAGACTCAGCAGAAGTGGTGATACAGTGATATACAGTCAGGAGGGAGTTGTTCTGGGAGTCCTCAACATTGACACTGGACTCCATGAAGTCTCATGGCTTCAGGTTAAACATAGACGAGGAAATCTCTTGCTGATTACGATGTATTGCCCTCCCTCCTCTGTTGAATTGGTACTCCTCTCCATATTGAACAACACTTGGAGGAAGCACTGAAGCTGGCAAGATACAGAATGTACTCAGGGTGGGGGACTTCAATGTCCACCACCAAGACTGGCCTGGCAGCAGTACTACTGATCGAGCTGGTCGGGTCCTACAGGACACAGCTGCTAGACTGGGTCTGCGGCAGGTGGTGAGGGAACCAACAAGAGGGAAAAACACACTTGACTTCGTCCTTACTAATCTACCAGCTACAGATGCATCTGTCCATGACAGTATCGGTAGAAGTGACCACCGCACAGTCCTTATAGAGACAAAGTCCTACCTTCACATTGAGAATAACATCTACCGTGTTGTGTGGCACTATCACTGTGCTAACTGGGACAGACGTCAAACAGAACTCAAGACTGGGCATCCATGAGGGACTGTGGGCCATCAACAGCAGCAGAATTGTACTCCAGCACAATCTGTAACCTCATGGCCTGGCATATCCCCTACTCAACCATTACCATCAAGCCAGGAGATTAACCCTTATTCAACAGAGAAAGTGCAGCGGTCATGCCAGGAGCAGCATCAGGCATACCTAAAAATGAGGAATCAACCTGGTGAAGCCACCAAACAGGATTACCTGTGTAAAGCAGGCCAAGCAGCATCATAGGATCAGCTGCTTGGCCTGCTGTTTCATCCAACTCCACACCTTGTTATCTCGGATTCTCCAGCATCTGCAGTACCTATTATCTCTCCCAGGATTACCTGTGTGTCAAGTAGCACAAGCAGCAAGTGATAGACAGAGCTAAGTGATCCCACAACCAACGGATCAGATCTAAGCTCTGCAGTCTGCCACATCCAGTTGTGAATGGTGGTGGACAATTAAACTACTCGCTGGAGGAGGAGGCTCCACAGATATCCCCATCCTCAATGATGGAAGAGCCCAGCACATCAGTGCAAAAGATAAAGCTGAAGCATTCGCAGCAATCTGCAGCCAGAAGTGCCGAGTGGATGATCCATCTCAGCCTCCTCCAGTGGTCCCCAGCATTACAGATACCAGTCTTCAAAAAATTCAACTCACTCCATGTGATATCAAAAAATGGTTGGAGACACTGGATACTGCAAAGGCTACGGGCCCTGACAACATTCCAGCAATAGTACTGATGCTCCAAAACTTGTTGCTCCCCTAGACAAGCTATTCCAGCACAGTTACAGCACTGATAATGTGGAAAATTGCCCAAGTATGTCCTGTACACAAAAAGCAGGACAAATCCAACGTGGCCAATTACCGCCCCATCAGTCTACTCTCGATCATCTATAAAGTGATGGAAGGCGTCATCAACAGCGCTATAAAGCAGCACCTGCTCAGAAATAAGCTGCTCAGTGATGCCCAGTTTGGGTTCCGCCAGGGCCACGCAGCTCCTGACCTCATTACAACTTTGGATCAAACATGGACAAAAGAGCTGAATTCTAGAGCTGAGGTGAGAGTGACAACCTTTGACATCAAGGCCGTATTCGACCGAGTGTGGCATCAAGGAGCCCTAGCAAAACTGGAATCAAAGAACAAAGAACAAAGAGAATTATAGCACAGGAACAGGCCCTCCAAGCCTGCGCCGATTCAGATCCTTTACCTAAACCTGTTGTCTATTTTCCAAGGATCTGTATCCCTCTGCTCCCTGCCCTTTCATGTATCTGTCTAGATACATCTTAAATGACGCTATCGTGCCCGCCTCTACCACCTCCGCTGGCAACGCGTTCCAGGCACCCACCACTCTCTGCGTAAAGAACTTTCCACCTTGAAATCATGACCCCTTAGTAATTGAGTCCCCCACTCTGGGAAAAAGCTTCTTGCTATCCACCCTGTCTATACCTCTCATGATTTTGTAGACCTGAATCAGGTCCCCCCCTCAACCTCCATCTTTCTAATGTAAATAAACCTAATCTACTCAAACTCTCTTCATAGCTAGCGCCCTCCGTACCAGGCAACATCCTCGTGAACCTCCTCTGCACCCTCTCCAAAGCATCCACATCCTTTTGGTAATGTGGTGACCAGAACTGTACGCAGTATTCCAAACGTGGTCAAACCAAAGTCCTATACAACTGCAACATGACCTGCAAACTCTTGTACTCAATACCCTGTCCGATGAATGAAAGCATGCCGTATGCCTTCTTGACCACTATATCCACCTGCATTGACACGTTCAGGGTACAATGGACCTGAACACCCAGATCTCTCTGTGCATCAATTTTCCCCAGGGCTTTTCCATTTACCGTATTGTTCACTCTTGAATTGGATCTTCCAAAATGCATCACCTCGCATTTGCCTGGATTGAACTCCATCTGCTATTTCTCCGCCCAACTCTCCAATCTATCTATATTCTGCTGCATTCTCCAACAGTCCCCTTCACTATCTGCCACTCCACCAATCTTAGTGTCATCTGCAAACTTGCTAATCAGGCCATCTATACCTTCCTCCAGATCATTTATGTATATCACAAACAACAGTGGTCCCAACACGGACCCCTGTGGAACACCACTGGTCACAGTTCTCCATTTTCAGAAACTCCCTTCCACTACAACTCTCTGTCTCCTGTTGCGCAGCCAGTTCTCTATCCATCTAGCTAGTACACCCTGGACCCCATGCGACTTCACTTTCTCCATCAGCCTACCATGGGGAACCTTATCAAACGCCTTACTGAAGTCCATGTATATGATATCCACAGCCCTTCCCTCATCTATCAAGTTTGTCACTTCCTCAAAGAATTCTATCAAGTTGGTAAGACATGACCTTCCCGGCACAAAACCATGCTGTCTATCACTAACAAGCCCATTTTCTTCCAAATGTAAATAGATCCTATCCCTCAGTATCTTCTCCAGCGGTTCCCCGCCACTGACGTCAGGCTCACCGGTCTATAATTGCCTGGATTATCCTTGCTACCCTTCTTAACATTAACATTAGCAATTCTCCAGTCCTCTGGGACCTCACCTGTGCTCATGGATGCTGCAAAGATATCTGTTAAGGCCCTAGCTATTTCCTCTCTCGCTTCCCTCAGTAACCTGAGATAGATCCCATCTGGACCTGGGGACTTGTCCACCCTAATGCCTTTTAGAATATCCAGCACTTCCCCCCTCCTTATGCTGACTTGACCTACAGTAATCAAACATCTATCCCTCACCTCAACATCCGTCATGCCCCTCTCCTCGGTGTGAATACCGACGCAAAGTACTCATTAAGAATCTCACTCATTCTCTCTGACTCCTCGCATAACTTCCCTCCTTTGTCCTTGAGTGGGCCAACCCTTTCTCTAGTTACCCTCTTGCTCCTTATGTACGAAAAAAAGGCTTTGGGATTTTCCTTAGCCCTGTTTGCTAAAAATATTTCATGACGCCTTTTAGCCCTCTTAATTTCTCGTTTCAGATTGGTTCTACTTTCCCAATATTCTTCCAAAGCTTCGTCTGTTTTCAGTCACCTAGACCTTATGTATGCTTCCTTTTTCCTCTTTGCTCGTCTCACAATTTCACCTGTCATCCATGATTCCCTAATCTTGCCCTTTCTATCCCTCATTTTCACAGGGACATGTCTGTCCTGCACTCTAATCAACCTCTCTTTAAAAGCCTTCCACATATCAAATGTGGATTTATCCGCAAACAGCTGCTCCCAATCCACATTCCCCAGCTCCTGCCGAATTTTGCTATAGATGGCCTTCCCCCAATTCAGCACTCTTCCTTTAGGACCACTCTCGTCTTTGTCCATCAGTATTCTAAAACTTACGGAATTGTGATCATTGGGTATCAGGGGGAAAACTCTCCGGTGGTTGGAGTCATGCCTGACACACAGGAAGATGACGGAGTTTGAATTTGACAAAAATCTGGAAATAAGAGGCTGATGATGATTATGAAAATGTTGCTATTGGTGGGTGAAAAACCGCAACTGATTCACTAATGTTTTTAACGAGGGAAACTGCCATTCTTTCCTGGTCTGGCGTACCTGGGACTCCAGACCCACAGCAATGTGGTTGACTCTAAACAATTAGGGATGGGCGATAAATGCTGGTCTAGAATTAACTTGCCTGATCCAACATTCTGTGCGCCATATCATGGGTAAATTTAGTGAGACATGTGATTTTGTTTGTCTGGTTTTGTTTTGTAATGCCAAATAAGCACAAAACGAAATTGATGATCATAATTCATAAACATATAAACCTCCTATATTTTCAGTAGAGGTCAAAACATAAAATGGGATCGGTTATTCGATACAAACCTGCAGAAACAATACATCATCAACAAGAGCATTGAGTGTTAGAAATGGAAGTAAACACACTCGCTGAATCACAAAAGATACTGTCAGAATAATTTCCTTGAGTGCAATACACTGAAATGTCATTTCTCTGGTATGTAGAAGCTGTGACACAGATGTGTTGTTACAGACACACATTTCACAGCCAACTCGTTACATTCCCATTGTTCAATTCCAAGCTGGAAATTCTGATACATCAATCTGAAACTGTCAAATGTTCATCGGCTTTGAACTTTAAATATGAAAATGATTCTTTTCAAAAGTAGCTTTGCTTGGTGAAACTGACAATGTTGTGATTATTCTATTTATTGTCCTCATTTTTTACACCATTTCATCAGCATAAAGCTGCTGGGAAAGTGAACTGATGTGAATTGTGAATTAATTCTGTGCACTCCACGTACTTAATGTTTTCTAGTAAATGCAATGCCTTGATTTAAAAATGTGCAGCTCCTCCCAGTGACTCAGTGGATTAAATCAGTTAGTTGATGAGCCACCGAGGTGAGGACTTTCTCACCCTCCACTCCTGGCCTCAAAGGACAATAGCACCAGAGCTGAACCTCATCTGAGGGCGAACATTCTCACTACTGATTGTTATCTACTTGATAATGTGTAAACATGGATTGTGGGTGAGCTCAGCAACAGATGTAACTCTGTACCCCCTCAACCCTCCTGCTATTCAATGGAAACTCTTTGTTTGACTTATACTTGAAGAATGACCCTTCAGATTAGGTACTGAAGGCTAAAAGAAGGACACCCATTAAACAATGGATTCAGCAAGAATCTAGTACCTTTGGGAGAGGAGCAGAAAAAGGAGCGGCAATAGAAGAACAATAATTTTTAAAAAACTCCATCTGCAGCCAAATGATTTTGCAAGACTTGCTGGAATTTCAATTGCTGCTATGGCTAGAGAGAAAGGAGTTCTGAAAGAGAACTAAAGAAATAATTATCTCCTTCCCTATCCAAATTATTTTACTGCATCAATAGGTAACGATTTGGGTTCCTCTTTATGTGTAATTTTAAAAGCTATATTTGAATTTTTTTATATAAAGGCAGAACCATTACAAATTCCAAAGAGATTCCTGAAACCCTCTGCAATTTTCCTTTTATTCCTGATTCCCCACAAACAAAATTCACTTCAAACTAAGCTCACCTTGGTCGCACTGGAGACTGGATATGTACTTTTGCAACAGCGATTATTGTTCACTATTTGTCCACTGCAACACAAAGGATTAAACATGAAAGAATGCATTTCATGAGCTCTTATTGCTGAGGAACTGAGACCATGTCAAAAGCTCTGAAAGGGAACCTTGAGCAGTTTATTGATGGCCAGTGAAAACTGTGACATGTTGCTGTCTTGAAGCACACTCTGGACTGTGTCATCCTCTACACATACACAAAAACTGTAACTACAGGTACAAGATCATTAACAGTGAGAACTGTGTCACAAGGCTTGAAGTATTAATTATACATTAATTGAATGGTAATTATATTCAGGTCATGGACATTAAATTGAGATTCATCTATTCTCTGACATGGATTTGTTGTTTGGAAATGTATAAGCTAAGCATGTTAGCTCCTGTGCCACTGTCTCAACCACTGTCCACAATAGTGAGTGAAGGCTACATACAACAGATTTCTCCAGCCAATGTTGCAATTTCTAGCTCACTGAACACAAATATTGCAAAGAGCCTCTGAGCAATAATAGATTCCGCCACCCCCTCTGAAGTCATTTGAGAGTACCTTCAAGAATGGATTAGATAAGTGAATCTTGAAGAGCACAAAGGAACTGCACTGCAGTCAGGCTATAGTGTTCATTCTAGTCTATAGAGACTTTAAAAATGAAAAATGCTCAAATCTGTCAAACAGCAGGGAATTATATGTGACTTTCAGCATTCAATACAAGGTTATATCTTTACATGTACTGGCGTGAGTTGTTTTGTTGTTGCAACTTGTAGGATTAAAATGAATTTATGCTGACAGACTTTTTGTATTATTTGGTCCTGGGGTATGGGCACCATTGGCTAAGCCAACATTTATTATATATCCCTAGATGCCATTTAAGAATCAATCACATTGCTGTAGGTCTGGAGTCATATGTAAGTCAGACCAGGTAAGGGTGGCAGATTTCCTTCTCTAAAGGACAGTAGTGAACCAGATTTTTCTTTTCTATTCATTTATGGGATGTGGTGTCACTGGCTGGCCAGCATTTCTTGCCCGTCCCTAGTTGCCCTTGAGAAGGTGGTTGTGAGCTGCCTTCTTGAACTGCTGCACTCCTCCTGCTGTGGGTGACCCACAGTGCTATTAGGGAGGGAATTCCAGGATTTTGACCCAGCAACAATGAAGGAATGGCGATATATTTCCAAGTCAATGATGGGCTTTCCCTCATGGCAATGGATAGTTGTTGGCATTAACTTTTAATTCCAGATTATTACAGAGTTCAAATTTAACATCTGCTATGATGGGATTTGAATCCATATCCTCAGAACATTAACCTGGGGTTTTGGATTACTGAACTAGTGACATTACCATAATGCCACTATCGCCCCTTGTTCATAAAGGTGTAATGTAAAATGGTTGGTCCTCTTTGTCCATTGACTTGAAGACCTGGTCTATGATCCACTGTCCAATAATTCTGGCTGTTTGCATTGTTTTATTATTCTTCGAAATATTGCTGACAAATGAACCTTCTTTTAATCAATTCTGAGTAATCTTTGAGAGGTTGTTGAATGTGCTGTGATGCCAGTCATTGAGCTTTCTGTTCCTGCCACCAATCTACTTTCTTTGACTAGGTCTATGGGTTTATAAGTGGTACAGGAAAACTAATGAGTCTTAACAAGAAGAGGAACTTACTTTAAACAAGCTGCAGATTATTAAATGATTGAAATCAAGTATACATTAAAATAATAATCTGGATATTGTTACTAAGACAATTGAGAGATCGTGGACATGCATCCTGAACTATTCTATCTTTTCCCATCCAAGTCTTTATGACATAATCAGATTAGGTGGAGCCTAATACAGATTCCAGTAGTAACCCATTCAGAATCATTGTCTTCGACACAACAGGTATGAAGAAGTAAAAGCAGAACACTGTGACAGCTGGAGATCTAAAATGAAAACAGAAGGAACTTGGAAAAAAGTTCTTCCGGTCTGGCCGCATCTGTGGAGAGAGGAACAGAGTTAACATTTTTGAGTCCAATGGCTATCCTTAAATCTGAATGTAAATTTGCCATTATCCCTGCTGCGTACATTCATTAAAGTTTTCACTCAGGCCTTCCTGAAAAGTCTAAAATTGGAGTTGATGTATTGCCCTGCCGATGAAGGCCTCAGTCCCTGAACATTCCCAACAGATTACTATTTGTAAGTCGGCACTGACGTGTGTCTCTCTCAGTGAAACAAAATCTTTCTCAAGACTGTTACAAAGCACATGTCAGGGCATTTTCTTCCCCAGATGATTGTGTATACAAAGCTACAGCATGAAATTTGGAGTTAAAGTTTGACAGAAATCTATGTTGAAATGATTTGTTTATTTCAATTAGTGCTGGTAGGTTTCAGAATGACAGGCAAGCAAGAGAACAAATATCATAGATAACAAGCATGGGGCTGGATGAACACAGCAGGTCAAGCAGCATCATAGGAGCAGGAAAACTTGATGTTTCGGGCCTAAACCCTTCATCAGAAATGCTGTGTTCATCCAGCCCCATGCTTGTTATCTTGGATTCTCCAGCATCTGCAGTACCTTTTATCTCTGAACAAATATCATAGTCTACTCTTTTTTCATGTATTGAACATTCTTGATCAATCTGTTGTTCACAAAGGACTTATAAATTATGTTGTTTGTTGATGTATTTAGTTGCAGTGGTGAAAGAAGTTTATTATATATTTTCAAGGTAAAAATGCTCTTATTACATTGGCTGAAAACTTGCTGACTTGTTTTTTATACCCAGGTCAGACTATGTGCAAGTCCTGACCTCAACAGGTTTTGAGGTCTATCAATCTGCACAACCTTCCAGAAGCCAATTATCAGGCAGCTGCATACTCCCCTCTGAGACACTAACCATCCCAACTTGGAAATATATTGTTGTTCCCTCTGTATAGCTGGGTTAAAATCCTGGAACTCCCTCCCTAACAGCACTGTCAGTGTTTCTAACCACAGCATTTGACTGTAGAAGTTCAAGAATGTGCTCCATCACCACCTTCTCTGGGGCAATTAGAGATAGGCAATATATACTGACCTAGCGAGAGATGTCCACATACCATGAAATTATTTTTATATATATAAACCTCTGGGAGCCCAAATTAATTACGTCCAGTAAGATCAAGTACGGGATAAAAGGCTAATTAGAGTCCCTGAGCTTTGTGGGACACCAAAGCCCCACTGGGAGAGACAGACACAGTCACTGTAAATGGGAGAGAAACTGCAAAGACACCTTAAGATGAAAGTCTTTGAAGCCTTTTGCACACATAAAAATATATAGTGACCACAACAATGAGGCCATCATTGTGATGGGATAACCTCTTCGTGAGATGGTCTGTTACCATAGATGGAGACCCCTGTTACCTACAAATATGAGGGTTGGTGTATTTGAGGAAATCCTCACAGAAACTCTTTCACCTGCCTGGTTGGCATGCTCCAGGCACTACCATAATTCAGTGGGTTATTGGTCCACACACATGGAAGGGGTGACAGCCTAGTGGTATTGTCGCTGGACTGTTAATCCAGGGACTTAGGCAATGCTCTGGGAACCCATCTGGTTCACTAGACGAGACTAGAATATCCCTTTTTGTCATGGATGTAAAGGAATGCAGTGAAAAGTTTACAATGTCGCCCCATATGGCACCATCTTAGGTACAAAGTAGCTAGGGACAGATCTTAGATACAAAATACAGAAATAAAGGGAAAAAGGAAAACAAAAGTTACATTACTTACAGTTGTTCATAGTATAAGTTACAAAAATGAGAAAAAAGTTAAAAAGCTAAGCATTACAGTCGTTCCTTGGATCAACACGGGGGGACTTCCACACATGGTCTCTCTGAGCTTGCAAGCCGCTGACCACCCCTACCAGTCCCCAGTCCAACAACAGTCCCGCTCCGCTTGGTCCTGCAGCCTGCTGGCCGTCCCCGCTCCGCTCGGTCCTGCAGCCTGCTGGCCGTCCCCGCTCCGCTCAGCCCTGCAGCCTGCTGGCCGTCCCCGCTCTGCTCGGTCCTGCAGCCTGCTGGCCGTTCCCGCTCCGCTCGAGCCTCCAGTCTGTTGGCTGTTCTCATTTCACTCAGACCTCCATCCCGCTGGCCATCTCCGCTCCACACAAGTCTCCAGCCCACTAGCCGTCCTGGTTCCATTCGAGCCTCCAGCCTGTTGGCTGTCCCTGCATCGCTCAGGCCTCCAGCCCTCTGGCTGTCTCCCCTCCTCTTGGGGCCCGCTGTCTGTCTCCCCTCCTCTTGGGGCCTGCTGGCTGCCCCGTTCCTCTCAAGCGTCCCGTTCACTGGCTGTCCTTGCATTGCTTGGGCCTCCAGCCCTCTCCTCTCCATGCCTACAGCCTGTTCTACCTTAGGAGAGAACACTAAGAGGGGAAAACTGGGAAAAAAGAGAACATGGGCAATAAACAGAGGGAGCGGAGGAGCTCCAGTTGGAAGGTCCTACTCTGCTGCCATCTTGTCTAATGCCCTTTAGGGAGGGAAACTGCCACCCTCACCTGGTCTGGCTGACATGTGACTCCAGATTCACAGCAACGCAGTTGACTCTTAACAATTAGGGATGGGACATAAATGCTGGCCTAGTTGTGATGCTGTCATCTGTGAGTGAATTAAAGGAAATCTAATAATATCCCCAAAGAGGCGGCAATTTTCCCCAAAGTCAGTACTTCATTGCAGCTCTATGGTATTTCAACTATACACTCATTTCCGAGTTAATATTTACTTGATCATGCACAAAAATATGAGCTAGGAGCATAAGTAGGCCATTCAGTCCCTCAAACCGGCTCAGGCAATTGATAAGATCATGATCTACCTGATTTCTCCAAATTTCCACCTACCCACAATAAGCTTTCACAAGAATCTCTCTACCTCTGCCTTAGAACTAGTTAAAGACTCTGCTTCCGCCATCTTTCAAGGAAGAGAATTCTAAAGGCCTATCATTTTGAAATGCTAACACTCAGTTCCAGAATTTCCCACAAGCAAAAACATCCTTTCTATAATCCTACAAGCCTAGCCTGTCCAACCCGTCCTTACAATATACCCACCAATCGAGATATTGTCTACTAAACTTTCTCTGAATTGTTTCAAATACATTGACATCTTTCCTTACATAAAGAGACTAACACTATATACAGTATTCCAGATGCTGTTTCACCAATGTACTGATGAACTGAAACTTGTTACTTTTGTGTTCAATCCCCCCTGCAATAAATAATAATATTTTGTTAAGTTTCCTAATTCTTGCTATGCATACATATTCACCTTCTGCAACTTATTGACTAGGACACCCAAATTCCTCTGCATCCCCAAGCTCTGCAATCTCTCACCACTTAGAATACGTGCTTCTTTTTCCCACAATATACTCTGTTTGCCAAATCCTTGCCAACTCACTTACACTATGTCTATCCCTTTACATCATGCTTATATCCTCTTCACAACTTACTTTTCCATCTATCTTTGTGTCTACAGCAAACTTGGCAATTGTACCTTTGGTTCCTTCATCCAACACATTTACGTAAATTGTGAAATGTTGAGACTCCAGCACGGATCCCCGTCAACCAGAATTGATGGATCGATGCCTAACTCTGGGCCTTGTAAGCTAACCAATCTTCTATCTCTTCCCATCTGTTATGCCGTATACTGTGAGATATTGTTTTCCACAATAACCTTTGATGTGGCAGCTTATCAAATGTCTTTTCAAGATTTAAGTACCGTGCATTTACTGGTTCCCTTTTATCCACAGCACATTACTTCTTCAAAGAATTCCAATAGGTTTCCCTTTCATAAAACCATGTGGACTCTGTCTGATAACCTTGAAGTATTCTAAGTGCTCTGCTATTACACCTTTAATAACAGCTTCTAATTTCTTCTCTTTGACAGATGCTGTTTTCTATCTTTTGTTTTTGACTAATAGAGTTGCATTTTTCAATCTAATGGAACCTTCTACGAACAAAGGGAACCAGTGGTTTCTTTTAACACCGCAGGATGGAGTTTGCAACTCCAACACCTTGCTCAGAACCACTTTCCCAATGATGGGAATTTTCTTCAGTTTCTCTCTCCCTTCCATTTCCTGGTAGACAGGTATTTCTGGAATTCTGATGAATTCACCATCTGATCAATAAATGGCCAAGCTAGCATCCCATGAATGACTGTTAAAAAAATCTCATGGATGACTAAAACAAATCTCTGGACAAAAGTAAATACTCACAGCCAGACTTTTATTTAATTCAAAATGCTAAGCTGAACTATCAAATCATGCTTCTATATGAAGTAAAGGGTTAGCCCAGGCCTGGAACATAGGCCATCTATGTTTATTCAGCATAATTAAAGTTTTAGCATCTCACGAGCTTAGAATACCCTGATGGTGTTAGGTTTTTGGTGATTCAGGGAGAACTATTCACACATTAAGCAAAGCTATTGGCAATGGATTTCAATTCACCTTTGTAAAAGGTTATATATGATTTATTCTTGAGATAAGTGCAGTCTGGATCCAAGACTAGCTAACCAGTGGAGGTAGTTAAGTGGCATCTGGGACCCACCTTGTATGACTCCTTATGCACAATATCTACAAACTTTTTCTTAGGTTTTACATATAATTACCAGCTTAATTTGAACAGAAATTGACTAAGTGTGAATTTTGATGATTTTAATTGAAGGTTTTCGCTCCATAAGCCCTAGCAAAATGTTTCAGACAATTCTTCAAAACTCATTTCATTAGCTGTGCACCATGTGTCTCTTCCTACATTCCCTGTTGCCATAGGTGGAAGTACTCTACAGTGCCAGTTCCTCCCAGAATTCCCAGCACTTGGCACCATTTTAACAGCCTAGTCATGCACCCAGTAAAGCACTACCAGCCAGGAGTTGTCCTTTACTGTACACTCAGCAAGAGAGGAAGCAAAAAGAAATGTTTCCGAGGACAGCCTAGGTGGCATGGATGATAATTCATTGTACCCAGGACTTGTCCTTTATTGTGCACATGGTGGGAAAGAAGCTAAATGCAAAAACAGTTCTCAGGGCACATGAGTGGCACAGTAGACACATTATTGCATATACAAGTGCACATTCATAAATGAGTTCCAACTTAAAAACAGAGCTATCCAGGTTACCCTCCCTTAGAGAGAGAGATACGCTTTCCCTAGTGCCCAGAGTAAACTGTAGCTGAGTGAATTTAGGCCTTTATTCTCTAAAATTTAGAAGGTAAAAGGGGTGATCTAATCATGGTCTTCAGGATATTGACAATGAAGGACAGGTTAGATAAAAATAAGCTATTTTTATTGTTTGAAGATTCTACAGCCGTGGGCATAGTCTAAGAATTGGGCCAGGCCATTCAGGAGAGATTTTAGAAAGCACTTCGACATGCAAAGAGTATTCGAGGTTTGAAACTCTCTTCCTCAAATACCAAAAGATGCTAATTAAATTTTAAATTTAAAATTGAGATAAACAATTTTTTTATTAAGCAAGGGTATCAAGGGATATGGGCCCAAGACAGGCATATGGAGTTAGACCATAGATTAGTCATGATCTTGTTGAGTGGTGGAACAGGCTCAAGGGGCTGAATGGCCTACTCCTGGTGCTATGTTCCTATGTTCATTCCAATTATCATGCCGCACTCACTGATACCAGGGTGGTTGTGACTGCCATTGATGTGTCCTCATACGGTTACCTATCTCTTCCAATGCACTATTGTTTCTCCTATCTTATTTGTTGAGTTTCCCTCTTCACAGTTATTGTTGTGTCTGCATCCCAACATGCTGCCTCCAGTCCCTACAACTGACTTCCCTAACTTCCCTAACCTCTCTACCACAGCTGTGGGTCATGATACCAACAACCCTGCCCCCACCACCGCCCCCCCACTTCCCTCCAACCCCCATCTTCATCCATCTAACCTCCAAGACTGACTGTGGCCCACAACGCCCACTGCAAAGATACAGACCCCTGACCATGAGCATCGCAAGTGGTCAACGGGCCAAGTCGAAGCCCCTGGACTGACAGCAGATGATGCCCTTGACATTCTGTGCTGGGGCAACCCTGTCATTAAAGTCTCTTCCTTAGCCTGGCTGAGGTCCCAATTCCCATAGAGTTTGAGACATGGCCATCTATTTGAAACACAAGCACTGGGTTTTGCGCAAGTATATGCTGCAGGTATGTTATCAGTGCTGTAGAGAAACATGTCTACTCCTGTGGCTGATCACTGCTGACAACCACAAGCTGCCTGGCTTTGTACTTGTGCCAAACAACAAGGGATGACAGAAGGATTGTGAGACTTTGAACTCTGGTTAAAGTGGCAAAATCCAAAAAAGCAAGTCGTGGCAGAGTTGCCACGACCATCCAAGTAGTTGCAAAGTGAGTGAGCAATAAGATTGTGAGCAAGGAGCCTTAAGGAGCACTTTGGTCCAATGGATTCCTGATCCCACATGCAATATGCTCTTGCAGTAACATTGCCAGTGCCTTCCAAAGTCCAGCGTTGAAGTACAGAGCCATATTACTATTGGAATATAGATTTGCCATGATGATATAGTAAGGCTGGTACATGTCTGTTACCAACTTCCATGGATGGAGGGATTTAGGTGTTTTCTGTCCATGGAGTGTGTCCTGAGATGTTGGTGACTGGTGTGTAAGATGGAGTCCTGGGTGAGCAAGTGGCAAACTGGAGTTACCAGCCAATCTGAACTTCAGGGTCAGATTTGGCACCATCTCATTTCAATCTGGTGGATGACTGAATGGGAAATTTCATAAAAAATGAGGTTAGATTTGCTAATAATGAGATGTTAATGTGTGCAATTAGATACAAATAGGTGTTTCATCACTGACTAGCAAGATTTCAATCTCTTCATTCAACAGTTGGTTGGAAAATGGGATTTTGTCACTCTCGATGTCAAGAATCTCAATATTGCTGATTCCTCTTAATTTTCCCAACATTTTCCCCAATGGCCACATATAGAGTCATAGAATTCTACAGCGTGGAAACATAGTGGGAGGCAATAGCCTAGTGGTATTACTGCTGGCCTGTCAATCCAGAGACCCAGACAAAAGGGACCCGGGTTCAAATCTCACTATGGCAGATGGTAGAATTTGAATTCAACAAATATCTAGAATTACAATCCGAAGATAACCATGAATCCATTGCCAATTGTTGGAAAAACCCATCTGATTCACTGATGTTCTTTAAGTAAGGGAACTGCCATCCTTACCTGGTCTGGTCTATATGCGACTCCAGACCCACAGCAATATGGTTGACTTTAGGGATGAGCAATAAATGCTGTCTAGTCAGCGATGTTCTCATCCCACGAATGAATTTAAGAAAAACTGGCCCTTCGGCCCAACTCGTCCACATTGACCAGATATCGGCACGGTGGCTCAGTGGTTAGCACTGCTGCCTCACAGCACCAGGGACCCAGGTTCAGTCCAAACTCGGGTGACTGTGTGTGCGGAGTTTGCACATTCTCCCTGTGTCCACGTGGGTTTCCTCCGGGTGCTCCATTTTCCTCCCAAAAATGTGCAGGTTAGGTGGATTGGCCATGCTAAATTGCCCTAATGTCCAGGGGTATGCCAGCTGGATAGGATGCTCTTTGCAGGATCGGTGTAGTCTTGATGGGCTGAATGGCCTGTTTCCACACTGTAGGGATTCCATGAATTCTGTATCCTAATTTAATCTCGTCTCATTTGGTCCATATCACTTTAAACCCTTCCTATATCCATCCAAATTCTTTTTAAATGTTGTAATTGTACCAGCCTCCACCACTTCCTTTGGCAGCTTATTTCATATTCGCACCACCCTCTGCGTGAAAAAATTGCCCCTTAGGTCCCCTTAGCTCCCTGACCCGGGCAAAACACCTTGGCTATTCACCCTATCCATGCCCCTCATGATTTTATAAACTTCCATAAGGTCACCCCTCACCCTCCGACGCTCCAGGCAAAATAGCCCCAGCCTACTCAGCCTCTTCCTTTAGCTCAAACCCTCCAACCCTGGCAACATCTTCGTAAATCTTTTCGGAACGCTTTCAAGTTTCACAACAACCTTCCTATAGCAGGAAGACCAGAATTGCATGCAGTATTCCAAAAGTGGCTTAACCAATGAGGTTTTGATGAAGGGTCTAGGCCCGAAAGGTCAAGTTTTCCTGCTCCTATGATGCTGCTTGACCTGCTGTGTTCGTCCAGCCCCATGCTTGTTATCTGAGGTTTTGAATGTTGATTAATGTTGATTACTTAACCAATGTCCTGTACAACTGCAACATGATCTCCCAACTCCTATACTCAATGCACTGACTAATAAAGGCTAGCATACCAAACACCTTCTTCACAGTGCTGTCTACCTGGGACTCCACTTTTGAGGAATTATGAACCTGCACTCCAAAGTCTCTTTGTTCAACAACACTTCCGAGGACCTCACCAGTAAGTGTGTAAGTCCTACCCTGATGTGCCTTTCCAAAATGCAGCACCTCACATTTATCTAAATTAAACTCCGTCTGCTGGTCCTTCGCCCATTGGCCCATGTGATCAAGGACCTGTTGTACTCTGAGGTAACCTTTGTTCAGGGGCTGGGAAAACTCTACTTTGTGAGTATATATCAACATTCAAAACCTCATTTTTCTTTAAAGGCTTTATGGGAAACTAGTTTTCTTAATTGTACGTTTTCCCTTCTCAGAAAGAGGCTAAGAGTGAGGGGAAGAAATAGATGGATAGATTTGCCGGATGAGTGAAGCAGGACAATCTGTGAGTTAGACAGGCACACTGGAGAGAAAAAGAAACAAATAGTGAAAGAAATGGACTGAATTAAACAAGGAAACGAGAGAGAAACATGAAGACTGGAAGCTATTTTTTTAATGCTACGTTTTACAGAGGTGCAGAACTGTTAGAACATAGAACATAGAACAGTACTGCACAGTACAGGCCCTTCGGCCCATGATGTTGTGCCAAACTTTTACCTAAACCTAAAGACTATCTAACCTCCACCGCTACCTTATGCTATCATCCGCATGCCTGTCTAATAGCCGCTTAAATGCCCCTAATGAGGCCGACTCCACTACCCTCTCCGGCAATGCATTTCACGCTCCTACTATTCTCTAAGTAAAGAACCTGCCTCTGACATCTCCCTGCTATCTACCTCCTTTCACTTTAAAACTATGTCCCCTCGTAAAAGCTACCTCCACCCTAGGAAAAAGTCTCTGGCTGTCTGTATCTATACCTCTGATCATTTTGTACACCTCTATCAAGTCACCTCTCATCCTTCATCTTTCTAAAGAGAAAAGCCCTCGCTCTCTTAACCTTTCCTCGTAAGACCTTCCCTCCATTCCAGGCAACATCCTGGTAAATCTCCTCTGCACCTTTTCTAACGCTTCCACATCTTTCCTGTAATGAGGTGACCAGAACTGGACACAATACTCCAGATGTGGCCGAACTAGGCTTTTGTATAGCTATGTCACAAGTAACTTTGTGTAAAATACTTGTAGCCATCATCACACTTCCAACAGCAATTTGGTACGTGAATTTTAACAAGCACTGGTTTGTGGAAGGAAACTGCTGAATGCAATTAAATCCCCAGCATCCCTTGGCAGAACAAGGCTCGGTTGGAGAAGGATAGGATACCTGGACCTTACCTTTGACACTCAGTTGAATATTGAGACTTAGGGCTGCAGCAGTCAGTCGTGTACAGTTATCTTTCTGGCCTGGAGCCAAACATTTGCAATGAACAAGCTACAAGTTTCCTCATCAGTAATAATTAGCCTTTAATTGGCTTCAAGATTTCAACAATTAGACCCCGTGGCTTGAAAGGCATGGGACATATGAAATATAGCAGAACTTGCTTTCCGCGCTGTTATGAAACAGCATATCATATGAATCACTCCAAACAACACCATGGGAAACTTTTTAGTCTTCCTAATAAGTTTGAGTTTTTGTGCTCATATTTCTGGTTGAGAATTTATACTTCTGAGATAAGTATTACTCCTCAGCATGAATGTCAATTCTACAGCATTTATATCTTCATTTATCCACTTATTCATTTGTGCCATTTGTCAAGAATTGCATTTGGTTCATTGTCATTAATCTTCTGAGATAACCTGCCTAAAGGGGCAAACAATCAGAACTTAAAATGAGAAGCTCCAGTGATGTGTGGCTATGCTTTAGATATTGTGTGTCTTCTGCAATTCACAGCCATGACAAGATCATGCAATATTCATTTTGTGCCAGATATTTGGGCTAAATTTAGAATTGTACATCGAAAACTGTGAAGGAGAACAGGTTGAAGATATGTAACTGGTCAAACCGAAATCAGTTTGTCAATATCAGTGCTTCGAAATACCATAAAGGTTTGATCCTGATGTAATCCATATGCTCTATTACAGAGTTAATAAAACAAGGACTTTTGTCTGTTCTGTGGGAATGTGGATCACGTGAATCATACAAACATGACTAGAAATAAAATAATATTTCTACATTGAACATTGACTCCTCAGTAGCCATCAGCTCTTAATATTCAGCCAAGAGTTCAGGACTGGAAAATATTACCTAATTTATGTCTTCATTCACTTGTCACTAATTTCTTGTTGCCACCAACAGATGAATATCATTAGTCCTACAGAGACCCGATCACACAGTTCCCAAAACAAAAGACGTAATAAAAGGTATTAAATATACTTTTAAGAGTTCTGATGTCCAAATGTTTGCATAATTTACTAAGTAAGAAAATATCACGGATCTAAGACCACATAAATGAATTATGTTGTACATCATTGAAATTACTTTCTCAAGGCTGTGTTCCTTCATCCAGTATTGAAAAACAGACAGCTGAGAGAACAGCATACTTGTATACAACCAGGAGAAAGTTGCCCTGGGAGTCCTTGACCACAGACCCCATGAAGTCTCATGGCATCAAGTCACACAAGGGCAAGGAAAGCCAGGAATCAAGGTGGTGGAAAGCCATCACCTTCCAACTCCCCTGCAGGACTTCCAGCTTCTGAGCTACTTGTATAGCCATGATACTTCTATAACTAGTCCAGTTTAGTTTCTGCTCAAAATTAACCTCAGGATGTTGATAGTGAGGGATTCAGTGAAGGAAATGCTATTGCATATCAAGGGAAACAGCTACATTTATCTCTTGTTGGAGATGATTAATAATTAGCACTTCTGTGGCATGAACGCTGTCACTCATTAACACAAACTTGAACATTATCTTTCTCCTTGCTACATTTGGACATGGACTGCTTCAGTACCTGAGGTGTCAAGAGCAGTGTTCAAAGCTTGCAATCCTCAGTAAATATCGCCAAACAGAGCCAAGTGAAGATCCCCTCCATCTTGACATCCAAAACAATCAACATTTCCTTCTATCTATTTTTGCCCCGTGTTCTTATCCATATTCCCCTCAAATTCATCTTTGTTTTTTGCCTCAATTACTCTGAAAAACGTGTGTCAACCTGGTGAAACTACCAAACAGGGCTATTTGTGTACCAAATAGCCGAAGCAGCAAATGATAATGACAGCAAAGCAATCCCCACAACCAACAGATCTGATCTAAGCTCCACAGACCTGCCACATTCGGTCACGAATGGTGGTGGACAGTTATACACCTCACTGGAGGAGCAGGCCCTACAAATATCCCTATTTCAATGATGGAAGAGCCCAGCACATCAGTGCAAGAGATAAGGCTGAAGCATTCACATCAATCTCCAACTAGAAGGGCTGAGTGGACAATCCATCTCAGGTTCCTCCTCGGCTCCTCCAGCATCACAGATACTAGATACTTCAGCCAATGCAATCACTCAACGTGATATCAAGCAATCAATCAAGTTGGAGGCAATGGATAGTGCAAAGGCTATGGATCCTGCCAACTTCCAGCAATAGTACTGAAGACTTTTGCTCCAGAACTTGTAGATCCCCTAGCCAAGCTGTTACACTACTGCTCCAATCCTGGCATCCACCCAACAATGTGGAAAATTGTCCAGGTATGCCCTGTGCCCAAAAAGCAGGACAAATTCATCAGTAAAGTGATGGAAGGTTTCAGCAACAGTGTTATCAAACTGCACTTGCGCACTAACAACCTGCTCACTGACATCCAGTTTGGCTTCCACCAGGGCCACTCATCTCCTAACCTCACTACTGTCATATAAATTCAGTGGCTGCATGAGCAGATCAGAGGTTAGGAATACCGTAAGAATAACTCACCTCCAGACTCCCCAAAGCCTGACTCCACCATCTACAAGGCACAAATCAGGAGTGTGATGAAATATTCCCACTTGCATGGATGGGAGCAGCTCTAAAAATAATCAAGAAGTACAACCCCATCCAGGAAAAAGCAGCCCACTCGATTAGCACCACATCCACAACATTTACTCCCTCTATCACTGATGCTCAGTCGCAGCAGTGTGTATTCATCCACATGATGCATTGTAGAAATTCACAAAAAATCCTCAGAAAGCAATTTCCAAACCCTCAACCACTTCCACCTCGAAGGTCAAGGGCAGCAAATATATGGGAATTCCACCACCTGCAAGTTCCTCCCAAGCCGTTCAACATCCTGACTTGGAAATATATCACCATTCCTTTACTGTCATTGGGTCAAAATCCTGGAACTCTCCTCCCAACAACATTGTGTGTACAACCTCCAGCAGGTGGACTGCAGCGATTCAAGAAGGCAGCTCACCAACACCTTCTCAAGGGCAATTAGAATGGGCAACAAATGCTGGCCAGCCAGAGATACCTATGTCCCACAAGAATAAAAAGAAATTCCACCATACAACAACTACCTGATAAAGAAGTTTTCTGAATTCCCTTATTGGATTTATTAGTGTTTTGTAATTACAATCCCTAGACCTGATCTTACCTGAAAATAGGAACATTTTTATATGTACCCTATTGTACCCTTCCACAATCTCTATCAGGTCACCTCTCAGGTTCGTTTTTCCTGGAGAAATGCGGTTGGTTAATCTTTCCAGATAATTACAACATCTCAATCTAGTAAATCCTTTTTTTGGCTCTTCTCCACAGTGTGTACATCCTTCTGATAATAGAATCCGAAATGGTTCACAGTGCTCCAACTATGATCTCACCGAGATTCTACATTACTTCATCACAACTTTTTAGCTTTTCAATTCAATTTATCATTTCTAAACAGGCACCATTCGGTTTTTTTTTAATGGCCATCTTATCTACATCTCTACTTCAGCATTTTGCATACCTGCATGCCCAGATCTCTGTTCTCTACCCATTTAAACATCTATTTTCAAAAGTGAATGTGGCCTCCTTATTCTTCTTAACAAAATGTACTGTATCACTTTGATCTACAAAGAAATTAATTTGTTGATTACTCATTCATTCTCCAATTGTTTTGATAATGACTTCCTATTTTGTCACAGTGCCCCACGGTATTCAGTATACTTTCCAATTTGCTCTCATCTGTAAATTTTGAAATCATCCTTATGATTTTAAGTACAAATCATTTAGATAAATATTGAAAAACTGTGAGCCCGTGGAACACCCCTTCTTTTCTAAAGGTGAATCTGAAGTCTTTGACAGAAGTCTTCTGCATAAATTGTAAAATGGTATTAAGAAAAGGAATAGGGCTGATTAGGATCCTTAACAGGGATGTATGCATGGAAGCAGAGGAAGTAGCTGAAGTTTTAAATGAATACTTCACGTCTATCTTTATCAAGGGAGAAGATGCTCTGTAGGTCATGGTGAAAAAGGAAGTTCAGACACACCAAAAATCTAAGATTTGATAAGGATCATGTATGTTGAATAGGTTCTATACTTAAAGTTGATAAGGCACCAAGACCAATGAGATGCATTCAAGAATACTGAGGGAAGTGAGAATGGAAATTACGGAGGCCCTGGCCATAATTTTCCAATTTTCTTTATATTTAGGGTGGTGCCAGAGGAATGGGAAATTGTAAATATCACACACTGTTCAAAAAAAGTGTTGCAAAAATTAATCCAGCAACTTTGGTGTTGGGGAAGTCTTTTAGAAACAATGATATGGGACAAAACTAACAGTCACTTGAGCAATTAAACACAAATTAAGAAAGCGTACATGGATTTGTGCAGGGCAAATTATATTTAGTTAAGACTCTAGAGATTTGTGATGACATAACAGAGAACAATGATGACAGCAATGCAGTTGATGTGGTGTACACGGGCTTGCAAATTTGATAAGGTGCGAGTCAACAGAATTGTGAGCAAAATTAGAGCTCATGTAATAAAACAGACTGTAGTAACATGAATATGAGATTGGGTAAGTAACAGCAAACAGAAAGTAGTGATGAATGGATGCTTTTCAGATTGGATGAAGGCTGAGAGTGGAGTTCCCCAGGAGTTGATGTTAGGATCCTGCTCTTCATATTAATGATCTAGACCTTGGTGTCTCGTGACACAATTAAAAATAAATTGACAGTGATATAAATGGTGGAAGTCTTGTCAACTTTGAGGAAGATACTAGAGAACTTCAAGAATACATAGATGTGTTGGTGATACCAGTACACAAATGGAACATGAAATTCAATTGAAAAAAAATGTGAAGTGTTTCATTCTAGAACACAAAGAACACAAAGAGACAATATACAATAAAAGATAAATTCTTGCAAGGTACGCAGCAACAGAGGGGCCAATGTTTGAATATGGCCAATGTTTGAATATGCAGATTGAGAGGGTAATTAGATAAACCTACATAGAATCCATTCAGAGTGGAAACAGGCCATTTGGCCCGACAAGTTCACATTGACCCTCCGAAGAGCATCCCAGACTCATCCCCTACCCTATCCCTGTAACCCTGCATTTCCCATGGCTAATGCACCTAACCTACACATCACTGAATACTATGGGCAATTTAGCATGGCCAATCCACCTAACTTGCACACCTTTGGACTGTGGGAGGAAACCAGAACACCTGGAGGAAACCCACACAGACAGAGGGAGAATGTGCAAACTCCACACAGTCACCCGAGGTTTGCTGTGAGGCAGCAGTGCTAACCACTGAGCCACTGTGCTGCCTCTTTTTTAAGCACAAGTATTGCATCCTAGACTTTATTAAGCCTATGTAAAATACTAGTTTGAATGCAATGGACTATTGTATCCAGTGCTTGGTACCGTACTTTAAAACAGGATATGGAATGTGCAGAAAGGAATCACAATAATTGTTCCAGGGATAATGAGCTTCAGTTACTTTAATAGGTTGGAGAAGTTGAGGCTGTTTGCCTTGGAGAAGATTTAAGGAAATTTGTGACAGAGATATTCAATATCATGAGGGATCTGAAAGACAGCAACTATTCCCATTGATGGATTGATGCATTGCTGGCTGGACCAGCATTTATTGCTCATCCCTAGTTGTCCCTGAGAAGTGTAGGTGAGCTGCTTTCTTAAACCACTGCAGTCCAACTGTCAGGAATTGTGACGATGGTGTCTGGGACATTGTCTGTAAGATATGAACCTGTATGACTACTTTGTTGTTGGCGTTAGACCCCAGATGCTAGCAACGAGGACCTTGTAGCATCAACCAGGGCTGAAAGGTAAAGGAAACAATGATGACATGCGGAAAATATTATTTATGCAGTGAGTGGTTAGGATCTGGAATGTAATGCCTCAATGAGTTGGAGGCAGGTTCAATTTTGAGCTTCAAAAGGAAACTGAATCATTATCTGGAAGGGAAGAATATGCAGCGCTTAATGGCTCACAGTACTTCCTACCTTGCCATGCTGTTCTGCACAGACCCAAATCCAGGCAGCTTGTCATGGTTTTCAGCAGCTATCGCTAAAAACAATGATGATGGGCAAGTTGGTCAACAGCACCATGACGTCAATCTCACAGCTACAGCATGTGGCATCAGCGCACATGGCAACATACTGCATGTGGTTCGACTAAGTGGTCATGTCTCTGTGTACAGGGGAAGTAAACCTCTGTCAAAGCAAGGGAGGGCTGCCCTCGCTCAGGGGTGCCAGTTCAATCAGTCCAGGGCATCATCCCTGTTTAATCCAGGAGCTTGGGCAGGATCACTCATCCACTTCGGGTGGTCAGGGTCGGGGAAACCATCTCATTACAGTCAAGGAAATGGGGTTGTCAGTTCTGCAGGCTGTGTGCGGTCAGGGTTGGTGGGGGGGCACAGGTCTTCAGTTGGGGAACAGCATGGAGATCAGTCAGGGGTCCAGTCAGCAGTCATTACCGTGGGCTGTCTGTCCAAGTCGGTCTGGGAGGGGTAGGTAGGTCCCGGTCAGTCCTGGGGATCAACGGAATGCAAATCAAGAGGGGACATCACTGTGGCTGGGAAATGGAGGCAACAGCCTGGGATGTGGGACAGGGGAGCCAGTGAAGGGCAAAATCCGGCATATAATAAGGGGAGATAGTCACGCACAGGAGGCCAAAGAATGCTGCAGGAAGGGGACATTATAAGTGCAATCTCGATGGGAGGAGTGTGCATGATAAAGGTGGGAAGGAGTAAATTGTAGTGACAGGGCTGGGGGGTGAGGGGGTGGTGTGGGAGTGGTAAGGATGAGAGGTTCAGTCATAACTCCAGGTGGGACAATGCGGGTGGGTGGGAGGGGTCGGTGATGATGGGTCTCCGGAGGCAAAATTTTCGGCGGGGTGAGCAGGTGGGCTTCACTATTAGTTTGAAGTCCACAGTGTCAACTGCGACCAGTTTTGCCTTCCTTATTCTCTTAAATCTCCTCAGAACAAAGTATGAATGGAAAATGACCACACCCAGAGTAGGTGGAGCCAGTGCTTATTTTCTGTCTGAACACACAGGGTTCACATCAGACAGATGAGAGGCTCTTCAATCATGCACTGACAGAGTACAGCAGTCATAACCTCCTGCATGTGAAAGGGAAGCAATAGACACATTTTGGATTTGCAAACTCTAGTCATGAGCAAGCTTGACCATGTCATGGGTCATCACACATTGAAGATGGATATCTCTCTGAAGCAGGAGTACTCCCAGTTGACCTTCCAAAGACACCCAAAGGGCACAAAATGCAAAACTAATGTGAAATCTCAATGGCTACGCAGGAGCAGAGAGCTGATTTCCTCTCACCTTGAATTGTATGTACAATGCAACATGCTCTTATACGCAATGGTGCCTTTCTTGAGAGTTGTGAGGCTGCAGTCACAAGTCCTCAGTACTCGTGCAGCTCTTACAGTCTCCGATTGCAGTGGTCTCCAACCCCTTTCAACATAAGATCACTTTTTGAATTTAAGTGCCAGTGGGGAAGAAAATATAGAATGTTTATTTTGAGTGCTATATAAATCTAAAACCAAGTACATATAATTATTCATTTTGCGGTCTACTTAGCAAAGACTGCATGTTGTCTGCCAGAGCCTTGTTAGTCGTATACAGTCCATCAAATGGGTACCTCTGAGGTGGGTGCAGTACTTCATCTCTACTATCCTCATTTGAGAGAATGTCGTCTCACAGGGGCATGTGGAATCAAAGTCAGCTTTCAGTTTAAAAGTGTGGAAGATATGAGTTGGTATCCTGCTCTGTTTATGAGTCCCAAAAATCACTGTCCCTTGATGATTTGGTTAATACTTATTTCTATTTAACTCCACAGCTTTATAAATCAAATGCCTAATGGAATTTACTAGCCAATCCAACAATGTCTACTGAAAGGAATGGATTTGAGACAAACGTAACGATTTATTCCATCTCATCTAATTGCTGAAATTGCCTGTTGAACTCCTCTGTTCACTTCCTCAGTTGGACACAGACAGTTTCCAGGTGGAACCATTCCTTTCTCGTTGTATTTTTTTCTAATATTTTCTCCAGTTTCGGGAAGTGCTGCAACATACTAATTTTATTTTAATTGAGAGAGCCACAGAAGTAGTTTCAATTTGAAATTAAAACAGAGAGGGCTGGAGAAACTCAGCAGGTTTGTGGAGAGAAAAACAGAGTTAATGTTTTGAGTCCAGTTTGATTTTTCTTCAGAATTGTATAAATTACTGGGCTACAGTGGACACAGGGGAAAGAGCAGCAATGGCTTCAAGTAGGTTGGAAAATGGGACGTGGCTAAGGAAAGGGAAGCTGTGTGACCTGGTGCTAAAATAGAGATAGATTTAGGAATTAGCCGTTGTATGTGCAACAGCAGTTGTGCCAACTATGTGCCCTGAGAAGTTTTTTTTTTGTGTGGATGCTGTCCCACTATGTGCACTACTTTGACTCTGGAATGCTAGTGTCTTACTGGATACGTGGTTGGGTTTCAAAGATGGTGCCAGGGATTCCGGGTTATCCCAGCTGTAGCAAGTGCTTCTGCCTTCAACAACTGGGAGAATTGGGATAGCATTAGATGGATGGGAACATTAGAGGCTTGGTACGTAGCAAATGAGATGGGTTGGGATAATAGTGTGAGAAAATTTGCTAGGCCTCCCAAACAGAAACCCTCAATGAAACTCAACAAGAATGGCACTTAATTAATTTCTAAGAAGATTCAGCCCACAGTGTAATGTATCTGGGAGAGATGATGGTTTAGTGGTATTATCACCGGACTGTTAATCCAGAGGCCCAAGTAATATTCTGAGCACCAGGGTTTGAATCTCAACCTGGCAGATGGTGGAATTCGAATACAATAAAAACCTGAAATAAAGAGTCTAATGATGACCTTGAATCCATTGTCAATTGTCAGAAACATCCATCTGGTTCACTGATGTCCTTTAGAGAAGGAAACTGCCATCCTTACCTTTTCTGGCCTTTATATGACTCCAGACCCACAGCAATTCAGTTGACTCTTAACTGCCCTCTGGGCAATTAGGGATGGAGAATGTTGGCCTGGCCAGTGATGTACTCATCCTGTGAATGAATAAAAATTAAGGTAACCCATAACTAGCTGCTCACATGCAATGAATGAAAACTGGTCGGCTGCAAGATACTGTTCTAGTGAGACCAGATAGTGGTTTTTCCCATCACATTAAGCTAACTAAGCCCTGTAATGTAAAAAGTAAGGTGTAAGCAACCTTTGTCATAAATAGCGGCTCATACACCATGATGAGTTGGCCTGCCCATGCAACATGAGCCAGAGTGACTGCCACAGCTTCAAAATGGACAAGTCTACTTTTTGGCATCAAAAACAGCTTTCGGCCAGTTTCAAATCTCCGAATGTGCAGCTCTGCTGTAATTGCAGCCAGCAGCCCTCTAGGTTTTGTTGTCTAATGTAACACTCCAACCATTAGCTAGCATTCTCCATTATATAATGGGCCTTTTGTTGCCATGGAGAAGTCACAGATCTTGAGGTGGAAGTTACTAATTATGGTGCGTACTATGGTGGCTTTGAGTTTGAAGATTCAAAATGTGAATAATCTACCAACCATTAAAATTTCTCCCAATTATAATAAAGCAAGGGATTGCTTCACATCTCATTCACTTTTCTTTTAATGAGATTGCTAGAGGGCTTTAAAGATTGGAGTATTTTAAGAGTAAACAAAATTATTGCTGTTCAAAGGAGCTCCAGCAAGAATATTTAGATGATTCATGTGAGAACACTAAGCTGGAATATCTGATAAATTATAACTTGAGGAATTTGCTACATGATTTCATTGTCTCTCCATAAATGTACTTTTACAAGCCAGCTCAAATATCTTCATTAATAATGCGGTCTATATCTCTTCCAGCTGTTAGAACATATAAAATTTGTTTCCAAGATGAGTTCCAGGCTTTGCAAACCTCTGTGGAGACTATTCAACACATATTACCTGATCCTAAAGTCCAACTCTATGCAAAATTCAGAAACAAAATTAACCTTGAAACTGATGACAACTGAGCTGCTTATTCTCATCAGTCACGTCTCACTCGATTGAAGGCTTTAACTTTCCAAGATGGACAGATAATACAAGATACAGCTGAAAAAGGAAAATCAGTCATCATTTTGCTCATGATTATTGGATTGAATTTTAAGACTTTTGTACCACAGCTCCATTTATTTGATGCAAATCCATGAGTTGGAATCCCCTTTGTCCTTCTTTCTGGTAGGTATGGTGGTGGGACTTCCCATTCCTACTCCTACCGTATTTGAGTCCATGGAGGGAAGGACCGTGGACCGTCTTCCTACTGTACTGCCAATTGAAACCATTAGCGGGTAGTTAATGTCCGCTGTCTTCAATCTGAGACCTCAGAAAGCCGTGATAGATAGGCTTAGAGGTCAAGTGTCAGGCCTGACTCTCCCCTCACCCCGACTCTGACACAATCCTGGGATCAAGGGATAACAAGCATGGGGCTGGATGAACACAGCAGGTCAAGCAGCATCATAGGAGCAGGAAAACTTGACGTTTCGGGCCTAAACCCTTCATCAGAAATGGGGGAGGGGAAGAGGGTTCTGAAATAAATAGGGAGAGAGGGGGAGGCGGATAGAGGATGGATAGAGGAGAGGATAGGTGGAGAGGAGGCAGACAAGTCGAAGAGGCGGGGATGGAGCCAGTC
>JAHRHZ010000039.1:26069118-26082964 GCA_024137785.1 Ginglymostoma cirratum
CCGGTGTCCCTGCTGCAGCCGCTGGTCATTGGTGTCCCTGCTGCAGCCGCTGGTCACTGGTGTCCCTGCTCTGGCCGCTGGCATTTCTGCTGACTGCTGACCCGGTGTCTGAGCCAGGAGGCCTAGATTCAAGTGTCCCCTGTTTGAAAGGTGCCTAATGATAACACTGGACAAGCTGAGGAGAAAATATAACTTTAAAAACAAAACTATGAAATCCCATTGTGGAATGTCCTAACAAACTGATTTAAAACTAAAGACCATCTCGGATGAGTGAGAGTGGATGTGTCCGATTAAAATTACAGACTTTGTGGAGAATGAAGAGGAATTTGTCCCTTTCTCTGGTGATTATATTTTATTAAATAGCTGTCGGATTTCTCCCTGAAGAATAAAACAGTTTTTGCCGGACATTTATTAACCGGATACAGTGACAGGCGCCTTTAAGGCCTGTCGTGAAGGGCCGTCCCTGAAGAAACCGGCTCCTTGTGCCGCCTCACGGCCCGGCCTAAGGGGGAAACACTTCACCGCGTTCACCGGGAGCGGAGGGCGGGGACAACTTACCGCGTTCACCGGGAGAAGGAGCAGGGGCCCGCTCGGTGAACACAGCGGGACATGGCGGCGGCGGCAGCAGCAGCAGCAGCAGCGGCGCGGAGCCTGAGTGTGGGCCTCAGGCTGGGAACAGGTCGGTGACTGGGCTCCGGAGATGGGGGGTGGGGTGCCGCTGTGGTGTGGGGGGGCGTGGGGGGGGGGGGGGTGTGTGTGTGTGTGTGTGTGTGTGTGTGTGTGGTGGTAATTCCTGTTCTTGTTTTAGTGGGTTAGGGTAAAGGTTTTATTTTAATTCTTACATGTTGTGACTGGATAGCTACCCCCCGCCCACCCCATTTCCTTTATCGATGTCAAAAATGTTCTTTATTCATTAAAAAGTATCTTTATATACATTGTTCCTAAAACAGTTTGGTCCACGTTGATTCAGAGATAGCAGGAACTGCAGATGCTGGAGAATCCGAGATAACAAGCATGGGGCTGGATGAACACAGCAGGCTAAGCAGCATCATAGGAGCAGGAAAGCTTGACGTTTCGGGCCTAGACCCTTCTTCAGAAATCTTCTCACCCACCTTCCTGCAAAAAGTGCCATCCCCTATTCCCAATTCCTTCGTCTCTGCTGCATCTGCTACCGAGATGATGAGGCATTCCACTCCCAGACGTCCTCGTTTTTCAAGGACCGCAACTTCCCCTCCACAGTGGACAAAAACCCGACCGCATCTCTCGTGTTTCCGGCAACTCATCCCTCACACCCCCCTCCCCGCAATAACAACAAAAGCAGAATCCCCCTCATTCTCACATACCACCCCACCAACCTCTGGATCCAACACGTCGTCCTCCGCCACCTGCAATCTGACACCATGCCCAAGGATGTTTTTCCCTCCCCACCCTTAATGAAAAGTACTTCTGAAGAAGAGTCCAGACCCAAAACGCCAGCTTTCCTGCTTCTCTGATGCCGCTTGGCCTGCTGTGTTCATCCAGCTTTATACCTTGTTATCTTTGGACCACTTTGAGTTGTAGGCTTCCAAGGCAGAAGCTTTCCTGCTCCTCTGATGCCTGGCCTGCTCTGTTCCTCCAACTCCACCCTGTTATCTTAGCATCCAGCATCTGCAATTCTTGCTATCTCTAGGTTCCGTACAGTAGCGTGTGAAGAGACCAACATTGGACTGAATAACCCTCTCTCATTCAGAAGTAGAGCCAAACTCAGGATCTGTGCTGTTTCCTTGGGGTCTTCCTCTGTTTTTGTCTCTTTTCTGATCCTTATTGTGAAACCTGATGTGTGGTTTCTCTTAATCGTAGCAATTTGTTTTCCTGCTTTTAAAAAAAAGCCATGTGAATTCCTAGATTTCAATTATTTATGCTTTTAGCACTTTGCCACAATTCAGTAGTGTATTAAAATTTCTTCAATATTCATCTGTCCAGTTTAATAATCTGTCGCTGCTAGTCCATTTCACAGGTAACCCGACCTTTTTTTCCATTAAACACTGAAAGAACAGCGGATGCTGTAAATTGGAAACTAAAATAGAAATTGCTAGAAAAAAGCTCAGTAGGGCTGGCAGCATCTGTGGAGAGAAATCAGAGTTAATGTTTTGGGTCGAGTGGCCCATCCTCAGAACTGATTTCTCTGATTTCCAGTTTTTGTTGTTTTCATGGAAATGGTTGACCGTAAGATTTGGTGCAAACATGTAGGCAGAAGCTCACTGTTGCAAACAAGCTAGCTCGGTCTCGGACAGTTGCCAAGAAACAGCTAGAGTCAATAGCCAGGGAACAGAGTTTGTTGATTTTTGTCTGCCGAGTATTTTGGTAGCTTAACAAGTCACTCAGTCAAAAAGCGGTTAGGGATAGCCAATAGGCCATGCCAGTATTCCTTCATGGGATGTGGGAATGAAATGAAAAGTCATTTCTGGTCATCCAGTACTGCATGACGGACAAACAAAATATGATAATTTAGCAACAGTAGAGGAGTTGAGAGGGGTGATGGATAAGTACAGTTGCTTGTCATCAATATAGATGTGCAAACTAACACTTCTTTTTTTTTTGATGATATCATTAGGAGGCAGCATGCAAGTTGTATTTGTACCTTGCACAAAGAGGCATGGTTGAAGTTGGGGGATAAATCATCTCAGTCGCAAGATATCATTGCAGGAGTTCCTGTAGATAGTGTCCCAGGCCCCAACCATCTACGTCATCAGTGACCTTCCCTTCATCAGGAGGTCAAATGTTCAGTGGCCACGTAATGTTCAGCATTATTTACAGTTCCTCAGATACTAAGGCAATTCATGCCCAAAAGCAGCAAGACCTGGACAGTATTTGGGCTTGGGGTGACGAATGGCTAGTAACATTCCTGCTGCACAAGTGCCAGGCAATAACCATCTCCAAGAAGAGAGAATCTACCCATCCTATATTATCGTTACATTGCTGTTGCTGGGTCAGCATTCTGGAACTTGTCCCTACCTGGACTGCAACAATTCAACAAGACAGCTCACCAGTAGCTTTTCAAGGGCATTAGGGATAGTAATAAATGCTGACCAAGCCAGCAATGCCCACATTCCCTGAATTAATATCTTAAAAACCCTTGCAGAAGTAACAGTTTGCAACTTTCCCTCCCCTGTTCTCTGTCAGCAAACCTCTCCACCTCCAATCAGAAAGCTGACTAAAGCTTGTGATAAACTTTTGTGCAGGAACATTACCATAGAAATGAAAAACAAACAACAAGCAAAATGCAGCTGAGCTTCAGAACACAAATCTTGCTTTTTGGTATGATATCCGTATCTATATCTATCACGTCCAAATACTCCATCTTCTCTGTACTCTTTCATTCCCAGTATCTCACTCTCCCATTTGAAAAACGCAAACTGTATATTCAGTATCAATACCTTCATTTAATCATTTCAATGCTTTTAATTATTATTTTAATGTTTATCTATAAAATCCTGTGATTAGTTAATTTTATTTATTTGACTGTTTTTATATCTCCAGAGTCTTTTTTAATCTTTTTCCTTCCTCTCTTCTATACTCTATTTTCTTTAGTATTATTAGTTTTAGATTCATTGTCATTTTTTAAGCACTTTTAATTTCTGCACTCAGCATATGATTTACTATATGCTTTTACTTCTTATGAGTAAATATAAAAAAGAATTATGGGAACTTGTCTGCTCTGTGCCATAATCATCATCTCTTACAATTTGTGTGAAACAGCAGTTCATTACCAAATTAGTAGATAAAAACATTTAAATTTTTATGTCAACAAATTGTTACTGAATGTCTGATGTTATTGACATGTCATCTTCTGCATTTGTTCTTGAGTGGGATCTTGAATAAATTCATTGCGTGGAGCAAAATAAGGAAATGTCCTTCTTTTAAAGGCAGATTACCTTCCGTAAAGGACATTTGCGAACCAGATAGTTTTTTTTTCTGACAAACGACAGTGGATACTTGGTCGTCGTTAGACTAGGTTTTCATTGAATTCAAATTCCACCATCTACTGTAGCAGGGTTTGAACCCAGGTCCCCAGAACATTACCTGAGTTTCTGGATTAGCAGTCCCGCAATAATACCACTAAGCTATCGCCTCCCATAATGTGGAACTGAAGTCAGTGTTGTTTTCTTCTCAGATTTCAACCGGTTGAGGTTGAAAAGCTTTCTGTCCATCCTGTAGATAATATCCACACCACTGGGAAGCTTTCTCTTGACAAGAGGAAGAATGGTGGCAATGAAGAGATTAAATGAAATGAGATTTCAGTGACTTGGTCTATGTGTATTTAAAGGTTAGCATGTCTGTGCCTGTTGTAGTAATTGGCCTGATTGGATTAGCCCTGCTTTTTGTTGGGCAGATACCTGTCTCGTAGCTTTTCTGGAACAGGTTTGGACGTTAAAGTCTTTAACATTTCAGCCATGATGTATATCTGAGCTATTCATCCAGTGGCTTTTAATCATCTGACCATGCTAAACAGTATCTTGGGATTCAACTTGTTGATGTCTTAAAGCATAGCATATCTTAATGGTCCTTCTTTTTGCCTGCTCTAATATAATAAAAGCTCAGGTACCTTGCACACTAATGGTCTTAAACAGCTCTGACATGATGTCTGGCTAAGCCGAAAGATCAGTATTGTCCAGATCATTCCAACTTGTCCTTTAATTAGTGCTGTGGAATCTTTTGAGAACAGAGATTTCCTTTAACATCAAACCCAATGTGTGACAGCTCCATCAGAGTGTTTGGAAACATTAGCACAAAATGTAGACAAAGTAGGACTTGAACCCACAACTTGCTGCCTTAATTGAGAATCTAAATACTGAGACAATGGATAATAAAATTTGTCAGGTTAACTCTCAATTACATTTGTGTTCCAATGCAGTAACCGCTGGAAAATCCACTTTGAAATCTTTGGCGGATTCAGTAAAGTAGTTCTTGCTGCCTGTATCAATTTAACTTGGCAAATTTCTGCTGTACTTACCTCCAGAAGCTCATTTCAGCCTTTTAACAATTGACAGCACTCCCTCCCGTTTTGGATAGAAGCTGGAGCATTGTGGTTGGGGGGGGGAAAGAAACAATTAGTAGGTTCAGCTTCTTGGTTCAGATGCCTTTTCTGCCATTGATGCTGAACAGAAACAGAAAGCATCATTCGATATGTATTTATAGTGAAGCCTCTATCCCACTGGGCACACCAGACACTTGGACTTGCTCTAAAGATTTTTATAAAGTCAAAATCAGTTTTAAAAATAAAAAAAATCAATATTATTGATTAGATTGATTGAGTACCTTTTCAAGAAAACTCTGAAGTGCGAGAGGTGGAACTGTGTAATGTATCTAATTTTCCTGGAAACAATAAACTCCCCACCCCCGTAATGTCACCAAGCTATAATTTATGTGGGCATTGTGGTCTAGACTAAGATTTTTTTCAGCGTGCAGATATATTCTGTTTAGATGTCTCCCACAAAGATAGGCAGTTGATTCTTCAAATCACTACCTTGTTTTTTATTTTCTTACAGTGATTGTATTTATTTTGAGAACTTCCTTTCACCTACGTTTTTGGCAACACTTAATGTATTGAAACCGGGCTGGGTCAGCATGTTATGCATGTTAAGCACTCGAAAAACAAATGCTTGCTTCATGATGTGCATCTCCAGGTCTCCATTTTTTTTCTCTCTTATCAAATATCTGGACTGCGCCATCCTGCTTTCGACTAGAAAGAACAGAAAGGCGGAATTTCTCTATCTCTTATTGCATTTGCTACAAGTAATAAATGTATGTACTTGTATATGACTGACCTTGAATGAAAGAGCATTGAGTGTATCTCTGGCATATTGGTGCCATAAGAGAGAGATTCATCATCAGAACTGAAGATACTGCATCCCATTGAGGTACAATTACCCATGTTATTTTTGCTGCTAAATGGGATATGGGCATTGTTACTTGGGCTATTATTTATTGGCCAGTGCTGGATGCCCCAGAGAAGGTGGTGGTGACCTGCCTATTTGAACTTCTATAATCATCGGTGTCAATGATCCCACAGTGTTGTTCGGGAGGGGTTCCAGTATTTTGACCCAGTGACACCTGAGGAACACCAGTGTATTCCCAAGACAGGATAGTGTGTAACTTGGAGGGAAACTTAAGGCTGACAGTGTTCTCATGTATCTGCTGCCCTTGTCCTTCTAGATGGTAGTGGGTCTGGAGGCACTAAGGAGCTTTGGTGACTTTCTGCAGTACACACTGCCACTAGTGGGTGTTGGGAGGATAGGAGGATTGAATTTTTTAATTGGATATTGTACCAGTCAAGTGGGCTGCTTTGTCCTGAAAGATGCCAAGCTTTTTGATTGTTGTTGGAGCTGCATTCATCCAAGCAAGTCGAGAGTCCTCCATCACACTCCTAAGTTGTGCCTTGTAGATGTTGGACAGATTTTGAGGAGTCAGGAAATGAGGTACTCACTGCAGGTTTCCTAGATAACAAGCATGGGGCTGGATGAACACAGCAGGTCGAGCAGGAAAACTTGACGTTTCGGGCCTAAACCCTTCATCAGAAATGGGGGAGGGGAAGAGGGTTCTGAAATAAATAGGGAGGGAGGGGGAGGTGGATGGTGGAGAGGAGGCAGACAAGTCGAAGAGGCCGGGATGGAGCCAGTAAAGGTGAGTGTAGGTAGGGGGGTAGGGAGGAGATAGGTCAGTCCAGGGAGGACGGACAGGTCAAGGGGGCGGGATGATGTTAGTAGATAGGAGATGGGGGTGTGGCTTGGGGTGAGAGGAAAAACAGGTTAGGGAGGTGGAGATGAGCTGGGCTGGTTTTGGGATGCGGTTGGGGGAGGGGAGATTTTGAAGCTTGTGAAATCCACATTGATGCCATTGGGCTGCAGGGTTCCCAGGCTGAATATGATATGCTGTTCCTGCAGCCTTCGGGTGGCATCACTGTGGCATTGTAGGAGGCCGAGGATGGACATGTCATCTGAGGAATGGGAGGGGGAGTTGAAATGGTTCGCGACTGGGAGGTGCAGTTGTTTGTTGCGAACTGAGCGCAGGTGTTCTGCAAAGCGGTCCCCAAGCCTCCGCTTGGTTTCCCCGATGTAGAGGAAGCCACAACGGGTACAGCGGATGCAGTATACCACATTGGCAGATGTGCAGGTGAACCTCTGCCTGATGTGGAAAGTCTTCTTGGGGCCTGGGATTGGGGTGAGGGAGGAGGTGTGGGGGCAGGTGTTGATGTCGAGGAAGTCACAACGGGTTTCCTAGACTCTGCTTTGCTGTTAAAGTCATAGTATTTATCTAAGCAGTTCAGTTTCTGGTTAGTGGTATCCCACAGAATAGTGATGATACAGATTTGATTCAGTGATGGTAAAGCTGTTGAATGCCAAGAGAATTTAGGTTCTCTTTTGTTGGAGATGGGACGTACCTGAACAATTTTCCACATTGTTGAGTAGATGCCATTATTGTAGCTGTACTGGAACAGCTTGGCCAGAGGTGGGTCAAGTCCTGGAGCACACGTCTTCAGTAGTATTCTCGAAATGTTGTCAAGGCCCTTTGTGTTTGCTGTATCCAGAGCTTTCAGTTGTAATTTTATCACATGGAGTAAATCAAATTAGCTGAAGACTAGTATCTGTGATGCTAGGGACTTCTGAAGAAGGCCGAGATGGATCATCAACTCGGCACTTCTGACTGAAGATAGTTGCAAATGCCTCCGCCTTCTCTTTGCACTGATGTGATGTGCTCTCTATCGTTTGAGGATCGGGATATTTGTGGAACCTCCTTCAGTAAGTCGTTTGATTGTTCGCCATCATTTGCAACTGTGTATGGCAGAACCGCAGACCTTATTTCTGATCCACTGATGTGGAAACAATTAGCCCTGATAATCTCACCTGTTTAAACCGTTTGACATGCAAGTTGTCCTGTGATGGAGATGTAGGTTGACACCGGTCTTGGGTACGCCTGCTGCTGCTGCACCTTCAACCATGGTTGATCCCCTGGCTTGATGGTATTGGTAGAGTGAGGGATATGTTTGATTTGTGTTTCAGTATAATTCTGCTGCTGATGGCCCATGGCACTTCATGGATGCCCAGTTGTGAGCTGTTTGATGTCTATCCAATTTAGCACAGTACCACATAACACTATGTAGGGTTTCCTAAATGTGAAGGTGCGACTTGATCTCCACAAGGACAGAGCAATGATCATTCTTATCCATTCTGACATAGGCAGATTGTTGGGGACTTTTCACCACCTGTTGCAAGCTCAGTCTGTACCTCTTTAAGATGTGACCAACTCATTCAGTGGTGAATCACTCTTAGTGTCGAAGGCTGAGGCTCCCCACCTAGAGTATAATCTGTATTCTCACCTCCTTAAGTGTTTCTTCCAACTAGTGTTCAACATGGAGATGTACTGACTCACTAGCTGGGAGATAATTAGCAGGAGGTTTCCCTGCCTGTGTTTGACCTCATGTCTTGAGACTCTGTGGGGTCCGAGTCCATGCTGAAGACTCCAGGATGTTGCTTGACTCATCTGTGAGACCCCTCCCCAGTTTTGGTACCTGCCCCCAGATGTTTGTGAGGAAGACTTTGCCAGGTCTGCAGGGCTGTGTTTGCTGTTGTTGTAAAGCTGGCCAGGTTGATGCCAGGAGGGCCATCTAATTTTAATTTTCTTTGTTTGAGAACTCATTGTGGTTTGATGCAACCAAATAGCTTGCTAGGCTATCTCGGAGGACAGTTAAGAGATTTTCTGAAGAAGGGTTCCTGACTCAAAATGTCAGCTTTCCTGCTCCTCTGATGCTGCCTGGCCTGCTGTCTTCCTCCAGCTCCACACTGTGTTATCTCAGACTCCAGCACCGGCAGTTCTTACTTTAAGCGTCAACCTCATGGCTGAGATAACAAGCATGGGGCTGGATGAACACAGCAGGTCAAGCAGCATCATAGGAGCAGGAAAGCTGCTTGACCTGCTGTGTTCATCCAGCCCCATGCTTGTTATCTCGGATTCTCCAGCATCTGCAGTACCTTTTATCTCATGGCTGAGAGCCTGGAGCCCCATATAGGCCAGACCAAGTAAGGTTTTGGTGTAGATCTGTAGCTCGGGTTGTGGACGTTGAGGTTGGTTGGCTTGCCGAGCTGGTTTGTTGTTTTGGGGACGTTTCATTACCATGCTTGGTAACATCCTCAGCGCAGCTTCTGATGAAGCGTCGGTGTGTTTTCCCACCTGGTTTTTAAACTCTGGGGTCCATTGAGATGGATTGCCTCACTTCCAGATTTCCTTGGTAGTGGAATGTATATGGGGTCGAGTGCAATGTGTTTATTAATAGCATGCTTCGTGGAGTGCCATGCTTCCAGGAATTCCCGTTGCCTGTCTCTGCCTAGCCTGCCCCAGCAACTTAGTGTTGTCCCAGTCAAAGTCGTAGCTTTCCTTGTCCATGTGGATTGAGATGAGTGAGTATTGGTCGTGTCTTTTTGTAGCCAGTTGGTGTTCAATGTACCCTTGTTGTACTGGCTACAAAAATACACGACCAATACTCACTCATCTCAATCCACGTGGACAAGGAGAACCACGACTTTGACTGGGGCAACGCCAAGATCCTGGGACAGGCTAGGCAGAGACAAGCATGTGGAAGCATGGCACTCCACGAAGCATGCTATTAATAAACACATTGAACTCGATCCCATATACATTCCACTACGAAGGAAAACTGGAAGTGAGGCAATCCATCGCAACGGCCTCCAGAGTTTAAAAACCAGGCAGGAAAACACACCGACGCTTCACCGGAGGCTGCACTGAGGATGTTACCCAGCAGGGTAATGAAACATCTGCAAAACAACAAACCAGCTCGGCGAGCCAACCAACCTCAACAGACCAAGTAAGGATGATTGACTTCCTTCCCTAAATATTAGTGAACCAGATGGGTTTCACAATATCAATTCATGGTCATCATTAGACTTATAATTCCAGATTTTATTGAATGCATTTTTTGAATTACTCTTCTAGGGACAATTATAGTTCCAGTAACAATACAGTTACTGCCTCTCTGATTGTAGGTAGGCCTATTTGCCTGTCTATATTATTGGAAAGCTCAACTCTTCATTTTTTTAGTATTATCACAGTGCTCTTTCCTTTAATCTGAAAGTACATTAAACTGATTGTACTAATTCACATTCTCTTTATGCAATTATTTATTATGTACTGTTGTGTAGGCACTTCTACCATGGTTAGAATTACATTCTGGCCTTCCAGCATTAAGACTGCTGCTGCTTTTCATATTGAATGGATGATGGTCAGTGCAGACCATCAGGCATTAAATGAGATTTTCTTTAATTTGTGTTGTCTGAAGTTGAGGTAGATATTATCTATATTGATGTTTCCTGTGCATCTATTAAATGCTGTTACAAAAATTGTGTCCATGTTTCAAGCAGTTGAAATTCCAAACGACAAATCCAATAAACAACAGTAAATCAACAATTTCACCTTAACAGAATGCTATATATCAGATTTGATTCTGGGCAGCGGTTCAGATGAAATAAAAATGTGCAGCTCATGTAATTTTGTAGGAGTAATAAGTTTCAAATTTGTGTGCCTTAAGGTTATGCTTAACATTTTTTAATAAGTATTTTTATTTGTCCTTAGACCTGTGTGGAGACTGAGCAATGCAACCAGTGCTGACATTGTGTCATTGTATGGTTGATACCTGATGATCATTCCAAAGGTGCTAATACAATAATGGTGATAATTAGCTGATTGTTAGGACATGTAAATAGATAATTTGTCCTAATTTGTTCGTGAGGTAAACATGTTGTGATGTGTAAGTATAGATTAATCACGGGAAGCCCACGGTTCTGCGCAAGACCTTGGCTGGGGAGGAAGTTGTCTGGCGAGGAAGCCATCTGTCATGTCACTAGCAGGATGAAGGTGAAGGCTTGCAGAAACGAGTCCTCCCCTATGCACAGCCACGTTGGCTGCTCAGAATGTCTGAGAAATGCAGGGAGCTGGGCGTCATTGCCCGACACGTCAAACTGCATGCTACTGGAGGCAACAGAACCGAAATCCCTGAACCCAGTGGCCTTTTAGCGCTCAGAGCCCTTGCTCGGTATAGGATAAAAGTTGGCCAGATCGAGGATGCTACTCCTGTTTTATTAGACAGCACTTGCAGAAAGAGAGGTCACCATTTGTAAATGTTTTGTATGCGCCAGTATAACTAAGTTTTGCTAGAGGCGAAAAAAAAGTGGGCTTGATAAGGGCAATTTGTGTTTAATTTGATCAAGGTTTTCCAATAAAGTAACTGTGCTATTGTTTGGTTATTTTTCAAATTACAGGAAGTGTTTCCTTGGGGCTGGTAAGAGGATGACTGTATTTCTGCATCTGTGTTTAAAATGTATGATGGGAGACAATTTTAGAATTTGCAAACGTTACAAATCTTAGATATTATGAATTGTGAGGAGGATGTTGATACACCTCAGAAGTTGGTAGAATGGAGAGACGTGGCAGAGGAAACTTGATTCGGAAGTATGAAATAAGCAAAGGCAATACAAAATCAAGGGCTCTACTAAAGAGATTTCGGGTTCAGTAAGTTCTTGGAGAATATGAAAAATTGTTTACAAGTGTCTGTGCAGGTTGAGAAAGCGACTGATATGTTTTACAGGATAATGCTGATGTTAAGATGACCTAGTACAGCTGGCCAGCCAAGAGAAAAAGGCAGTCTATAATCAAGTGACTTGGAGACAGTAAGGACTGAAGATGCTGGAAGCCAGAGTCAATAGATGTGAAGCTGGAAAAGCACAGCAGGTCAAACAGCATCTGAGGAGCAGGAAAGTCAATGCTTCGGGCCGATACATTGACTTTCCTGCTCCTCGGATGCTGTCTGACCTGTGCTTTACCAGCTTAACATCTGAGCCTATAATCAAGTGTTCAGCAACCTCCAACAAAGACAAAGAAACATCCAAAATGATTGGATTGTACTTGTAGGAATTTTTTAAAGAACTCAACTGTCCACTGTTACTGGCAACATTAAACTTCTGTGAAGCACTGAAGCTTGTCAATGGACCAGCATATCAAACCCAGAATCCCCTGAGGAGTGTCAATAGCAAGACACTGTATAGGGGCCAAAGAGTCAATTCTGGATCGCTGGTCACAGCTCTTCGAAATTCTCTTCAGTGCTATGTACACAACTGCCTGTGAAAGGAAAAACTGGGGATGAGATACCAACGTTGGAGGAAACTGTGACTGCCACGAACCAGATAAAGAGGAACAGGGTCCATGGAGAGGGCTGTCCTTGCTATAATGTAAACTCATGAGGTTTTCGTAGCCTTCTGGGAATAGGGCAGCATTTAACAAGGTCATTGTGATGTCATTATCATTATCGTGTACGAAAACAAAGAGCAAAAGTTATATTGCTGCAGGATCACCTCCTTTCTATTGCTGGGAAGAACCTGGCTAAAGTACTTCTAAACAGGCTTGTCAGTCATCACAGAAGCAAACCTCCCAGAGACTCATTGCAGTTTCGGACCAAATAGAGGCACTACAGAAAGAGCATTTGTACTCTTACCAATGCAAAAAAAGTTTCCTGAGCAAATTCACATTCACACACACGAATGTCTGCACATTCGTTTCCTAGACATCGCCAAGGCATTCAACACTGAACAGACTGGTACTTGTAAGATCTTTGGATACACTTGGGTGCTCACTGCCATTTGCTGGCCTTGCTGACACAGTTTCGCTGAAATCACTATGGACATGTCACGTGCAACAGCAAAATCTCAAGCTCCTTCCAAATCTCCAATGGCTTTAAGCAGGGATATCTCAGGAGAGAACTCTTACTCATCTGTCTTTACATTTTTGCACCAGGAGGAGCAAAATGTCAAATTACTTGGTAATTTGCAAGTAAATTTTACATTTGTATAATGTCAATTTTGTGATTAGTCTTGTTTCAGAATAAGCTTATTTACGGCGTTCAACTTTGTGGTTCTTGCCTTCATTCTGAGCTGGATGCACATCTGGACAAACATTGACGTAAAGTAGTATTGTATTTTTCAGCTTCTATGTAATCTGCTTCCTGGAAACTTTTGCAGTTAGTGCTGAATTTATATAATCTGGGAATCTGCAACATATGTAACTCTGTTCAACCTTGGTTGCAGTTAATTTCTTGTATATTTGAGGTTGACATCTATAACATGCACGTTTCCAATTTGACGTATTCCAATTTTCTGTCTTTTTTAATCGGTGTACTGATGCATTAAAATGGGGAGGAAAGAATAAAGCAGACAAAGTCTGATGTAATAGACTGATACAGTATGGAAGCAGATCCTTCGGTCCAACTAGTCCATGCCGATCGTGTTCCCAAATTAAACTCCTCCCACCTGCCTGCATTCGGCCCATATCCCTCCAAACCTTTTCTGTTCGTGTACTTATCCAAATTGACTTTAAATGTTACAGCTGTACCTGCATACGCCACTTCCTCAAGCCGTTCATTCCGCATGCCAGCCAATATACATATAAAATAAAAAGTTGTCTTTCAAATCTTTTTTAAATCTTTGTTGTCGCCCCTTAAAAATATGCCTCCTAGTCTTAACTGCATCTTCAACCCCACCCCCACCCCACTACACCTGGCGAAAAGACCTTTGACGTTCATCTCATTTAAGCTCCTCATGACTTTATAAACCTCCGTAAGATCACCACTCAACTTTACGTGATCGAGTGAAAAATGTCCCACCCTATCCAGCTTTCTTTTTTCCACTCAAACCCTCCATTCCCAGCAGTATGCTGGTAATTCTGTTTTGAACCCTTTTCCAGTTTAATAATAGAGATAACAAGCATGGGGCTGGATGAACACAGGTCAAGCAGCATCATAGGAGCA